>OX382356.1:1200000-1800000 GCA_947508005.1 Amphipoea lucens | reverse complement strand
ACAGGTTGGCCAATTTTATAATAAATCGTTGAATTATGCGTGTTTTTTTTGACAAGTTGCGAATCGTTGGTAGGTATGCAATATTTCTTACAAGGCTGGCGCGGTGGCTCTGCCCGCGCAGTTATATATTAAATCAATTTATCAATTGAATCATGAAGTGAGAAAAAAAAAAAATGCTTTACCTACTTATTGATAGTATTTGCGATCTACCCTGGGTTCGATATTACTGTATTGAATGTATGTACCTACATACTAAGTTTATGTACCTAAGTACCTACATAAATGTAAGTACTAACTTACACTTGAACTGTCTTCGAGAAATTTTCTGAATTAAAAATCTTTCTGCATTATGCTGGTAAGTACCTATTGAGAGAGCCCTTCCCAGTTCCCACTGTTCCCAGACCGTCTATCCTATCGTCAACGCGGGCATAGTCAAAAGCTTGTTCACAGAACACTATTACCTTTCCCTAGCGAAGCTAAGCTTGTTTTTGTTGTTCAATCCAGCGCATTGTTTGAAAAAGAGGCAAAGCAAAAAGAGAGAGATAGCGCCTGAACGCTCGGTTGGCGTTCGGTTCGGGTTCGGTAACTTCCGCCGCTCACTCGCAGGCGGCAGCATGGACTTTGGGCGGCAGGCCCGGCCGGCACTATTGGAGCGCTTGGGTGGGTTAGCCATTCATTCATGATGTCGCATCGCACCTCGCACGCGCCTCGCTACTTGGCCGCGCGCATAAATGCACTAGTTTTGTAAATGGCTCTGCATGCAGGTACATATAACTACATACCTATAGTACGGACGAAGCGCTTGGCCCCGCGCCGGGGAGATGTGTGTTTGAATTTTTATCAATCTAGGTACCTACCGAACTAGCGTTATTTTTGACTATATGGAAATTATTTATAATATACACAAATACTTTAGCTTTTTCATATTATGTTTGTTCCTAACTAATATTGTAAATGCGCAATTGACTTTGTTTGTTCCACTTTCACGCTAAAACGGCTGAGCTGAACGGATTTACTTAGATGAAATTTGGCACATGGGTAGACCATGACCTGCGGGGTAATTGCGTAACACACTATCAGTAGCAATGGCTTTCATTTTGACAGTTCAACAACATTCATTGCATCATTTACGTTTTTGAGCAAAAACATTTTTCGAACCATAGAAATGATATACATATGTTTCGAACATAGGTAATGCAAAGCAATGGATTAGCAATATTCTTCAAAATGATTCAGATTGAGATTGATAATGATTGTGTTACGTAGGTAATTAGAGTGCTGGGTTAGGATTACGACATAGGATACTTTTTATTCCGGTAGTACGATTCCGTGGGATAATCTCCGACATCCACGCGGGCGAAGCTGCGGGAAAAATCTAGTACCTCCATAAAGTACGATAAAGTAAAAGTAAATAATTTTATTCTACCTATGGAGTAGAGTAGCAGTACCTACCTAAATAAATTCTTAATTCCGCGTTCCGTTACCTAATCTCAACTTCTTCAATAGACGTATTGAAGAAGTTGAAATTAGGCAACGGACTTGTATAAAATGTAGGTACGTACCGTATATAAATGTAATACCTAGTACCTACTTGTACCGCACAGTACCTACAGGCACAAAATATAGAGAGTACCTACAGACTGCCATCCGCGCGAGACACGCGTAGCTGTGAAGTGCAAAAATGGAGTAACAAAAAAAAAAGTAATTATAAGTAACTGTTGAGTGGATGGTTGTTTAAATTCAACATTACGATGAATTATCGTTTTTTAAGCTACCAGTTGTTTCAGAGAGGTAAGTAGGCATTTGCTTGTATTTCGAATAGTTAGATAGGTAGGTAAGCGCCCCGGCCCCCGGCGCCGAGCCGTAAAAGCGAACATGACTTTGTGGCGTTGTAATATTTTTACAATTTATATTAGATATTTATTGTAGTACCTACACTTGGGAGCAAATAAATCGAGCCACTTGCTTTTTTCACGTATAATGGTTATTATTTTTGGTATTATGGAAGGTATCAATTCAAAACATATATCGCCTGAAAGCTTATTTAATAACCTTTACAATGAGGGTAAATTATTGAATGAAAAACTTATTTAATGATAAATTATTGGCTCTGAAAGAAAAACGATAATTTTGATAGAAAATTGTCAGTCCAGAAAAAAACAATTAAAAACAAAATTATGGTATAAACTTATTCTTAATATCTTGTATTACCCCCCCTTGCCCTGATTTCGATAGATTTTCTGGACTGTTTTAACCCTACAATTTTCTATCAAAATTACCGTTTTTCTTTCAGAGCCAATAATTTATCACTAAATAAGGTTATCATTCAATAATTTACCCTCATTGTAAAGATTATTAAATAAGCTCTTAGGCGATATATGTTTCGATTTGATACGTTCCATAATACCAAAAATAATAACCATTATACGTGCAAAAAAAAGCAAGTGGCTCGATTTATTTGCTCCCAAGTGTATAAGCTAAAAAATACGATCATTTCCTTTCTTGCTGTTTCATTCTCAACAATGAATCAAATAACTAGATACGAGTACCACTACTACACTAGTTTTTTGTGTTTTTTGTTTTGTGTGTTTTTTGCCAAAGTTGACAACCCCAGCGCGACCGCCGAGCGTAGGTATGAAAAGTGCAAGTACCAAATTACCTTTCTGTTTTGTGCGGTTGATCAAATAAAGTAATCTGAATACAGATGTATATCAGAACGTTCGGCCAGTCGAGATAGGGAGCTGGCTGCTACTCCAGTTTTTAGTGACGATTATGTGACGCATTAAGATGCCAGTCAAAGAATTTGTGACGGAACAGTTCGAAAGTTAGAAGCATTTATTTATGGCCGAACGGCCTGATATCAGGTCGTTCGGCCAACCTGAATCTCCATAACTGAGGACCTTAGAGAAACTGTTACTGAATAAAGATTTAGTGACGATTTGGTGACAAACAACCAATGCTTTACTTTTACTCGTAATGCCACCGGTTAAAAGTAAAATGAATTTTGCTTCCTGGAACATCAGGACGTTCGGCCAACGTAATCTCCATAACTGAGGACCTGAGAGAAACCGTTAATGAATAAAGATTTAGTGACGAGACTGAAACGAATTTTTATTGCTTTATTTTTTTTTGTGACGGCCCCTTTAAATAGTAAATTGAAAATTTAACATATATAACCTCAAAACATTGGGATTATCGATTCCTCCACAACGAAGAAGCCCAGATGAATAAAGATTTAGTGACGGCACTGAAACGAACTTTCAGTGTTTTATTTTTTTTTGTGACGGCCCCTTTATATAGTAAATTGAAAATTTAACATATATAACCTCAAAACATTGGGATTATCGATTCCTCCACAACGAAGAAGCCCAGAGAAACCGTTAATCAATAAAGATTTAGTGACGGCACTGAAACGAACTTTTAGTGTTTTATTTTTTTTTGTGACGGCCCCTTTATATAGTAAATTGAAAATTTAACATAATATTATATAACCTCAAACCATTGGGATTATCGATTCCTCCAAAACGAATAAGCCTAGAAGACTCGTAAAACCCCTGATGTGTTATAGGTTTTCAGTGCAATGGTGTCAGTATTTTTGTTGATTCACTATTCCGCAATATGGCGGATGGCGACTGAAATAGGGTGACCATGTATTCCAACGAAACAAGTATTTATCAAGTACTTAATTACCTACCCTACCTAAATAATGAAGCAACACACGTCGTAATATTAAATTATATAAGTACAAGCAACGTTGAGCTGATGCCTGCATACCAGTGTCCACTTGTGAGGTTTTGTTATATTACTTGAGTCTATTTTGGCTAAAAGCAAACGAAAGTGGAAAGGTGACTGACATTGGAGATTGGGAAATTTGACTAAGTACAAGAATACTTAAATAAATAGGTACACAAATTAAAAAATGCTTTATTTGTAATCAATCATCCAAAAATAGCGGTAGGTTGTTAGGTACATAATAATTTGTACTTTTTAGAATTACAGTTAAATTGGTTCACCACGAGAGAAATTTGACAGCTTCTTGTGTTTACTGCTAGGTGATAGACTTGAAACTTGTCAAATCGGATTTCTTTCGGTGGTGGCCCGACAATCATTTTACGGTTTAAGGAAATTAATATAGTATTTTTCAGCGCTATTTAAAAGGTTAATGGACCTTTTAAATAGCGCTGAAAAATACTATATTAATTTCCTTAAACCGTTCCTTTAGAGAATCGCGCCTGCGGAGATTATAATATATATGGCTCTTTTCTGCAGAATAAAAATAGAATCGGTGTAGTTATCTTACTGTGATTTATCTATAGAACTGTTATTTAATTGTAAAATGATTGTCGGGCCACCACCGAAAGAAATCCGATTTGACAAGTTTCAAGTCAATCACCTAGCAGTAAACACAAGAAGCTGTCAAATTTCTCTCGTGGTGAACCAATTTAACTGTAATTCTAAAAAGTACAAATTATTATGTACCTAACAACCTACCGCTATTTTTGGATGATTGATTACAAATAAAGCATTTTTTAATTTGTGTACCTATTTATTTAAGTACTAGCTGTGCCCGCGACTTCGATCGCGTGGATGTCAGAACTTAACAATATATTTTGTGTGCGTCGGTATCCTGCGAGGATACCGATTCAAATCTTTATTTTTTATTTATGCTAGTGCTTCTCTATAAACAACATTAGCTGTGGAACCATCTGGAGCGTACACAAAAAGGTTATTGGGGTTGTTTACGCGTGAAAGAGCTACGTATAGTTGACCATGGGAAAAGCATCCAATACTTAGGTCCACCCCCGCAACTCACTTCATGTTCTTCTTCTGATTCCTGGGACCTACTTAATCTCGCCCTTTTCGCATCTCGGCTACGCTGCGAAAGGTTTGTTTTTTTTTTCTAGAAGGCATTTTCAGAAAAAGAACTGAACCAAACAAATAAAATATTGAACAAAACACAAACTTTCAAAATGAGAATGAAGACAAATAAAATTTCAAACTACGAAGTAAATAAAACTACTTGACTCAAATTGCAAGTTATTATTTACTTCGCACTTTAGAATTTTGTCCAAAATTTACAGTTTTCTCTATCAATGTTACAGGCAACCCTCTAAATTACTTTATAAAGACCACCTTTTGAAATCAGCAGTTGGTTGTCAACAGGGTGACCCTCTTGGGCCAGTCATTTTTAGTTTGGCAATAAATCCAATTATTCGACAACTAAATTCTAAATTCAACGTATGGTATTTGGATGACGAAACCCTAGGAGGTGATGTAGACACAGTCTTAAAAGATTTACAGTTTTTAAAAGAAAAATTCAGTTCCATTGGCCTAGACCTTAACCATTCAAAATGCGAAATTTATCTTCCCCAAACGACTGACGGACAGACAACCATTGCAAAATTTAATACAATAGCTCCAAATATCAAAATTATGGAAAGAAACTCTTCACCTTCTAGGGTCCCCATTTTTTGACGAATCCTTTCCAACGTTCATTGAGGAGAAGATACAAAATTTTAATGACGTCTCCGAAAGACTTTTCAAAATTAATATTCATTCGGCCTTCACACTCATTCGGTACTGTTGCATCCTAAATGTGGTCCTGGACGACCGTGTGTGGCAGCAAGCCACACTACCCATTCGCTTGGGCGGTCTCGGCGTCCGCAAAATTTCAAGTATTAGTTTACCAGCTTTCCTCTCCTCGGTCCACAGTACCGATAAATTAACCAGGAACATTTTATCTTCCTCACTGGTCGATTTTGAAGTGCCGTTTTGGACCGATGCGTTGAACGCTTGGAAAATGGCTTGTCCCAATACGGTTTTGCCTGATAACCCGTCTTCCCAGAGACGGTGGGACGTGCCGCTCTGCAGTATTATACGGAATACCCTTGTAAACACGTCACGTAATACTGTTGAGCGTGCCCGTCTGCTGGCTGTGGGAGAATGGGAGTCAGGTTTGTGCCTTCAGGCGCTCCCGTCATCCACCATAGGCACAATGATGGATGACTCATCGTTTCGGCTCGCTACGTGTCTCCGCTTGGGCGCACCTTGTGTTGCTCCGCATCGATGTCACTGCGGTGAAGCTGTCGACAGTCTCGGACACCATGGCCTGTCCTGCTGCAGGAGCGCAGGTCGCATAGCACGGCACGCCAGCATCAACGATATTATTCGTCGAGCTCTTGTCACCGCCGGCGTACCAGCGGTGTTAGAACCAAACGGCTTGGTACGTGATGATGGGAAGAGACCAGACGGCATGACGTTGTTGCCTTGGAAGGTGGGTAGGCCTCTGGTGTGGGACGCAACATGTGTCGATACCCTAGCGCCATCTCATGTTCCTAGCACTGCGGGCTGTGCTGGCGCCGCTGCTGCAGCTGCTGAGACCCTCAAGCGGCGCAAATACTGTAACCTTGTGGGCAACTACAGCTTTGAGCCGTTTGGGGTCGAAACGCTCGGGTCATGGGGCCCGAGCGCGCGTCTCCTTTTTAAGGAAATTTCTCGCCGGCTGGTCGATACTTTACGTGACCAGAGGGCTGGGTCGTTCTTTGGCCAAAGAATTAGCATTGCCATTCAACGTGGCAATGCTGCCAGTCTTCTGGGCACGTTTCCGGATGACAGCGATGCGGATGAATACTTCGACGCCTAAGTGTCCTTTGTTTTTTTTTTATTTTTATATATTTGTATTGTAAGTTAGTTAGTCATTTTGTCAATAGATGGCGCTGTTTTAATATTTATTTCTGATACACTTATAATTTTCTAATTTACATTTTTTAGGTGTGAACTGATTACGATGAAACAAAAAACTCAATGTTACTTCAATTTATATAATTATTAACGCAAATATATATAAACGTGAAGTTGTGAGACCAAGTGCACATTAACACACGTTAACTATTTTTTCTTCTGGAACACTTTAAATTCAAAAATCTTTTGATAGACTGAACCGATTGCGATGAAACAAAAACTAAATGTTACTTCAAGTTACGCTAAATCGTTGTGTATAAAAGTTATCTACATTGATTTCGTACATTTTACGTGATGCTCGGATAACTAAACATACAAACAGACAAACAGACAAAAATTCTAAAAATGCTGGAAATGGGTTCTATTGGTTGTCCTTTAACACCCTGGCTATATTTTTTAATTTTTTTTTTAATGTACAAAAACTTCTTTTCTACAGTTTTATTATATGTATAGATTCTTGTACTTAGTCAAATTTCCCAATCTCCAATGTCAGTTACCTTTCCACTTTCGTTTGCTTTTAGCCAAAATAGACTCAAGTAATATAACAAAACCTCACAAGTGGACACTGGTATGCAGGCATCAGCTCAACGTTGCTTGTACTTATATAATTTAATATTACGACGTGTGTTGCTTCATTATTTAGGTAGGGTAGGTAATTAAGTACCTACTTGATAAATACTTGTTTCGTTGGAATACATGGTCACCCTATTTCAGTCGCCATCCGCCATATTGCGGAATAGTGAATCAACAAAAATACTGAAACCATTGCACTGAAAACCTATAACACATCAGGGGTTTTACGAGTCTTCTAGGCTTAGGTATTCGTTTTGGAGGAATCGATAATCCCAATGTTTTGAGGTTATATAATATTATGTTAAATTTTCAATTTACTATATAAAGGGGCCGTCACAAAAAAAAATAAAACACTAAAAGTTCGTTTCAGTGCCGTCACTAAATCTTTATTGATTAGCGGTTTCTCTGGGCTTCTTCGATGTGGAGGAATCGATAATCCCAATGTTTTGAGGTTATATATGTTAAATTTTCAATTTACTATATAAAGGGGCCGTCACAAAAAAAAATAAAACACTAAAAGTTCGTTTCAGTGCCGTCACTAAATTTTTATTCATTAACGGTTTCTCTGGGCTTCTTCGTTGTGGAGGAATCGATAATCCCAATGTTTTGAGGTTATATATGTTAAATTTTCAATTTACTATTTAAAGGGGCCGTCACAAAAAAAAATAAAGCAATAAAAATTCGTTTCAGTCTCGTCACTAAATCTTTATTCATTAACGGTTTCTCTCAGGTCCTCAGTTATGGAGATTACGTTGGCCGAACGTCCTGATGTTCCAGGAAGCAAAATTCATTTTACTTTTAACTGGTGGCATTACGAGTAAAAGTAAAGCATTGGTTGTTTGTCACCAAATCGTCACTAAATCTTTATTCAGTAACAGTTTCTCTAAGGTCCTCAGTTATGGAGATTCAGGTTGGCCGAACGACCTGATATCAGGCCGTTCGGCCATAAATAAATGCTTCTAACTTTCGAACTGTTCCGTCACAAATTCTTTGACTGGCATCTTTAAGCGTCACATAATCGTCACTAAAAACTGGAGTAGCAGCCAGCTCCCTATCTCGACTGGCCGAACGTTCTGATATACATGAATACAGTCATTTATATTTACGGTACCTACTTTGAACAAAAAACATTTGTTGTTAATTTTTGTCTCTGTCTGTTTATTCCGGCTAATCTCCGAAACGGCTAGACTGATTTTGACGAGACTTCCACTGGCAGATAGCTGATGTTATAAGTTCCGCGAAAAAAAATAGGTGAAAATGAATGAAATTCAATACGTACAGACGCAATTACATCAATCTACTACCGCGGTAATATTATTATGCGAGTCATACCTACGCGCCGCGAGTTCGGTTTACACTCGGTAAACAAACAGTCTCGAATGCTCCACAGTGACGAACGGACGCCGGACGATGTGATGGTTTTGTACGCAGTTACGAGCGTAGACCATATAGGTACATACCTACTGTTTGACAAATTGTACAGAAGACCGAGGAGTACAGTCAGCCACTGTGTATGGCATTTGTGGACTACGAGAAAGCCTTCGATTCCATCGAAGTATGGGCAGTTCTGGCCTCTCTGCAATGATGTCGAATTGACTGGTGCTACATCGAAGTGTTGAGATGTTTGTATGATGCTGCAACGATGACTTTCCAGATCCAGGATCAGAAAACCAGCCCCATCCAACTGCTCAGGGGGGTGATACAGGGGGATGTCATATCCCCTAAATTGTTTGTGAAATACTAGAAGAAATACTAAAATTCACGGCAGTAGTACTTATATGTCACGAAATCAAAATCACAGCTGAGTAGACTTTACGAGTAATAGTCGACCAACTTTTAGTTGCAATGTATGGGAGGACATGATTTTCAACTACAATGTTAAGCTTGTTCTTGGGATAAATTCATTTCGACTACGGAACTCTTCATTGTGGTCCGACATGGACTTGGCCGGTTTTTCCTTGCTAATTTTAATGTAACTTAGGGTGTAAATAAGTACCTAATAAAAGATGTATAGAATCTTCAAAACAAAGTCGGTACCAACAAAGCTCAATTATCGAAGAGAGAGAAGAGTTCAATAAACTTTATTTGCAACTAGCTGCGCCCAGCGGTTTCACCCGCATAAGTTTCGATCCCGTGGGAATATCGGGATAAAAACTATCCTATGTTCTTCCCCATACCTACCAAATTTCTTCTAAATCGGTTCAGTGGTTTAGGCGTGAATAGGTAACATACAGACAGACAGGCAGAGTTACTTTCGAATTTATAATATTAGTATGGATATAATATAGTATAAGTATATACAGGGTTATTGGAACAACACTAACATGGTCATTGTACTCATCATTATGAACAATTTTTTTTACTATGGGACCAAACCTGAAATCGCGAAAAAAATCAGCTGTTCCCTACATTTATGTTCGTATAGGTAACTCGTCAAAATGTAGGGAACAGCTGATTTTTTTTCATTTTCTCATTTGAAATTGGAATTGTTGGTTTGAGTGGACGCTGGTGTATGTGAATTTGTTGGTTTTTAGGCTAAACATACAAACACACGTAAATAGTAAACACATAATACATATTACACATAACACTTATATACATATACATACACATACACACAACAGTAATAAAATTACACTAATAATTAAATACCCACAACCGTGTGTACACGACCTAATAATTTCACGCGTCTGTACACTGCCTTACTGCCTGCGACGGCGGGCACGCTGGGCTGCGGTTGAATGATACATTATTATTATACCTACGAGTGACCGAAATTCGCGGAATTCCGTCGCGCCGCTGCATCTCTCGCGCACGACTCAAATAAACATTTTATATATTTTGTTTTATAGTAGCGTTTAATTATACAAAGAATCTTAACTGTCCCGTTGGTTTCGTGGTCACAAGTGCATCTGCCGTTCTCGGGGTCCTGGGTTCGATTCTCAGGTCGGACAGTGTTATTAAAATTGGGTTTTTCCCGTTAGGAGTTTCTTTACTCTTTTTCTTTTTTTTTTTTGCCCGGAGTTTGGAAATTGGTGGCGTAATACCCCCGTGCCTCGGAAAGCACGTAAAGCCGTTGGTCCTGCGCCTGTTCTCTCTCCTGTATTTGCGCACACACTTGTGCACTATAATATCTCCTGCAAACCTGGCTAATCTTCTTTGAAATTGGCCACCGTGACCGAAATCGGTCAGGGGATTTATTATTATTTTATTATTTTTAAACCTAAACCTACCCTAACACACTACAAAAGCACCCTTAGAATAATTGAATAAGCAACTGACAACCCTTGTAGCAATCAAGTATTCTTTTCTTCGGTTTTTACTATAAAAAGTACGCTTTTCTTTAGAGAATGAAGGACAGTCATAAAAATATTTTCGTAAAAATATTTTATTTTAATTAACGCCACCTCTGGAAAACAAGTTCACAAACCAAGTTTATGAATACAACGCCATCTAGTTATATCGCAAGTAAAACTATACACGTAGTGTGTAACTGTACATGTGTGTGTAAAGACATAGTAAAGATATAAAGTGAAACGGCTAAATGTTTAGGGGTACAAATCTTTGTATGTGACGAGTTAACAAGCAAAGTGAATATCTAAAAAGATTATGTTAATGCGTTAGTTGACGCATATAATAAAGTTGTTTCGCAAAGCTTTCTGAGTTAGGCGTAAAAATTGAAAATGTTCGAAGTGCGAATGTGCCGCCATCTAGCGATAAAGTGGCTGGGAGATCATGTATCGAATAGCCTTAAACTTAATTGCTTTAACTTACTTATAAATTACGAACATAAGATTAGTTCAGTTATCCGAACTGAGAATTAATGAAATCCATATGAAAACACGACTTGACAGTTGTCCCTACGTCCGATATGCGATATGATATTCTTGTCCGTCCGAAAAATTGAATGTGTCACTTGTTTTGACGGATCAACTATTTTCAGATGGACTCGTATCTTCGTTGACGGGCATAGAGAGTAGGGCCCCTGAATTGACACTAATAGCGTAGCATATACTATCCATATACTAATATTATAAATGTGAAAGTGTCTGTTTGTTTGTCCGTCTTTCAAGGCAAAACCGCTGAACCGATTTAGATGAACTTTGGTATAGAGATAGCTTGAGTCCCGGGAAAGGACATATGATACTTTTTATCCCGATATTCCCACGGGATCGAGACTTATGCGGGTGAAACCGCGGGGTGCACCTAGTTAAAAATACAGCAAACTTTACAGACCCAGCAAAGATTATAAACGACTCATAAATATTTCCAACCGAACGAGGGCCCGATCTCAAATCCGCAGAAAAAAATAACATTTTCCAACAAACTTATAATATGTCTTTTATAACAAAATATCTTAGATTTTTTGTGACTGAAAAGCTGGTTCGGATTCAAGACGGACAGAGGCGCATAATAAAAAGATTTTACGGTCAATGAATGCTGCAACAGATAGAACGGCCGAGAACATAATTTACTACTTTTATTTGTGGTGTGAGTATAAGCGAGAGCGATTTCTTAAACAATGGAAGCATGAATGCAAGCTTAATTACAAATGGAAACAGGGAAGCTCTAGAAATATAGGTATGAGGAACAGGGTGTAAAGTTTTATATATATATATTTTTTTTTATTTGAAATGGGCTTGCTCTTGACTCTAGCCTAGGTCAAAGGTGACAGAGACAAAGTCGACAATGGAGCGAGCTTACCCAGAAGAAGCCTGTTTATTCTCACTTTAAAGAGTTTCGGGTTGTATGCGCTCGGAAAAACAGACGCAGGTAGAGAGTTCCACTCTTTTGCTGTGCGCATTATAAACGACATTTGCAAACGCTTAGTGCGAATTGGTGGAACAGCAACCAGGTAGGGATGGTAACTTGCAGTGCGCCTGGATGTCCGAAGGTAGAAGGGGGCCGGTGGAATGAGGTCGTGGAGTTTTTTTATTTATTTTATATTTTGTAATAAGTAGCTTGATTTAAAAGAGTGTCCTTGGAGTTTCTTGCCCTTTCTTTTCCATAGAGAACTACGTTTTGGAATGGGCTAGCTTCATTTTTATTTACCGACTTCAAAAAAGGAGATTCTGTATTCGACCCGTATGTATGTTTGTATGTCTGCGATTTCCTCAAAAACTAATAAACCGATTTTGATCATTCTTTCATTAATGTGATCTACATACTTTCATGAAGGTTTTAATATATAATACATTAGGTAATTATTCTTATGTACGAAGTTATATGCATAGAAATTCATATAATATAATACATAGAAATGCCGGAGATCCAGTACAAATGTACTGGATCTCCGGCATTTCTATGCGAATTTTGATGATTCTACCGACTTCAACAAAAAAACTACGAAGTGATAAATAACTTTAATTTCGGAAGTCGGTGTCAAAAAACTGAAAGCGGAACCAGCGACACCGACTTTAAAAATTAAAGTTATTTATCACTTTGTAGTGTTTTTTTCTGACTAACTGACCGACTATTTGACAATATTTGTTCAAAAGTGCGTGCAAATGGTTAGTTAAAATATATGAATAAAATGCCATGAGTTTTGAGTTTTTGGGTGGCGATTTAGTCACCTGTTGTACCCATCAAGTAGCGAAAGTTGTTTAAAATGACGTGTTGAATCACCCCCTTGACGGATGCAGGTGACAAAACCACCAGCCTGTATAATTTAATGATTAACCTACCCACAACACAGAATAATGTGTAGTTTTCTTACAACTTACACCAAACAAACCCATGCGATTCTTAGCGGGAGATCTTTTCTCTTTTATGACCCCCTGGTCTGTGGAACAGAATCAAGAGCGCTTCGCATCGTACGGCTTGTTACACTTGTAAATATGGCCGTTACTGAAGTAGCTTAGCACTTAGTACTCGAGGAATTTAATTAGCTTCAGTATGTACAACACTGTTTTAAAATATACATAGTGCCCTCGGAGATAGACGGTACATTGCAGACGTTGATTTAAAATTACAAGGTAACTTCTTGCTAATATTTGAGAAAAAGCTAGCACTGGGTATTTCGATTTTGTTAAAATTAAAATATTAAAAACTCTTGGGATACAAAGTTGAAACCCTCTATTTAAATACAGATGAATTTAACCTGAACAGGGTATATTTACATTTATATTAGATACTTTTGGAACAGACGGAGGGATCCGTGGCTAAATAATAACAGCGGCACATGTTGATCGATCAGGTTAAGCTACGCTTGCCGCAGTTCGTCTGCGGATGAGTGACCATCTTTACATACCGAGACCCCTCCGTGCCTCGGAAAGAACGCCGTTGGTCCCGGCTGTCATTCGTGGATCTTTGACAGCCGTTACGGGTAGTCAGCAGCTCGAAAGTTTAACAACCAATTTTACCAAGGGGTATCGTATTACCCAGTAACTGCGTCGTGGAGGTCAGGTAGGCAGTCGCTTCACGTAAAATACGGCTGTTGGTGTAGCCACGGGCCCCTCTCATGTCACCTCCCTATGTGAAAAACAATCTCAAGAGTAGATATCAATTTTCAGAAGCACTTATCTAACCATTTGAAAACCAAAAAACTAGATCGATTTTCACACAGTTTTCACACGTTAAAATATCAAGGGTTAGTTCAGTTTTATATTTCAAGTTATTTTAACAGTTCGCTAGCCTTTGTGGCTGGCTATTGGAAAACACGAAGCTTAGACCAAGTTTCATACTTTAGCGGTAAAAGTTTGTACAATTTAAGCACGTGAGCAATTTGTTGAATACGTGGTGAATATTTCAAACTTATCTGGTTTGTAAGTAGATTATTTCATTGTTCTTGTGAACTCTTATCTTGACTGTTAGGGTTAATGGAGGAACACCAATGAAAAGGCCGTTGTAAGGACTTCAATAATACGCTTATTCGCCTTTTATTTATATATTGGAAGGTGTGTTTACTATAAATCCGAAGCTACAATTATTTGGATTGAATTTGAACACACTGGACGCCTGCGGGTGGATATCACCGTCGAGGTAGATTACGGCGAAGGTGGTGTGACGATCTGATAAGGTTTGCAGAGCCAACATGGTCAGAGATCGCACAAGACAGGGAGGTTTGGAAGAAAAAACGCAAGGCCTTTGCCCAGCAGTGGGACACAATACAGGCTAGCAAAAAAAATCGATTTAAGTGACTTATAGAGTTAGCACCCTTGTATTAAACAAGCTGTTTATAAACTTACAAATTATTTAATACTAGCTGCGCCACATGGTTTCATCCGCATAAGTGTCGATCCCGTTGGAATATCAAGATAAAAAGTATCCTATCTCCTTATCCAGGTCATGGTCTACCCATGTGTTAAATTTCACCCAAATCGTTTCAGCCGTGTTAGCGTGAAAAGCTAACATAAAAACATACAAAAAATCATCTTTTCTCTTTATAATATTTATTAATTAGATTTCGTAGTCCTAGAGAAGTAAAACTAAATGCAGTAGGTTACCGCCCACAATGACTAATCCGCGTCTTTACCAAAAATGATTAACGTCTCTAAAATTCAATTTTTTGTGTCCCTTTATTAAATTTTCTAAAGAACCAGTTTAGGTATTGTTGTGCCAACAAACTCATCAATCTAGTCGTGAAGGTTGAATTCTTCGCAAATGGGTCTGTTTTAATTTTATAGCCTAAGGATCTAATTACCCGTATTTGTGTGCAGTTAATTCGTACTTGGTGGCCATTTTGTCTGGAGTTAATGTTGGTAAGGAATCCTTAATTTTGTAAGGTTAGATCTGGTTCCAAAGATTGTACTTATGGACTGTTTTCGTTTATTTATTTATACAATGTGATAGGGGTGAGACTTCTAACCCGTTAAGGCTGAGTACTACATCTAATTTTATCGACAAAAAAAATAATATGGGGTGTTGAACCCCCTTCCCCTAAAAATTATGGCTATTTTAATATTTTTTTTAATGTACTACGGCGCGCTTGATACTTTATGTAATATCAAAGGTTGTATGCGTCGTAGAAACAAAAAAAAAATGACAAACGGTAGCTAATAACCTTGGCTAACTAATTCATTACTTTTTTCATATGTTTGATAATGTTTTGGTGAGAAAAAAAAATCATTTCTGAATTATTTTGACCGAAAAAATCGCTATTTTTCAATATTTTCATATTATTTTTTTTGTCGATATTACCCCCCATATTATTTTTTTTGTCGATAAAATTAGATATAGTACTCAGCCTTAACGGGTTAGAAGTCCCACCCCTATCACATTGTATAGATCTCAAACAAAGAATACACTTATACTAAATAAATGACAATAATAAAAAAGGTTCTTCTTCATGTGGTCCTTCAATTACAGGAAACCACAGCTTATAAATCAAAAATAGAGAAAATAAATGATGAAAATAAATATTGAAATTCGAGAAAAAGTTAAAAAATAACATGTCAAGATTGAGCATTCAAATTACAATTAATTATTAATTAGTATAATAGGTAATCGTTATATTAATAACAGACGATACATTTCAACGCAGGGGGTTCAGAATCATGTACCGATCGATGTCTATAAATAAATAATGTATTTTCATCAAACATGAAAGCAATTTGGTCTTTGACTAAATGATTAGGTATGTCAAAGATATTTTAAGTTACGTATCAATCTAGCATAAGTCATATTATTATTTATTCACTGACCCTAATGTATTACTTTATTTCATAAATATCTTCATCGACATAAATTCGAAAGAAGCTTTTTTTCTTTACTTAGAAAAGCCGTAAAAACACCAAAGCTTTAGTGGTTATAAAAAGCACTAAATTACAAAAAAGCGATACTTATCACTATTGAAAATATAACATAAAAACGACCACAAAGCTGCAAGCTCGGCTTAAAACGGCCCATAATACTTTTCGTTGTATAAAAGCCTAGAAAATTTCAAATAAAATTTTAATAAGAAGCAAAAGTAGCCGCATTTGGGAGGCTCATGCATGCCTCGCTGACTCCTAGACTTTAAACCACTTTAGCTAACGAGGCGAACGCAAAAACGTCCATCTCTTAAAGTCTAAACCATTTCTCGCTTCGCTTTGAACGCATGTAATTATCATTTTTAAGTTGGAAGGGAACGGGGTTCAATGTTAAATGCATACTGCTTCCATTAATCGTTACTCAAACGATTGACCACTAATGGATACCCATACTCATCAAAAACTTTAGATGTCTATTTAATAGTCTTCAATCTTGAAGACGCAAGATATTTTTTTTATGTAAACACGTGTCGGAACATACGTGTAGCAGTAACCTATAAGGTCATTTTTGACAAATGCGTGCACTGACTGGACAGGTCCGCTCAATCTGTGTGGTTCTTTCCTCAAAAGACCATTTCAGACACCAATCTACATGGTCTTCACATGATATGACCAAGACTTTGTCTGGACTTTAAAAGAGACTGTGACCTCTGAGTTTGTTTCGGCCTTTCTTCTCAGAGTAGTCAGATAGGAAACGCCGACCTCATCTAGCTTTAAAAAAATATGATTGACGTGTAAAAGTGTTTTTATAAACCTACTTTTCACCTACTAGGGTCCTCAATTTTCGACTAATCCTTTCCAACGTTCATTGAGGAGAAGATACAAAATTTTAATGACGTCTCGGAAAGACTTTTCAAAATTAAGATTCATTCGGCCTTCACACTCATTCGGTACTGTTGTTTTGGACCAAAATTTACTTATAGCCTTCGCTCCTCTCATCTATGGAAGCATCCAAAACTTTTAGAAAAAGTAGACCAAATTATTAGAAACACATTAACTTCCATCCTAAATGTGGCCCTGGACGACCGTGCGTGGCAGCAAGCCACACTACCCATTCGTTTGGGCTGTCTTGGCGTCCGCAAAATTTCAAGTATTAAAAAAATAATCATCACCGTCCTTTGGGCCAGCTTAAGAAATGTTAAAAATGTTATGAATTTTAAGAAATTACCATAATCTTTTTGAAAGCTAATGGTTTCTCAAACCGCTCGCCATTACGTAAATGTTAAGAAATTGCTCATGAATTATTTTTTCGAACAATTAGGGTAATGGAAAGCATACACCATGGCTCGAGGGGTGGGCATCTAAAGATTTTGTGATTGTTTTGATAATATTAAATAGTAGGTCTTTTTTAGAGAGCAATCCCATTTGAGCCTGGCAGCCTTCATTCCGACATCCAGTATGCCCGTTTTGGAACGCAGCGTGGTGTTCCGAATTCTGTCCTGTCTTTTAACACCCAGAATACTGCGTTCCATCGCTCTTTGGCAAACTCCTAGGTGGAACTTTTGCGACTCGGTGAGCGACCCAGGTCTGAGCACCGTAGGTTAGGACTAGCGTTGAAAAAAGCAGGAAAAATTCCCGTTTCTTTCCAATTCCACTGTTTTTTTCAATGTTTCATTCGAAAGTTTCAAGAAAATTTGTCAGTATATATTTCATGTCTTTTTCAATAAAACCGAAAAATATGAAAGAAACGGGAAACTTTCATGTTTTTTTTTAATTCAAATCCGTTCTTACTACTCGTATATTTAACTTAAGATATTCTATGCTTTATCTTTTTCCATAATAATACGTACTTACTAATAAAATGGTGGGTAGGATGAAAAAAATTGCGAAAAAAACTTGTTATTTTCAACTTTTCAAAACATCAAGCGGAACATTCGAAAGAATCCTGTTTCTTTCCAAAGGATACCTTCCGTTAATTTTTCTATGTAACATGCGAAAAAAAACGGAAAAAACCACTATTTGTTTTTTTTCGTGAAAAAAAAAACAAATTGTTATTTTCGGCATTTTCAACGCTAGTTAGGACGGGCAGGATACAGATAATTAATGTACATTTTTTGTATAGTAGGTAACTATTTGTTTGGGAGATGATTGAAACGGACTTTTCTTCATAAAATAATGTATAATATTGCCTTGTTATTACAATAATTATAGGATAGCCGAGCGAGACAATGTAAATCTATCGACGCGCGCGCTCGGTCCTGTCTTTCGTCCGAATGGCGGCGGCGCCGCCGCGGCGGGCGCGGGCGCCCCCGCGCCGCTCGTCGTTCCCCGCGCCCCTCCCGTGGCTCTCGTTCGCCATGCGCGTGTACATCTTCCCGGCCTTGAAAGAACTAACTTTCAACAGCATCCTTAGGTTCTTCTTCTCCCGGCAGCCGGACGATGTAATGGATGGCTCTGCGGATTGTTCCTTTGGACGTGTAGATATCTACCACACGGCAAGTGTTGTCTGCGCCCATGTGTAGGCGTGTAATGCGGCCAAGCCGCCAGCGTTGTGGAGGCAGATTCTGGTCCTTTATTAATACCATGTCCCCAATTCTAGGACCGATAGACCCAGTTTTCCATTTGGACCGCTGCTGGAGTTCCGCTATAAACTCTTGAGACCATCTCTTCCAGAACTCGATGCGTAGTTTGCAGATCAGGTGATACTTCGGTCTGGAGTCTTCTGCTGCAAAAGAGGGCACCGACGTCAGTGGCCGTCCGATAAGGAAGTGCCCGGGGGTCAAAGGGTTTAAATCTTAAGGATCAGAGGACAAAGGGGAGAGGGGGCGAGAATTCAGGATTGCCTCTATTTGTGTAAAAAGAGTTGACAACTCCTCAAAAGTAAGGGAAACATTGGCTGCTGTTCTTTTTAAGTGATATTTGGCTGCCTTTACGCCTGCCTCCCAGAGCCCACCAAAATGCGGTGAATAAGCCGGACTAAATTTAAATAAAATGCCTTCATTAGCGGTATAATCAATGACCGAGTCACGACTGGAGCGTAGCACCTTACCCAGTTCATTGTTTGCCCCCACGAAGTTAGTGCCATTGTCACACCAAATTTCATAGGGCTTACCTCTGCGCGACACAAATCGTCGTAAACATAAAATGAATGCTGATGTAGTAAGATCACTCACCAGCTCTAGGTGAACCGCTCTGGTACTTAAGCAAACAAATAGACAGAGGTAACATTTACTTATTCGATTACCTCTTCCCTTTTTACTAGAGATTTGAAACGGTCCCGCGAAGTCAGTACCAGTCGAGTGGAAAGGGAAAGTAGGCCTCATCCTAGCTGATGGTAAGTTGCCCATTATAGGCTGTGTAGTCTTACCACGAAACCTAGTGCATACAATGCATTGTTTATTTACCTTGCGCGCTAAGGCCCTCCCACCTACAGGCCAGTACATTTCTCTCACAGAAGATAATAATAATTGCGGACCTGCATGAAATAAACGTTGGTGTTCGTTTTGCATTAATAAAAGGGTAAGTCTATGTTTACAATCTAATATAATTGGATGTTTCTTGTTATAATCAAAACTTGAATTGTCAAGACGACCTCCTACTCTTAATAAACCTTCAGAGTCAAGAAACGGATTTAAATTAAATATTTTAGATTTTTTAGGTATTCCTAAACCTTTATTTAGAGATTTCAACTCTATATCAAACGATTCGTGTTGGCAGATTTTAAAGAGAATAATATGTGATTTATTTATTTCGCTAGTTTGCAGTGAGTTATATAATTTAGTTTCGTTCCTACAATTATGCAAAAAACGCAATACATACGCAAACACGCGACTTAAGTGATTAAACTTGGAATAATTATTAAAATTAAGGATCGAGTTATGACTGTCATCGTGAGTTACGTTTGTTTGTATATGAACCTTTAGTTCAGGTAGTTCCACTGACTTATGAGGTTGCTGTGGCCAGGCAGGTGATCCCTCCTTTAAGAAGGAGGGTCCTTCCCACCACAAGGGTTCAACCTGCAGACGCTGAGGGTCTACACCTCTGGAAGCAAGATCTGCAGGGTTGAGGTGAGTAGGCACATGCTTCCACGTAAAACCCTGTGTCAACTCACTAATTTCAATTACCCGATTGGCTACAAATGCCTTTAAAAGGTTTGGTTGTGTATTAATCCAGCCAAGAACTACTGTTGAGTCAGTCCATATTACCTTTTGTGTTATCTTATGACTTCGAATGGACTGGATTACCTTTGTGGACAACCGAGCACCAAGTAGTGCGCCACATAATTCAAGGCGAGGTATGGTCATGGCTTTCAGAGGTGCAACCTTCGCCTTCGCACACAACAATTTAACATTTACAATATTATCCTTATTAATTGATCGTAGATAGACACATGCTCCATACGCTTCCTGGGAAGCATCCACAAAACAATGCAATTCAACTGACATGGGAAAGTCACTGACTACATATCTAGGCAAACTAATTTTAGACAGATCATTTATATTCTCTGATATCTTTACCCACTTTTTTTCGATATGGGGTGGCACTGGATCATCCCAGCCCAACTTTTCATTCCACAATTGCTGTAAAATCATTTTAGCTTTAATTATGCATGCACACAGGAGCCCTAATGGGTCAAATATTTTACATGTTGATGATATAATAGAACGTTTAGTAAGTTTTCTACTCATATCCATATTAACCGCAAAATGTAAAGTGTCCGGTGAAGGTGACCAGTTTAGTCCTAAAACTGTGGAATGTTTACTCAGATCAAGAATTTTAGAAGTGGTCTCTGTTTGTAACACCTTGGGACAGTTTGTGCGTATCTTATGAAGAGGGAAACAAGCTGAAGATAAAACTTTAGTGACCTCATCATATATTTCTTTAATTTCTTTTTCTGACTGACACCCAGTATTTAAATCATCCATGTAAATATCATGTTCCAAAATATTAGAAATTATGGGATTAGAACATTCGCGAGCTAACTGAACAAGGCACCTAGTGCTCAAGAAAGGTGCAGATGCTGTCCCATAGGTGACAGTGTTAAGCTGCAAGACCTTTATAGGCTGAGAAGAATCATCCCTCCACAAAATTAGTTGCAAATGTCGCTGAGATGGATCTATTTCTATTTGCCTATACATTTTTTGTATATCCCCAGTTAGCACAAACTTATAAGTTCTGAACCTTAATAAAATAGACAACAAATCATCTTGTACCACTGGACCTACATACTGGATGTCATTTAACGATTTTCCTGAAGTTGTTTTGGCAGAGGCATCAAACACAACACGTAACTTTGTGGTTTCACTGTGTTCCCTCAATACCGCATGATGTGGTAAGTAATATCCAAATAAAGGACGCTTAGTCTCATGTAAATGATCTAGGTTCTTATACTCCTCAATAAATGCAGTGTAACTTTGTTTCAGCTGATAATTTTTATCTAATTTTTTCTCCAGGTTAAGGAAACGTTTTTTCGCTAAAAAATAAGAATTGCCTAGTGCCTTTTCAGGGATCTCCTTGAATGGCATTTTAACAGAAAATCGACCATTGGGGAGACGCTTCATATTTTCTAAAAAATGTTGTTCACATAATTTGTCTTGGGGTGAAGTGTTATTGACACAATTAATTTCTTCAACTTCCCAAAACTTTTTAAGGTCATTATGAATTTCCTTTGTGAAATTACATGTCAAGTGACTAAGGCTACATTCTCCTAAACGGCCACTGACTAACCATCCAAACTGTGAATTTTGTAGGATAGGTTTACCTGCACCTAATGAAATACGCTTTGTCCCTACAATGTTCCAAAAAACATCCGCCCCTAATAACATATCAATATTAGAGGGATAATGGAACTTTGGGTCTGCAAGCACGATATTTTCGGGTAAATTAAGTTCCTGAATATTTACTGGTGCACTCGGTAATGTTCCTGTAATCTGTGGTACAATTAGACAATTTATTTCCATATTGAAAGAATTTAATCGCGATTTTATATTTAAATTGCAGCGCTCGGATATATTAAAAGAAACATTATTAATACCTGAAATCCGTAAAGGTTCAGTAATTTTAACCGATAGTCCTAACATGCTTTTCAGGTTTTCTGTCACAAAAGAAGATTGGCTGCCTGTGTCTAATAGAGCCCGAACAGGGTATGTCTGTTGAGTATATCCATCTACTACTTCTACTATAGCAGTACACAACAGAACCTGGCTGACGGAAACAGCAGACAATGATACTGGTAATGGTTGAGTTGAGGTACAAGGTGTAGCGGTAGTTGGGTCTCTGTCAGTACTATTATTATTTTGAGGTTTATTTACATGTAATAAACTGTTATGTTTTTGTTTACAAAACTTACATAAACTCTTCAAACGACAACGAAATGAATTGTGACCCTCCCGCAGACAATTTGGGCACAATTTTAATTTTGATGCTTCTCTAAGTCTGTCTTGTACATTCATATTTTTAAATTTAGTACATTGGTGAACACGATGACCCTGCTCACTACACAATAAACATAAATATTCACACAAGTTCTCAACCGAAGAGACATTGGCATTTGATTTATCAAGTTGTTTATTTTTCCAATTATTGGTTTGATTATTTTTATTGTAATTCCCTTTATCATTTTTATTTGGTTGTGACGTAACTGATGTAGTTTCTAAAATATCCGCACGACTACGTATAAAATTAAAAAAGTCATTTAGCGTTGGCAAGTTTGGTAAAATATTCCTATGTTCTTCCCACTTTACGCCCGTACTGGTATCTAACTTCCCAGTAATCATGAATATCAATAAAGTGTCCCACTGATCAGTCGGTTGCCCTAGAGTGTTGAGTGCTCTTAAATTTTTTGAAACAATGTCTACTAAGTTAAGTAATTCTTTAACTGACTCCTTCGTTAGAGTTTCA
Organism: Amphipoea lucens; assembly: GCA_947508005.1. Classification (NCBI taxonomy): domain Eukaryota; kingdom Metazoa; phylum Arthropoda; class Insecta; order Lepidoptera; family Noctuidae; genus Amphipoea; species Amphipoea lucens. Next base: position 1,777,096 of record OX382356.1, on the reverse strand, counting down.
ATACTGCACAATGCTTTAAGGTGATTGTTAATGAGGATTTTCTTATTATTATATCTATTACAAAGTAACTCCCATGCTACAATGTAATTTTCAGAGGTAAACTCCAATGACTTGATAACTTCAATGGCACCACCCTCTAATGAGGATCTCAGATAGTGAAACTTATTGATGCTTGGTATTGATTCATTGCCATGAATTAAAGATTGAAAGGTGTCTCTAAATTCTAGCCATTTTAAATAAGAACCATTAAACGTTGGCAATTTGATTGTTGGCAATTTTATTGATTGTAGGCCATGTGATACGCAATTTGAACCTCTGTTACTACATGCATCATTAAATTTTTCTTTTTCTGACGCTTGCCTTTCTAGTATGTCCTCCATAATTGACAGTACTGAAATAAACTTAGTTTCACTCAAATCTCTTAACGTGGTTTGTTCATCCATAGCGGATTCATCACAGCTGTTTTCAATTAATGTTTGAACTTCATTGAACTGTCTGAATAATTCTTGACCGTTGTCCAAACGTCTACCTAACTCCTTTATATTTACGCTACTTAGAGCACTAATGTCTAGCTTTTGCATTTCCTGTACATAATCGTTTAATTTAGTTAAACGTGCTTTAATATTACCGCGTTTCCTAATTAATTCACTTAATTCACTTTTGACCTCGTTTTTATCCATTATCGGCATCTATAAATCACAATAACCGAGAATAAACAAACAATAAAATAGATAATAAAATGTGCATCAAACCAAACAGTCGTCATAGTTAGGTACGCTCCAGGCGCAGCTCGCAGCCACGCGGTGTCACGGCAGGCACGCCGCGCCGCTCGCGCACAGCAAGATGGCCGCTCTGCTGCTTATTCCGCGGCGGCCGAGGAGCGCCGGTAGCCAGGAGGCAGCGCGCAGTCGGAGCCGATGATATTCTGGAATTGTTCGGCAAATCTATTTGAAGCACGGATGCAGTGCAAGGCTTTAAGCTATGCAATTGGTCACAATTGGTGCACGAGACACGGAATTGGGGATTTTAGTACAGGAATGTAAACATCAAAGAAAATAAAGTGTGATAGGTAGTTAAATAAGCATAAACAGCGAATGGTATGGCACGAATATAGACATGCTGGACATAATAGCCGCCTATCCTATTATTAAACTCACAGTTTTATACGAGTTACGATAATAGGCATAAGGTAACGTAGTTATAGGTATTACCTATAGAATTTAAATGACCACAATGCGATTATGTTAGCAGTTAGCTGCCCTTTTACACCAGAGGAAGCAGTCCACTCTAAACACACAAATAAAAACGGAAATCGGGAACGGAAAATATAATAGGAACGAGCTTACTTCCCTCGGATAGACCACCTGACGCGATGCCCGCTATATCCAGGTAGATCTTCAAAATAGGTAGCAGTAGCCTCCTTGTGTTCCAGCGATTTCGCTACAGTTGTACGTGGCCGCGATGATCGGTACGCAGCGGCGTCGTTTGCCCGTGGCCGGTTCGAACTGGTTCGCTCGAACAGTCGAGAACACGCCACCGAGCCGCAGCTTTTCTTCGCTCCAACTTGCAGTACAGAGTACTTTGACTTGCAGTTTCTTGTTGCACACGGTCGCCAAATATGTTGGGAGAAGATTGAAACGGACTTTTCTTCATAAAATAATGTATAATATTGCCTTGTTATTACAATAATTATAGGATAGCCGAGCGAGACAATGTAAATCTATCGACGCGCGCGCTCGGTCCTGTCTTTCGTCCGAATGGCGGCGGCGCCGCCGCGGCGGGCGCGGGCGCCCCCGCGCCGCTCGTCGTTCCCCGCGCCCCTCCCGTGGCTCTCGTTCGCCATGCGCGTGTACACTATTTATAGTCGCTATTATCATGCTTCTTTTTTTACTAGCTGTTGATGTCCCACTGCTGGGCAAAGGCCTCCCTACTCTTCTTCCACCTCTCTGTCCAGACCTGTCAAGGACCAATCTTTTTTAAAGGAGTCCGGTTCATCCCGCCATCTCAATTATACTTTACTACTATTTTAGGTCTAATCATAATAATCAGCCTATATTGTTTATGCTGGTATACAGGCCTCCTGTCGGTGACAGCGAGTGGGCCGTAATCCACCACGAGGGCCCAGTGCGGGTTGGTAGATGTCACATGTTTCGATTTTATTGGTTCTAGGACATGTCAGTTTCCTCTTCCTCACAATGTTTTCATTTGCCGTTTCGAAAGCAGTGGTTATAAAATAAGATAGGTTCGACCCTACAACATACAATCGCTCGTAAGTCGCAGCTATTAGGGTGTATTTAGGTCTAATAATAATAGAAAACGTAGATTTAAGCACCAATAAAAAAGATTATTACTTCATTACTAAACATAATTTATTAGGTTCGCAAAGCAAAGACTCCCATATAAAAATTCACCTCATTGTTATTAAAATAAGAAACCTTACTTTATTTTCAGACTTTTAAAGGCAGTGTTTTAAAAACCAATACATAATGCTCTTTAATCTTATAAGTAGACATTATACAAAGACATATGTAATTCTAGAATATTTTTGCGTTCAAAATAAGCGAATCATAAAGAATTAGCTGATTTTGATATACCCGATCTGATGCAGAGTTGTATGACAAAAGGTTAAACCACGAAATACGGCGTGACATTCATACAAAATGCGTAGCCGTGTGGCTAGAATATACCATTTGGTGCCGATTCTGTTGTTTACGAACTTTTTCTTTCTATTTCATTAAAAAAAGGACAAAAGAAAAATTTTAGCCTGACGTAAATTTAGTGGGCAAGTTTTGAATCACGTCTAAACTTGGATGGAGTAGTGTCAGGCGGTGTCAAAAAAGTGGTAGTGATAGGAAAACACACCAACTTACTTTCATAAATAAAGTTTCAGTGACGTCATTCGGACGGTAAATTACGGACGTTATGAGGCGGACACCGCAGTCTTAAAAAACCCTAACTTTAAGGCTTAAGAATTGCTTAAAACTACATAGATTAAAGCCATTTCATCGGTAGTAACTAGTAAGAAGTAATGCTTGAGTCTTGAGTAAGGTTCTGTAATAGGGTCTAAAATCTTGTCAATCTGCAACGAACGGCAAGAGACAGGGGTCTTTTCGCTACTTAAGAACAACTTGGCATCTAGGATTTAAATACACATTAAATAGTATCGCTTAAATAACTACACACAAACCTAACTAATGCAGTCGCAAATTAATTTCTTTTAGCACATAATTATTACACGATGTTAAAGCCCGATTCAAACATGGCGGGTCGGAACATGAGGCGAGTCGCTGCGCAGTAACAAATTCATGGGTCACCGGGGGTCACGGTAGAGCATACGGTGGAGGTCTGCCCCGCATGGGCGGAGCACCGCTGTGCCCTCGTAGAGGCGATCGACAGCGGCGGCGACCTCTCACGTCCGGCCCTGGTTCAAGCCATGGTCCGGGGCGAGAGGGAGTGGGAGGCGGTTACCTCCTTCTGCGAAGCAGTCATGCTAGCGAAGGAGGTGGCGGAACGGCTGAGGGAGAGAGCCTCACGCCCCAGCCGCCGCGGGCGACACTCCGGGCGTCGGGAGCCGCGTGACGACTCCCGGCCACCGTAGGCGCGGGCCTGTGGACGGAGAGTAATGGGTAGCTCACCGTCCGATCAGGACCAGGCCCGTGCCGGACGGCGCGTACGTGTTCCACGCGCGCCTCAAAGAGATGTCAGCAAAAAGGAAGGGGCCTGCCAGGGCCGAAGCCTGCCGGGGGTGCGGGATTGTCCGAAAGGGTTACCGCTACCCCGGAACATAAAGGGCTAAGGAAGGAACACGGATGGGTTTTAGTCAGTAAGAGTCTGACACTCCCTTCTCTCCACCCAGAGCGGGAGGGGTCATTTGATGATTTCCAATGCATAAAAAAAAAAAAAACCGGGGGTGAGGGGTATGGTACTGCGCAGCGCTCACTTCGCCGCCATCTAGTTTGACGCGAATTCTTCATTTTCGTACATTGCATGGATTGGTCCTTCTGTTCCAAATCTTTCTTGTGGTCTCGATCTAATTACCCTTCTCCTCAAAAAGTTGATAAAATAATTCAACTTTTTCTTTTAAAAGCATCGGCTCAAGTAATGGAAGATGATTCTTTTTCTTTGGAAGTACAGTATATGAGGACTCAAAGTTTTATTACTTTGTCACGAATTTCTCCTTATCATATTATATCTGTAATGTGCCTATCAGAGCAATAATATTTTCAAAAGAAATGTTATGAATAATATGCAATGTTCAGATTACTTTCCATTTTTTCTTTTTAAAGTAACATTACGATTGCGATGTGTGATGATAGCGAAGCAGCCAAGCCTCATATGTTGACTAAGGTGTAGAGTTTGTGAAGTTAGGGCGTGTAGAGTTAGAAGCTCTACACGAGATCTGATAACTTTTCGACAGTGCGAGCCATATGCCATATGTCTCGGCAACATTTTACATGAAAATGTTTATACCTATGGTGGGATCCCAATTTCGTAACACATTTTCAATAACTATATCACAGTATACATAATTATATTGAGACAATACGGAGGATTTTGAAGGAAACTGCTAATGGTTCGTAAGTTTGAAAAATTCGTCTGCGTTGCCATTGAAATGTGTTACGGATTTACCCTGCAGTTGACTCGTCAATCATTCGTCAATGTCCATCGCTGAACGTAAACCGTCTTGTTGGCTTAGAAAACTCAGCATATGACATTTTTGGTTTTAGGACATGCCGGTTTCCTCACAATGTTTTTTCTAGAACGCTAGAAACTAGAAAGCTTATTGAAAGCCTAACGAACATAAGAAAGCTGTCTATCCTCCTAAAAACAGCAATGAAGTCACCAGTTACTACATCACATGGGACAGTTAATATAGGCTTTTTTTTTGTGCATGGAAAATCATCAAATGACTCCTCCCACTCTGGGTGGAGCGGAAGGGAGTGTCAGACTCTTACTGACTAAAACCCATCCGTGTTCCTTCCTTAGCCCTTTATGTTCCGGGGTAGCGGTAACCCTTTCGGACAATCCCGCTACCCCGGCAGGCTTCGGCCATGATAGGCCCCTTCCTTTATGACATCTCTTTGAGGCGCGCGTGGAACACATACGCGCCGTCCGGCACGGCCTGGTCCTGATCGGACGGTGAGCTACCCATTACTCTCCGTCCGCAGGCCCGGATAGTTAATATAGGCTAAGGCGAAGAAAATGTGAAGACAAATGGAAATAGTTGGCCTTTCGAGCAAGCACTTCAGTAAACCCAAGTAATTTATTTGACTCTTACCGCTCACTTAGGGAAACTCTCCGTCCAACGTATCCAAAGTGAGCCCAATTTTTCATAGTTGAGGAGATTGCTAGCAGTGCATTGCGGTCGGCCTACAATTCTAGGCATAAATCTAGACCGCCTCGCCTACTCGACTGCATTTACATACTAAGGAGACGTTAACGACTCGACTTTGGGCTGGATTTATTTTTAACTTCTTACTGATATTTTTTTTATTTCACTATGTAAGTTATTGCATCGTTCCATCATTTTTCGTGGTTTTTCATGAATTGTTGAAGAAATGTTTAGATTATTTTGCTGATCCAGTATTACATTACAATTTGCTAACTAATGTCAATCCATGATATCCCATCTATTGGGTGGTCTAATTTATGAAATCACAAAATCCTAAAAGTGTCTTAGAGATGACTCAAAATGGTCAAGAAAAGATATATTTAGATACTATCACATGCCCAACATCACGCTATAAGTTTTTTTGTTACTATCAATCTTATCAATTAAAGGTAAATGTTTTAGTAGAGCACAAGAAATTGAGATGACATGTCATCTTCTACATCCCTTTCTGTTTATCCGTAATTGCAGGTTTCAACCAAGCTAGGTGATTCTAAAGGCAATAGTCGAAAAGTGGGCTGAAGAATTATCCGCCAAGCATTTTCCGCAAAAGTGTCAGACCCGGATAGGAATCGTCCTAAATCATCTCGAAATCGGTTAGAACATTCAAAGTGACTGAGATTTTTCATATTCGAATAGATTGCACACCGTGCACCAGCCTACAGTTCTGGATATAAATCTAGTCTAATGCAGGTCCATTTACATACCAACGGGGCGGGAACGACACGTTTTTGCGAAGGGAAAATGGTGTGATTTATTTGAAAATGGTTTTGCGTGGGTAATTAAAATAATAATGTGGTTGGTAGACTAATATTTCAGTTATTTAATGTGGATGTTGATTGGTTTAATTATTTGTTTACTGGTTTCATAGTGGTCTAGCCTAGCATTTAAATATATACACATTTTAAAAAGGTAATGAGTAGACTTTGAACGATTGTAATAATTTGAGATTCACATTGCGCAATAATTAATTAGGTATCATGAATCATTACATTTTTTACTTATCTTGGATTTCTTTTAATCAACAAAAAGGACGTTACAAAATTTGTCTATATACAATTATTACACAACTAACTATTTACAACAGAGTAATGGTCCGTGACTTACGAGTTGTAGGTCGTAGGTTCGAAACTAGACTGGCGCTTTACTTTGTGTAAATTATTTCATCGTGAGGTTACCGGAATGTCCTGAAACCAAAAATCATAAGACATGTGACATCTACCAACCCACTCTGGGCACGCGTGGTGAATTATGGCCTTTTTTTTTTGGATGGGAAATCATCAAATGACCCCCCCTCCCGCTCTGGGTGGAGCGGAAGGGAGTGTCGACTCTTACTGACTAAAACCCATCGGTGTTCGTTTTTTTGCCCTTTAGGTACCGGGTTAGCGGTAACCCTTTCGGACAATCCCACACCCACGGTGAGGAAGCCTGTGTCCCAGCAGTGGGAACATTATAGGCTACTTATGCTATATTTACACTAGATACTAAATTAAATGACTAAATATACGTATTAAATCTATTTTGAAAAGGCGATGAGTAGACTTCGAACGGTTTTAATAATTTGAGGTCCACATTGTCCAATAATTAATAAAATTACTTTACGTGAGTTATCTTTTGATTCAGTAGTAACCTCACTGAATGTTTGGCCAGACTGTAAAAGCAGGCGCGGGGCGGGCACGGCGCGGCGTACTCAAACATAAGAACTTCATTTGAGCGTCTGTAGTGGGCATGCGGGCGCGGTGAGCGGCGCGGGCAGCGCGCGGGCAACTCACGCCATAGCTCGTTTATACAAGTGACCGCAGCAAGGGCGTGGGCGGCCGGCGCGGGAACTGGGGTTCTCAAACTACATAGTTCGAGCTTTTTTCCAGTAAAAATAAATCTTCTTCATGCAAATGTGTTTTGACATCCATAAGACTGTAGAAAGGAGGCGATAAATTAAAAGTGGGTAGGTGCTTTCGCATTTCAATACAAGAATCCATGACGACTTTTTTCTGCATATAATATTTTTATCAAAGCGCTTACCTTTCATCCTTATATTTTTTTTCTTTTATTTTGTGCATGTTTTTATTTTTATTTTTTTACTTTAATTTCCACTTTTGCTAATAATGTTTAGCGGACTTTGTGTGGACATTATAATACCATCTTATCGAGTTAATCCCAATGTAAACCATAGCTAAGTTTAAAATGCGCAAGTTGCAAACTGTCCGTAAATAGTTCCGCCGCGCTCGGCTGCTTGCAGCGTATTGTGCGATGAAATGCACGGATTAATTAATTACGACAATGTGTTGGAACGTGGAAGACAGGTTTTGGTCTATCATGCGGCCGTCTCGTTTATGTATCAGCCTCATTTGCACGATGTTAATTATCATGCTTTGCTTATTTTTTGAATTTTATTCAACTCACACTCTTTATGTATGTAGGTATCTACTTATTTGTTACTATTTTTATTTTTTTTCTTGTCTTACGCATATATTATTTAAGTAAGTATGCATACACACATCACGTTGCATCGTAAAGCTGATTTACATTCGTCACCTCACACATCAGGTCCAGTTGAAAACCAGCGTCAGGCACTAGTTGTCTGGCATTATTGCTGAACTGGGCCTTTTTGGCGCAGCCGTGAGGCACACTTTCCTGCTAATTATTTACATCGGACTTTACGCTTTTTATTTGATCTTTGTTTTGTTTTTTTTTTATCTGATGTATCTAGTGTATTGTGTGTCCTTTAGTCTGTGCTAAATAAATGTATTTTCTTTCTTTCTTTCTTTCAAATTACATTTTGACAAACACTGGACACGACAACACTCAGAAAAAAGCTACGCTCCACTGCGGACAGGCAGATCGCGCGCGTTCCCGCACCCGCGCCGCTCCCCGCCCCGCGCTGCCAGTCTACCCAAGCACTGAGGGTTTGGTTACTATTTTACAGCTATTTTATAAGAGTAATGCGAGATCACTGTACCTGCCGTAAAAACAGTACGAGGGGACTGTTTTCGGGCATTACCGTAGAATTTAGAACAAATCAACTCCTTCTAAGAATCCATTTATATCTCGTATCGTCTCCGTCACGTCCTGTATGAACAGCTCATGAAATCCATGCACAGGTATGTATGTTAGAGGTAGCACGTTGATATATAGGGATGAAGCGACGATGCTATTACCGCCCAAGTGTACGCAACGCAATTGTACTTGATTGCTTAGGAGACTAGTGTTGTGCTAGCATAACTTGTTGGTGCATTGTCGACTTGGGATCTAACTTCGGTGGTCCAATTTTGGTTAATAATACATTCACTGCCAAAGACATGATTGTACCCACGTACATGTTCTTCGAGAATAACCAGCCCACTGATCTTTAAAAATCTGAGGATCTTGAAAATGTGAAACAGATTTTGGACATGCAGCAGAAGTCATCTACTCCATTTTTGATTTCGTAACAGTTGTATGTAAGAAGTCTTTATTTATTAATAGCTTTTCATCAATATGATCAACGGGGTAATTGCATAACACATTTACAGCGTGCCATACTTTTTATCACACTAATATTATAAATGCGAAAGTTTGTGAGTGTGTGTGTGTTTATATGTTTGTTACTTCTTCACGCTCAAACGGCTGGACCAATTTTAATAAAATTTTGTACGGAGGTAGCTGACACCCTGGATTAACATATAGGTTACTTTTTATCCCGATATTCTCACGGGATCGACACTTATGCGTTGTTATGACAATAAATTCAATAAAAATAATTCTGTCATTTAAGTTATTTAATTGAGCAGTAGATGTTTCAGACATATGAAACAGTGGATAAGTAATAATTTCCTTCAAAATCATTCAGATTGTGATTGAAAATATTGTACGCAATTTTGGTGCTGTCCTTTATCTTAATGACGATTCTACACAAGTGACTTTAACTAAGACCTATCCTGCTTTGGGCTGTAGAAACCACCGCTTCTAATAGCCACACACTTTTGTAAACTATACATATTTATACACAAATATAAATATAGTTTACAAAGGGTGGTGGAGTGTTGGCGGGGGATAGGTAGATTGCTTAGTAGTAATATTATCTATTAATGCAATTAAAAATGAAGAATATAAACAACACAAACCTTTGCAACAACAGAAAGCTAGTCTGCTCTCCAAAATGTGATAATTTTCATACACTAATGATATACAGCAAAACAGCCAGGAAATTACTAATTCTAATGCACAGAGCGAGCTGGCAACGCGTGTACAATTATTATTGTAATAACGTACTGAATGCTGGCGGGAATAGCTACGAGATGACAATTTGTGCAGCGTTATGTGCACATCAAATTGTTGCTAGTCTGTCTTATACAGGGTGAAATTAAATTCATGGGCATCCTTTTAAGGGGTCATTGTACTCATCTTTATGAACAACTTTTACTATGGGACTAAACCTAAAATCGCGAAAAAAAATCAGCTGTAGCTTACATTTATGTTCACATAACTCGTCAAAATGTAGGGAAGAGCACTTAATTTTTTTTCTTTTATTTCTCCAAAAATTAAATATTTACATAATATAAGCTAAAATATAAACTATAATAATATGTACAATTATATGAAAAAATAAACAATCATTATACTTGGGCCTCGTCCTCGAGATTAGTATATAACAAGTAGTAGCACATATAATGTCGCCTCCATGCACTTTAGTTTATCCAGGCAAAAACTCCTTTAAAATTTTCTTTATGGTCGATGCCTTAATTTCGCTGTCAGTTCAACGACAATACTCCATTTTCACATTTTAGTGCTTCGCCATTTTGCATTACAAATTTCTACATAACGCAAAAAATTGTATATCATGCCGAAGAGAAAGCGTTCAGACAGGGAATATGAACGCATAAAAAAGAAACTTAAAAAATTAGAAAGAAAACTGGAACGGAAACATCGGAGGTCTTCTTCGAGTTCCGTTGCCTCTACAGGCTCGCAAGAGGACAACCAAGGTACTTTACATGAGACTCACGTCACAACGTCTTGAGGTGTGACTTGTCTTAGAACTCGGGTTCACGGTACAGCGCCTAGAGATGTACCTTACCCGAGGCAAACGCATTCTGATAACTCTATCCTAATGCAAAAGTACCTTACCAACTGTAAGTATTCCCTTGAGTATAATAATGTAAGACTCACGTCGCAACGATCTGAGGTGTGACTTGTCTTGGAAACACGGATTCACGGTACATCGTCTTGAGGTGTACCTTATCCGTTGTCAACGCACTGGATATCATTGCTATGATTACTTTACCATTTGTAAGTATCCAATTACATGTAATACTAGACTCACATCATACTGACTCGAGGTGTGATTTGTCTTGAAAATAATCTCGGGTTCACGGTACAACGCTTAGAGATGCACCTTACCCGTAGCTATAACTTGACTCTTATGCATGTTTACTGGGCCCTTTCCCTTGTGCATAGTGCCCATTGCTCCTTACGGAGCTAACACTATTTTCTAGTAACTTTCAAGTTCAAGCAGGCGCCTGTTGCATTCTAGTACACGCTTTCCTACCTAATAGTCTAAACAATCAATTTCAGACGTATTTCTAGAATCCGGAATTGAAAAAGATCTGCTATATGATCTTAGAACAGACATTGAGGCTCCACCTGGTACCCAATTGCTGGAGATTGAGGATGAGCTTACAACGGTACCGGAAGCGCCGCAGCAGCAGCCAACAATTACTCTAACGTCCGCTTTATTGTCTGAGCCTACAGCCGTGACTACAGCTGAAACACAAGAAGCAATAGTTGCTGACTTAGATGAAGTGGCTCTAGAGATACTGGGCGTAGATCCCTCAGTCCCCATATCGCACGTGAAAAACGTACAAAAAGATCTAGCAATTCGGTTTGATTATCTAGCGTCATCAGGGTTACATAAGAGTTTACGTAAAGAACTGCTTGAGAAATACTTACCTCCCGGTAACTGCTACTCCATTAATGCCCCTATCCTTAACCCGGAAATTAAGGCCGCGTTGACGGAAGTTGTTATTAAAAGGGATAAGGCTTTTTTTGATAAGCAAAAGCAAACAGCATCAGCGATTTCCTCCCTTAGTCAAGCGATAACACTAATGCTGCAAAAAGATGATAAGGATCCAGTCCTACTCAAAACCCTTATGGACACAGGCAGGCTTTTGTGCGACTCACAATATTCGGAATCAATTACAAGGCGTAATTTTATTTTGCCTGTACTGAAGAAAGAGTTGAGGACTCAACTACAGCAAACGAAAATTGATAAATTTTTATTCAGCGAGAAGTTATCTGATGCATTGAAGACTGCCAAAGCAATCCACCAATCTGGAGCAGAACTAAAATTGCCTTCTAATTTTAAACCCTTGTTTAGAAAACCGAAACCTGGTCCTATAAAAAACTGGAAAGGTCCTCCCCTGAACCGCAGGCCAGCTCCTCCACGAGCACAGCCGTCAGGGACATCGAGGACCACACAGCCTGCGCAGACGAAGCCACAGCGTTGGCAATCGTCGAAAGGGTCGCAGCAGACGCCCTTCAACAACCGCCGCTAGATCCGGTACGGTATGCTGGTAAAATATCAAAATTTTATAAACAATGGTCACGGATTACCTCTGAAAAGACCATTCTTTCCTGGGTAGCTGGGTATGAGATTCCATTTGCATGCCCACCGACTCAAAATTATACTATGTCTAATTCTCAAAAATATTCTGGAAAAGAAATTGAACAATTCGAACTGGCTATTAACAATCTGTTAACAATAGGCGCTATTTCTCAATGCGAACCTTGCGAAGGGCAATTCTTATCAAGTATATTTTTAATTCCTAAACCAAACGGTAAAACTAGGTTTATTCTAAACTTAAAAAACCTTAATAAATTCATCGAAACACAACATTTCAAGCTTGAAGACTTGCGTACAACTATTAAGTTCATTTCTAAAGGTTGTTTTATGAGTACTATAGATTTAAAGGACGCGTATTTTTTGATTAGCATTCATGAAAATTCAAGAAAGTTTTTACGGTTCACTTGGATGAATATTCTGTATGAGTTTAATGTTTAACCATTTGGACTTAATACCGCGCCATATGTTTATACAAAAATTATGAAACCGGTAGTAAGATTACTACGATCATGTGGTTTCATGTCCACAATTTATTTAGATGACTTCGGTTTAATAGGACGCGAACGTAGGGAATGTATTCAGAACATTAATACATCAGTTAAACTTTTATCGGCTTTAGGGTTTACTATTAATACAGAAAAGAGTAACTTGATACCGAGTAATACATGCAAATATCTTGGCTATATAATAGATTCCATTAATCTACATATCAGTTTACCTCCTGAAAAAAGAATTAAGATTAAAAATGAATTAAATAAATTCAGGGTAATTACCCGTTGTAAAATCCGCGAATTTGCCCGTCTCATAGGTTTGTTAGCGTCTGCCTGCCCAGCTATTGAATATGGCTGGGTTTATACTAAACAATTCGAACGATGTAAATTTCTTAATCTAAAATCCGATAGTGACTATGAAAAATATATGTACTTACCAGATTCGTTACATTCGGATTTTGACTGGTGGATAAAGGCTATTGACCACTCAGTGAATAGGATAAAGTTTGATAAATATTGTGTTGAGATATTCTCTGATGCCTCAACTACTGGGTGGGGTGCGGCCTGTGCGGACCAAACGGCGAGCGGGATTTGGAGTAAAGATGAGAAACTCAATCACATAAATTATCTGGAAATCCTTGCTGTTTTTATTGGACTCAAGATTTTTGCAAAAGACTTGTCACATAGTCAGATTCTGTTGCGCACCGATAATACTACAGCAATATCTTATATAAACCGCATGGGTGGGGTACAATTCCCTCACCTTACATACATTACCAAACAAATATGGCAATGGTGTGAGATTCGAAATTTATTTATATTCGCTTCTTACATTCGCTCAGCTGACAACGATGTGGCAGACGCTGAGTCAAGAAAAAATCATCCTGACATAGAGTGGGAACTTTCAGATCTCGCGTTCCAAAAGGTTGCAAATACTTTAGGTACTCCTATTATAGACATATTCGCAAGTAGGATTAATAAAAAATGTTCTAAGTACATTTCTTGGCATCAGGATCCAGACGCTTACGCCATAAATGCTTTTTCAGTGAATTGGTCAAAATTCTTTTTTTACGGTTTTCCGCCTTTTTCAATTATTTTTAAAACCATAAGGAAAATCATCACGGACAAGGCTAGAGGTATACTTATAGTACCCTTGTGGCCTACACAACCGTGGTACCCGCTCTTTTATAAACTCTTAGAGAGTAAACCTCTTATTCTTTATCAAAGTAAAGATCTAATTCTCTCCCACTCCAGCAGCCGACATATACATCGGCAGACTACCCTGGTGGCCGGCATATTATCCGGACATCTCTATTGAAGAAGGGCATGTCACCTTCCGCCATAGATGTCATGCTAGCGTCACTTTCTGCAAACTCTTTCAAGCAATATGATTCCTGTTTGAAGAAATGGTTCCTATTCTGCCAAGGAAAAAATTTTGATATGTTTAATGTATCGGTACCAAATATTATTGAATTTTTAAATATGGGCTACCAGTCGGGAGCCCAGTATGGTACTTTAAATACGTACCGTTCCTCTCTGGCTCTCATTTTCGGACGTCAGATTGGTGAAGATGATCTCATTAAACGATTTCTTAAGGGAGTTTTTCGCTTACGACCCTCGTTACCTAAGTATGATTCCACTTGGGACACTTCTATAGTATTAAATACTCTAGCCACTTGGTTTCCAAATGAGAACTTATCTTTAGAAAAAATAACAAAAAAATTAATAACATTGCTTGCTTTGGTAACCGCGCACAAAGTACAAACATTTTCTAAAATCATGATTCAGAATATTGTCATCCTTCCTAATGAGATTTCTATTAAAATCCCTGACTGTATTAAAACATCTCGACCTGGATCCCTACAACCTAGGCTCGTTCTCCTTTTTTTTGAACACAAACCAGAGATATGTCCTGCGAAGGTACTTTGTTCATATCTCGGTTTAACAAAAGATCTACGCAAACATGACTCATTATTCGTTAGTCTAAGAAAACCCCATACTGCGGTGTCTTCCCAAACTTTAAGCAGGTGGATTAAAACCACATTAGCTTTGAGTGGTATTAACGTTTCTATATTTTCCGCGCACAGTACTAGACATGCTAGTACATCAAAAGCGTGTAGCTTGGGGGTTAACTTAGATACTATCAGAAAGACCGCCGGATGGTCTAACAATTCCAATTGTTTTGCTAGATTTTATAATAGAGTAATTTCTGTTGATCCCAATAAACATGTATTTGCTTCTAGCATTATTAACTCATAATTAAATTCCTTTATTTACTTATTTTTTCGTTCAATAATAATGAACTCTTACTTAAGTTCTTTTTGTTTTTATCTTTTTTTTTTAAGTTCGTTTCTTTTTTGTTTTTTCTTTTAATAATGAAAGATTAAAGAATAAGTTTAAGTTGAATTATTCTTTCATTTGATATTTTACATTAATCTCTCAAGATCTACTTGTTATATACTAATCTCGAGGACGAGGCCCAAGTATAATTAGTGATTAAACGAACTTACCTGTACGTGAAGTTCTATCACAATTATAGTTGGGCCTCGTCCGAAGAGATTAGCTACCCCCCCTCCCCTTTACTTTTAGATCCCTTTTAGTAAAATATCTGTTGAGTTTAATTTCAGCTCTAAACATAATGAAGTATTGTCGTTGAACTGACAGCGAAATTAAGGCATCGACCATAAAGAAAATTTTAAAGGAGTTTTTACCTGGATAAACTAAAGTGCATGGAGGCGACATTATATGTGCTACTACTTGTTATATACTAATCTCTTCGGACGAGGCCCAACTATAATTGTGATAGAACTTCACGTACAGGTAAGTTCGTTTAATCACTAATTATAGGGCATCAAAGAATTCATCCGCATCGCTGTCAACAGGAACAGTGCCCAAAAGGCTGGCAGCATTGCCACGTTGTATGGCAATGCTAATTCTTTGACCAAGATATAGGCCAGCTCTCTGGTCACGTGAAGAGTCGACTAACCGCTTGGCGATATCCCGAAATACCAAGTGGGCACTCGGACCCCATGGCCCTAGTGTTTCAACCCCAAACGGCTCGAACATATAAGTCCCAATCAGGTTGCAATATTTTCGCCGTTTGAGGTTTTCTGCACCTGCAGCAGCCGCCCCAGCACAGCCCACCGTGCTAGGAAGATGGGATGGCGCAAGGGTGTCGACACATGTTGCATCCCACACCAAAGGTCTGCCTAACTTCCAGGGCATTATGGTCATTCCGTCTGGTCTCTTTCCATCGTCGCGTGCCAGGCCGTTGGGTTCTAAAACAGCTGGCACCCCGGCGGTGACAAGAGCACGACGGATGATGTCATTAATGCTGGCGTGCCGTGCTATCCGGCCTGCGCTCCTACTGCAGGATAGGCCATGGTGTCCAAGGCAGTCGACAGCTTCATCGCACTGACAGCGATGCGGAGCCCCGCAAGGAGCGCCCAAACGCAGGCAGGTAGCGAGCCGAAAGGTAGTGTCACCCAGCATAGTGCCTATGTTGGGTGACGGGAGTGCTTGAAGCCACAGCCCCGACTCCCACTCACCCACAGCCAGCAGGCGGGCACGCTCAGCAGAATTGGTGGACGTATTGATAAGATTATTCCGTACCAACCTGCAGAGCGGCTCATCCCACTGTCTCTGGGAAGATGGGTTTACGGGCCAATCTGTATCCGGGCAAGCCGCTTTCCAGGCGTTCACCGCGTCGGTCAAGCACGGCACTTCACAGTCAACCAGGCAGGGAGCTAAAATTTTCCCGGTCAACTTTTCAGTGCTGTGGACAGAAGACAGGAACGCCGGTAAGCTAATACTGGTAATTTTGCGGACGCCGAGGCCACCAAAACGGATGGGTAGTGTGGCTTGAAGCCACGCTCGGTCGTCCAAGGCCACATTTAGAATGGATGTTAGTGTGCTGCGAATAATTTGGTCAATTTTGTTCAAGAGGTGTGGCTGCTTCCATAAGGGGGAAGAGCGTAGAAAATACATAAAATTTGGGCCAAAACAACAGTATCTAATCAGGGTGAATGCCGAATGTAAATTAATTTTGGAGAGTCTGTCCGAAATCTCATTGAAATTTTTAATTTTTTCGTCGATGAAAGGAGTAAAACTGTCTTCTAAAATTGGGGAACCTAGGAGGTGCAGTGAACTTTTGTCTAAAATTTTGATTTGTGGGGCTATTGCATTAAATTTATCTAAAGTCAATTGTCTGTCGGTAACGTCAGAAAGGTAAAATTCACATTTTGAAGGGTTAAGGTCCAAGCCAATAGATTGAAATTCCTGTTTGAGGAGTTGTAGATCTTTCAAAACAGTGTCTACATCACCTCCTAGCGTTCCATCGTCTAAATACCAAACGTTAAATTTTGAATTTAGTTTCCGTATAATTGGATGAATAGCCAAACTGAAAATGACTGGCTCGAGAGGGTCACCTTGTTGGCATCCTACTGCAGATTCCAAAACATTGTCCTTGTATAATAATTTGGAAGGGTACCTGTAACATTGCCACAAAAAACCGAAGGAAGGAAGAGCTGATTTTTTTTCGCGATTTCAGGTTTAGTCCCATAGTTAAAGTTGTTCATAATGATGATTACAATGACCCCTTAAAAGGATGCCCATGAATTCAATTTCACCCTGTATACATGCGTGGGTACGAAATCAAAATCAAAATATTTTATTTCACATAAACCTACCTACATGGGCATATAAAACGTGAGAAGCTAGGTGCACGGTTCCAATTGGTCGTTTCCTATGGAGAAGAACCGGCAAGAAACTCCACGGTTACTCTTTTTAAAATAATTGGCTTTTACATTGCTTATAAATTACAATAGGTATGGGAGGTCAAAAAGTACCAGATACTTGATAAAATAAAAAATGGTCTACAGATCTAAAGTCTACAAGGCCTACAAAGTCCTCACATTTACAATTGCGATTACGAGTAATTGTAAAGTATATAAAATTATAAAAATGAACACCTAACGGTGCATGGATTGTATAAGGAATGATACGATGAAAGAGAAGGGAGTGAATGACAGTGTGACGGTTGACGGGGACAACGGAGAACGGAACAACGGAGAGAGAAAACGTGTTGCGCCGACCCCAAGTCACACAGGACTAGGGCAGGAAGATGTTGATGACTGTTGTCTCCACACGTGCCTTGTTTCGAGATTGCCCAACGAGTTTCAGTAAAGAAGCCATGCTTGAACTACATTGTTTCTCCAGCATTCACGTTACACAAGCCAGTTTCAAATAAACAAAACACCTGTTTTGACCCCCGACGCGACGTAACGCAAAGTAAATAGTAGCAGTACTTAGTTCGCTTATAAGTTATTGGTTAACTTTTCAGTTGGTTTAGCGTTTACTGAACTTTGTAATAAACAAGCTTTGCGCAGTCGTTTTGCCTTGTATGGCGAAGTTGTTAGTGTTATTGTATTTGCATTAGTTTAAATGGCTTCTGTGTTTGTTTGAAAGTGGTGTATATGTTACGGCTAATAGCCGAAGTGCGGCTACACCTAGTTTTAACCGAACCTAATCTCGGGGTGCCCTTTGCTCGCTCTTGCATCCCACGTCACCTCCCGAAGTACATACGAACCGCATGTGGCCGACTGTACCTAGTTGTACCCGGCTAAAACTAGGTGTAGCCGCGATGTACATCGGCTATTAGCCGTGACATATTTACTTGCTATAACATGTATACTTAGTGATTGTTTGCAAACTGCACCTCAATTCAAAAGACCGTTGCATTTTTAACGTTTTAATCCTTAATGGGGTCATTGATCATTGGTCATTCACTCCCTCTCACCGAGAGGAGGCCTGTCTGTGTCCCAGCAGTGGGAAAATTATAGGCTGATTATGTATGTATGTATATGGGGTGATTGGACTCATCATTATGCCCATCTTTTATTATGGGACAAAAAATGAAATCGTGAAAAAAATCAGCTGATCCATAAGATGAGATTGTGATTAGATTTTACAGGTTTGTCACGATTGTGGCTTTAGTTAAAGTTTGAACTACCCCTTAGCTCATTAAAGACCAACTAATTACAAATTATAATACTAATAGCTGCGCCCCGCGGTTTCACCCGCGTAAATGTCAACTCCGTGGGAATAGCGGGATAAAAAGTAGCCTATAGGTTAATCCAGGGTGTCAGCTACCTCCATACAAAATTTTATCATAATTGGTCCAGCCGTTTGAGCGTGGAGAAGTAACAAACATATAAACACACACACGCACACCTCACAAAATTTCGCGTTTATAATATTAGTGTGATAGTGTGATTAAATGTGTATTTACCTGAATCTGTAAAGTAATGCTCCACGTCTGAAAGCTTAGCTCTGATTCGCGGTTTGCAACACACACGGTCACAAGGTCCAACATTTGTGTTGTTATTTCAGCTTTTATGTTTCACTGCCAAGTATAGAGACTATAAGCCGTTTCTCACGACAAAACGAAGTATAGTGAGGTCATGCATTAGTATAATCGGCCTACAACGGTCACAGGCTTCCTCTGTGAGAGGGAGAAAATAAATAAAGAGTAAAGTTTATTTGGAGACAGTTGTGAAACTCAAAATAAAAATAATGTTTCAAACAACAATAGTGTGTGACGGCTGCGCCAAAAAGGTTCATTACAGCATTAATGCCAGACAGATGCTGTCTGTTGCTGGTTTTCTAATGAACATTTAGGGACAAGTGATGGGAAGTACACACAGTTTCAACATACCTAATAGGTACATACTTTTTATACTTAGAAATAAATAAACCAGTAATCAAATACATATAAATTTAAAAACAACGAAACGAAAACTACAAAGTCTCAGCAAAACCTGTTCTTCGTGAAACCTGTGCACGATGCACTCAAAGCACAACAGGCCGCCGAGTGTGACCAACAGTACACCAACACATGGAAAATCTTCAATCTTTGATTAGATTTAAAGAGTCAGTAATCCACCGCACGAGCCCAGTGCGAGTTAGCTTAGCACATGTCTTCGATTTTTTGGTTTTAAAACATTTTTTCCTCATGATGTTTTTCTTCACCATTTTAAGAGCAATGGTGATGAAATAAATTGCACAAATTAAAGTGCCTGCCTGTGTTCGAAGCCAAGACCACACGTAAGTCGCGGCCGTTACCACTGGGCCAGTGAGGTTATAATAAGTGGTTTTCGTTCTACATTTCAATAATTCCTTCTAGCTCACCATCTGTAATAATTTAATTTGCACACACGTAATCCTGAAACAAAAAAAAAACTGTGCAAAAACTAAGCTACCTTTTATAATCTCGAAATATAATTTTATTTTAGTAGCCAGTTACAGTGTTTTTATTTTTTATTTCATTTATAAATCCACAAAGCTTTGATTAAATAAACGTAACCGAGCAAATACCCAAAAGCTACATAATTATTATAATGTTATAATCTCTGTTGTTGAAATGTTTTTGTCTACAAACCTAATTATGATTTTAAAATGTTATTCACAAAGTGTGCATTGTTAATATTGGTAGTTAAGTTGCCTCAAGTCGGTGATCCAGCAAACCACTTGTGACAAATTACTTACTTGCAGTTTTTAAGCTAATTACCCCCTTATTCATAATCCTATTTTATCTCTATTTTAGCTAAAATAGGTTTATAGAAGGTTTGTCTTTATCTGTCACGTTGTCATTTCTGTGTGTAAGAAAGAGACAAACCCCATTTTAACTAAAATAGGTTTGATAAGTTTTATGAATAAGGGGGTTAGTGTATACGACTGAAGACTCCTAATAGAAACGCATCTTATAGGTAGGTACCGTTAGCTCTCGGCAAGCTAAAACAGTACCGTAATAAATAAAACACGAAATAATAGATTAATTTACGTAATAATTTAGATGATTTTTTATATTATTTTACATCATAACTTCTATTACTTTAGCTACCTCGTAATTCCTTTTTCTGCCTTCTAAATTCGTATTAGCGTTTATCCTATAATTTTATGCCATTATCTTCTAATTATTAGAAAAGATTATGACATGCAATGTCACAATCTCTACAGTACCTATTTTAAAGATTTATTTTAATACTAGCTGCGCCCCGCGGTTTCACCCGCATAAGCCTCGATCCCGTGGGAATATCGGGATAAAAACTATCCTATGTCCTTTCCCGGGACTCAAACTATCTTTATACCAAATTTCATCGAAATCGGTTCAGCGGTTTAGGCGTGAGAAGGTAACATACAGACAGACAGACAGAGTTACTTTCGAATTTATAATATTAGTATGGATATGGATTGCTTAATTTTTTTGGTGGCTCATGTAAAAAAACGGTTGTCACCGATACACACAACAACTATAACTGAGATAAGTATAGACTTATCTACGTACATATATAAGTATAGACTTACTTAAGTGCCATAGGGCACTTAGAAGTCTATGGCACTTCTATAGAAGCCGTAAGTTCGTAATAGCATATGACTTCTAGGTACGTGGGTATATGGGAGAAAATGACAAAACAAACTGAGTCACTGTATTGAAAAACTCTAGTCTTATTTTAAGTTCAAAAAAAAAAAAAAAAAACAAAACTAATAACAAGAAACCGCATGAACTCTTCACTTTACCAAGAAAATGAATAAGCTTATGGTATGAATATTAAAACTTGAATGTTTGTCTTAGCGAATATCTTGAAGGTTATACAAAGTCTGAATCAGTGCAGAATGTAGAAACAGTGTTAATTAAAGTGCATATTTGCGTACTTGTGATTTAATTTAATATCTTCACTGTGTTTACAGGGGTGAAGTTATTATAATGTTTCAACATGTGTGAGCTTTGGAGTTAATTTAAATGTGTAGGTATTTAGTTTATTCACATTATAGGTAAGTACCTATTTTTTTATTATTAAAATTTTCGTTTTGAAGGAATGGTTGCTTTGAGCATTCACCTCCAACTATACAGTGTGGACAGGGTGTTGTGGCGCAGTTTGGGAGAGACCTATGCCCAGCAGTGGACTGCGATAGGCTGAGTTGATACAGTGTGGCAGGGACATCAATCCGCAACCTGTAACCGTTCAGTACAAAACTCTAGACCCACTAGCTTAGATTTTTTTAGCCGGTTATCAACAAAAAAAATATCAACTGTTTCATAGAAAACTGCAATACGCGGTCGAAATGTACGGAACAGTTTTTTTTTTTAAATCAGGGGGATCAGAATTATGTACAGACATGCACATCAAGCTACTACAATCTGTCAAATTTCTCTAATAGATTTTCAATTTTATCGCTAAAATGTAAGGTTCAAAGTTGATTGGGAAAATTTGACAGTTTTGGGTAGCTTGATGTCCCTCTCACAGAGAGGAGGCCTGTGTCCCAGCAGTGGGAACGTTATAGGCTGATTATGTATGTATGTATGGGTAGCTTGATGTGCTGGCGTCTGTACTGAATCTATGGTAGCATCTTAGGCTGCGCGTCGAAGTCAGCTCCCACCTTGTATAATCATGACAGTGGATGGGATGCCTTCGGATCCAAGATTCAATTTCCAAAACAAAAAAGTTCCAGAGTTAAGTGTCTGTCTGCCCACGAAACAGGCCTTTAGTATTTATAGCTCAACTATTTTATGTGGGTATCCATACTTCCATACTAATATTATAAATTCGAAAGTAACTCTGTCTGTCTGTCTGTATGTTACCTTTTCACGCCTAAACCACTGAAACCGATTTGGATAAAATTTGGTATAGAGATAGATTGAGTCCCGGGGAACAACATAGGATAGTTTTTATCCCGATATTCCCACGGGATCGACACTTATGCGGGTGAAACCGTGGGGCGCAGCTAGTTTAACAATAAAACAAACTCTGCTCACCCCAATTCATCGTCAATCAATTTCAACGTCATCAATTTCCCCACTAACTTAAAATTAGAACGTACCTGACATTTTAACCAGGACGAGTAGTACGTACAGTAAAGTGCAGAAAAAAAGCCAAAAAGCCATTTTAAAGTCCCCTGCGTGTAACGAGCCCAGTCAGTTGTGAGTGCTAATTTGTTCACACGAGCCGCTCCGAAACTGCTTTAACAGGAAAAGGTGCTGTTTTATGTACTGTGAAATATTTCTAAAGAACTTGTAGGCTTCGTGGAATAAGAATTTTGAGCACTGAAAATGTCTGGATGCTTTTTAAGGTTCCGTGCCCAAAGGGTGGAAACCGAACCCTATTACTAAGACTTCGCTGTCTGTCCGTCCGTCTGTCTGTCACCAGGCGGTATCTCAAGAAACGCGATAGCTAGATAGTTGAAATTTTCACAAATTATGTATTTCTGTTGCCGCTATAACATCAAATACTAGAAACAAAATAAAATAAATATTTAAAGGGTGCGCCTATGCAACAGACGTAATTTTTTTGCCATTTTTTGCTCGATATTAATAACTGCAAAAGGTAGACACTTGAAATAATTACAGAATAGCTACTTAGTTGTATAAAATAAAGTAAATTAAGGGGGACTCCCATACAACAAACGTGATTGTTTTATATTATGTAGTGTTAAATATTGTACGGTGGTACGGAACCCTTCGTATGCGAGTCCGATACGCGCTTGGCTGGTTTTTTTCTTCCATGTGGTAAAGGTCTCTTGCATATAGACAGAAGAGGAATGAGCATTCATGCACTACTTTAATCAGAAAAGAAACTACAAAAATTAAGTTTTCTCACTATGATTTCCTTTTCTTTAAGACATACACTTAACACCAAAACTTAATTTGTCAAGGAATAATTGGGGTTCCGTACCTCATAAGGAATAACGGAACCCTCTAAAATCACTTCGTTGTCCATCTGTCTCTCCGTCTATCAAGACCCTTTTACTCAGGAACGCGTGGAGTTATCAAATTGAAATTAATATCAAATACTCAAGGCTACAATCCATTGAAGCTGTGAAAAAATCAAACTTCTAAGTCAAAGCTATCAAAAGATACGGGGGAAAAAAATCTCTCGTGTAAATAAGCTACACGATACAAGTTTCTTGCCTGTGGCATATAATCGATAACGGTGCTACTTCAACTTATAATATGCTACAGGCGATTAAACCGCATTATGTAAACCAGTCTTAACGCACCAAGAATATATTTAATTTCTATAATTCTAATTTCAGTAAGATCTTACAAAATATTCCTCAAACACCACACATTACCTCATTGCTCCGCCAAAACGAATAATCAATTTATCACCGATAAACTCAATCACCCAAAATGACTTTCCTACCTCGAAGACCAGAAATAAATTCCCAGTGGAAACCTCACCAAATAACATTTAAAGCCGATAAAAGGTAAATAAGTCTAAACGTATATTATGGATCGGCCATAACCAAAGATTTAAATCGCTAGATTTGCCTTTACCGTAGACACTTAGTCACGCGAAAGTGTCCATGCTACTAAAAAGAGTGAGTACATACATTATTTAAAGAGTTTTCATGACAATCAAATCAAGTCACTGCCTCATTGTGTGTTGGAGGTGTCAAATTGAAACAGAAACGCGATATTGTCTTTTGACGTGGGAGAGCGAAAGAATTTAAGTCTTTGGTCCTAACGTAACCATTCTGGTCCGACGGGACTGTTCATACGAAAACCCAAATAATCCTGGTGGTTGAATTTCATTTATACCGGGTTTTGGGTCAGACGGATCTGCGAACGGAAATACAGAGAATAGAAACATATACCGCGACGAGGTATGTTAGAAGAACTTGACGTACCTACCGAAAATAATTACGTGGAATGTCTACGCAATATTGTAGCTAATGATTAGAAAAAGCAATAGTACAGATAAATTGGGATCAGGTTTTTTAGAACTAATGCCATACAATCCACACTATGACATTCACCTCTGAATAGGAGCGTTATAAGTAACTAGCTTCAAGCCGCGACTTCGTCCGCGTAAAATTTTATCTTCCCCCAATCTATTACTGCGTTTTCGCTTACCGTTTTTTCTTACTTTTTTGCTAGCGTGATGTTAAATAGTCTATGGCCTTCTTCAAGAATTGGGCTATCAAATGCAATAAGATTTTTTTTTAATCCGACCGGTTTCCGGAGATCCTTTAAGACAAAGACGAGATATTATTTCCTGTCTATTAGTATTTTACCGGCATAATGTTCTTTTACAGGCTTTTCAAATCGTTTTACAGTAATGTGGCTTGGCAGCTGAAATAAATAGGTACCTACATATTTTATTTATTTTATTCTATTTGGGAAACTTACAATATGCATTTGAAGGCCATTTACAAGTTTCACTGATAAACACTTGAAACAAAAAAGGTCGGTACAAAATACCTATAATAACATACATAAATTAGGAAACAAAATAACACGATCGATTAATACAAACTTTTCCATAAAAAAGCTTTTCACCAACAAATGCTATATGCTAATGTTATATGTTTTACATAGTTTCTGACTCCCTGGCAAAATCCTTACATAACTACAACTTTTACTTCAATGTATGGGAAAAGTTATTTGCTAATAGCTGCGCCCCGCGGTTTCACCCGCATAAGTTTCGATCCCGTGGGAATATCGGGATAAAAAGTACCCTATGTCCTTTTCCGGGACTCAAGCTATCTCTATACCAAATTTCATCAAAATTGGTTCAGCCGTTTGAGCGTGAAGAAGTAACAAACATATAAACACACACACACACACTCACAAACTTTCGCCTTTATAATATTAGTGTGATGTTCATACAACGTGCAACCATTTACCATAGATTCAGCACATGATTCTGAAACTTGAAAATTTTCGTCGGTTATTAAAAAAAAATAGCTGTACATTTTGACCGCGCAGATATTGCACTTTTCTAGGAAACAGCTGAGGTTTTCTTTTGATATTTAAAATTCCTACACTGGGGGTCTAGAACCATATTGTGTGCTGAATTCACGGTGTTTCAGTTTGTTCCTTGAAGTCCCTGCCACCCTGTATGATACAACATCAAATAATATCATGAAAATAAAACGTTTGAAGAATAGAATTGACTTGACGATATAGAATTGACGATTGTCTAGCTTTTTTGGCTGTACCATTTTCCCAAAATCCGTGAATGCAGTAAGCAATTGCTCAAGAAGTTAAGGGCAAGTATCCTATAAACATTTTCCTGTAGCTACAAAGGTTAAGGTACATCCACCCTCAAATGTAGTGACTGCACTCATCGAAATTGTAAAGTAAAATAGGTAAAAAAGTAAAAGTAAAATCGTTTATTTCATATTTCAAAATTACAATATCGAGGTATTGTTGGTCCCAAACTAGGCACAAGCTGTGTCTTGGGCACCATTACAATGGTACAAGGTTTTAATAATTAAAGGGAAAGCTAAGATCAACAAATGAAATAAAAATTAAGTAGCCACATCGGGATTATAAGTCTAAATGTACACACGAATAGACTTACTAAAAATTAAGGGAAAGCTGAGATCAACAAATTAAATAAAAAATAATATTTTGATGATAAAGTAACAGTTGGTACAATTGTATTTTCAGTAAACGCCTTGCCATAAACAAAACAAAAACATGATGATGATCATCCTCATATTCATTGTCCATTTGAGCTCCCTATTATATACCACAGTTCATCATTAACACATGAAATTAACAAGCATAACAGGCAAGCTCCGAATCAATTTTCGGCACAACTAATTGTTGTATCCAGTATCAACATCAACCTCGCTTCAATTACTGGAAACACTTACCATAATTAAATTGTATTTACGACACAGTAATTATCGACACTAATGGTAAGTAATTACCGAATACCGGATAATTATTACAATTTACGGATAATGTTACTACTGGTCATTACCGATTTTGAAGCCGTGTGTTTACAGTTCAACAGTGTTACGTTATCCTGCAGCTTTCCAGCGCTTTAACGCGCTCGCGCACTTTAGGCTGCTTGTCCATTGGAGCGGAGAACTGCAGCGCTAGGTAAACAATGGAGTATTCCATGAAATTCATATTATCTACGTTTCGATTCGTATGCGTTGACATGGTAACAGTGAAGAAAAGTTGTATATGTTTCAACCGTGGAATGTATTTAGGTAGAGCTGTGTCCTCTTTTTTTCATTCTAACACATTTAAATTAAATTATTTTTCTTTAAGTACGCTGTACCGGTAGTGTTCTAATAATTGTGTGTTGCACCTGACGACGTTATTACGTCAGCGCCGGCTGTTGCTGTAAACTAGCGCTGGGGCTCTGTCTTGCATAGGGTCGCAGCATATTTTTTTTTTTTTTTATTCATTTATTTCAGGCGACACAGGCCCATAGATAAATACCTTAACCTAAACATATATAGTTTTATTATAAAATAGTGCTTTACTTCACTAGCTTGTACTTGTGCTGTTCTGTGGTACTTGTCCGCGGAAGCGACGGAACACCACGTCCTGCGACCAGAAGTTTTCTACCATGACGACGCGACGGGCAGATAACAATTCGGTGCGCGCACCACGAACGCCTTAAAGTTTGACGTTGCGGTGCGACTCCAGTACCTGCACCCTCGGCGTGTACCTCGTCTTTTGGCGCACGTACTCCACGATGTCCTCCGCCTTAGTGGTGTAGTGTAAGCGGGAGATGTATAATGCTGAGCGATAGCCGTTTTGCGTGGATGTGACGCATGTTTCCCTTACCATCTTTTTTTTTATTTTTTATGTTCATGTTTTTTGCGTCATGTTCACCGCAAATAAACATCTTTTTCCCAATCAGGCCACTGCACATGGAGAGAGCAATCGGTACAAACGAACCTGCACCCTAATTGCGTAACACCATCACAATCTGAATCATTTTGAAAGATATACCTAATACATTGCTTCGTATGTTCGAAAATATTGTCTGCTCAACAACGTAAATAACGCAATAAATGTTGTTGAACTGTCAAAATGAAAGCCATTCCTACTGATAGTGTATTACGCAATTAACCCGCTGCTCCAGACCGGTCTTATCGGATGAGTGCACACGATATGAAACAATGTTATCTTACGACTAGCTTCTGCCCGCGACTTCGTTCGCGTGAAATTTCTTATTCCCTCGACCCATCTCGTCGTATTGCATTTCTTGCCCGCGTCTCCTGCTCTATCACTTCGTTTCCCCATAAAGCTTTTGCTCGGCTCTTAAGGGTAATAGCGTGACGTTAAATAGCCTATAGCCTTTCTCAAGAATTGGGCTATCAAATGCAAGAAGAATTTTTCAAATCCGACTGGTAGTTCCAGAGATTACCTCATACATACAAACTTACAAACAAACTTTACCTCTTTATAATATTAGTATAGAAGTATAGATTGACTCCAGGGAGAGGTCGTCAAAGCTGCGTTGATATGAAGTCCGTAAGCCTGGATAAAGTCAGACGGATCTAAAGACAGACCTGACCGTTTATGAGGGCTTCTCGCGCCACTTCGCTTCAGTAGACAGGGAAACTCCGTTACTCTGCTGTGAACCTTTCCCCGCTGTTTCACTCCGCTCTAATGAACAGGTAGCCTTAAATGGAAAAAGGAATGTTCGCCATTATCGCGCTTGTTTTGTAAATGATGGGCCGCCGACGTGAATGACGGCTTTGGGACGGAGATATTGATTTAAAAGTCCTGTTTAAAGATTAATGGGGTGTTATAAATTGTTGTACTTACGAAAGATATTTAGGTTTAACCCGGCAGAACTCGCTACTGGGTAAAAAATATCAGTGAGTTTCTATTTAAGCTATATACGATTATAATTACTTTTCTGAGAGCTTTAGCGACACGGGACTCTAGTTGCCTTCAAATTTGATAGGTAACACACACTGCGAGACAGCCAATTCGTGTGCGGCACTTAGTTACGACAGACGTATAAAAGCCTATTAAAACCTAAGGGGTATTCGCTGCCGCTGTGGTTAGAAGTGCATACCGCGCGGGTTTCGCTCAGGTATTCAGTATCAAGTTCCGCGGCTAAGCGACCTGAGCGGAATTCGCTGCCGCTGTGGGTAGAAGTGCATACCGCGCGGGTTTCGCTCAGGTATTTAGTATCAAGTTCCGCGGCTAGATCGTGAAATCCGCTTTGGTACCGCTTAGCCTTGGAGAGTATGGGTGAAAAGTACCCGGAAGTGTCCACAATAGACAAAAGAATTAAAATCGAAGCCATGACAGATAAATTAATTATAGGATAGATAGATATTTAGGGTAGATAAAAAACTAAATAAGAAAATTATATTCAGTTTATATTTAAGAAAAATATTTTTAATAATATGTAAATTGTTAAGTAGTATATGTTTTGATTTGTTTTAGTGTTTAATTTTCTATTTGTTGTACGATGTACTAGTACGCTAATTGATAGTGGCGTGCTTTCCTATAATTCAAATACAAGCGAGATCGATATTAAGTCAACGACTCTGGGTTAATGCTGTGTATGTGTTAAGTTGGTAAGCCTTGTTAAATAAATAAACTTTCCCTATCTCATTTTTCACATTTTTTGGCTGATCTATTCATGATTCTTTACACTTTTCACTAACCGTCGTACCTTTATGTTATTGGGATCTCAAAATATAACCATTTTAAAAGCCAATACAATGTAAAGAATCACGAATACAGGACTGTAGCCGTCCCAACTCAAATCAGCTAAAAAAAAAACGAAAACATTGCTTTGAGTCTTTTACGCATTATAGATACTAGAATGAATTACTTAAAGTTAACGTATTTTGTGCTATCCTATCGAACTTGTCGTTATTATAAATCATTTATTTAAAAAAAAACCGAGTGTGCTTATGACCACACGACTGAAGTGAAACTTCAAACGTATTTGGCTATGAGAGGAAGAGAGAAATAAAATGTGCGCGCGCACTGCTTTCTCTTGCTTATATCCCCCACTCAACTCCCGTTCGCCTCGCCCGATCACACTTATCGTAACGCTTACGTCACGCGTTCGCCAGCTTGCTCTCCAAGTCAAGCGTGCGTAAAGAAGTTTCACTTCAAAAATGAGATAAGTAGGACAGTTAGTCATGCGAGCGACGATATTTACAAACAATGTAAAAGTAGTTATAATCATAATTACCACTGCCTAATGCTCCGTTTAGGTACGAACTGCAAATCAAGCCAAAATATTCCATACAAATAAACTAAATCATTGCAAATAGGTACAATCATTACTGTTCTATAAACATGAGACGTTAATGAGCTACGGTTGGCATTTAATTAACTCTTGATACACAATCCGTATTAACTTGTAGATACTGAATATAGTTTACTGCGGTTTAGTGTGTAAATACTATTTAACTTTGGGTTACTTGGTTTACTGAGAAAGTGGAGATATTACTAAGAGCGAGGGAATTGCGATAACCTGTGTTTGAATTTGGGATACGATCTGCTGGGAATCTTGTAAGCACTGTTTAAGCTAAACAGTTCGTTATATTTATCAAGTTATATCCTAAAACTTTCGTCAAACTAGGTCTGTGAAGGTCACGATGCTCAAAACTGTTGTCACCATTTTTTTTCAGCCAACTTGACAACTAAGGCGTATTAACCTTTTGAACGCCATTGTCACATATATGTGACAAACGAAATCTTACCCTGAACGCCAACGTCACAAATATATGACAAAATACACGTCGCACGGGTCGCACTACTTATATTATGAAATAAACAATTTAATCATTACTTTTGTGTGTTTTTATTTCTATAATTTATAATGTTCAGTAATAAACTGCAATACCTATGAAGAAAGAAAAAAAAAAAGAGTTTTTATCATTTCTCATCAATTGTTCTACAGCACAAAATTGAGGCAGTCCCGGTAAATTATAAGGATACTTGTGATGGGTTACCTCGCAACTTCCCATGGGTTACTATTTACAATGTTGAGACATAATTAAAAGAAAAAGAAAAGAAAAAGTTTAGTTTTTAGGATTTTACACATTGTAAAATAAAGAATGAAAAATTGTTTATTCTGCACATTACTAAACAATTAATTAATAATAACTGCAACACTATTGCTAGATAAACTCGATCTCACAAAATGCCTGCTTTAAAACTTAGAGCAATATTTCAATAGCGCACACTATTGTTTCACCTCAGTAGGCGCCAAAGTATTATCCATCCATACTAATATTTAGTATACTTAATTACTCAATATTATGCTTAGTACGATTTGCCAGCATACAGATAAACCCTAAGAGGTTTTAATATTATAAATTCGAAAGTAACTGTCTGTCTGTTTGTCTGTATGTTACCTTTTCACGCCTAAACCACTTCGGCAACGAGACAGATGATATCCTGAGGAAGGACATAGGCTACTTTTTGCCTCAAAAATAATCCTAAAGGGACATCACCGCCTTTAGGTTTATTTTCTACTTACTACTTATTTTCTACTCGCACGGGACAATTCCCGACACTCACGCAGGTGAAGCCGCGAACAAATGCTAGTCATTTTATAAATTTTAACATAACATAGTATAACAACATACCATAACATAGTTTAATAACATAATACCTACAACATAGTCATAATATTTATACGCCAATTACTGGGAAATTCCACATAGCTACCGAATATTTGTTCTGCGTTTACCACAAATCTGCCAGCAATAGACACCGTTATTGTATCATACGAATTAATTAATCAAACGGATACCTACTACGCCTCGTCACAAAGCGAAATTAATCGTTGTTTGGTTGTTATCTTTAAAGGAAAGTGTGTGGTTGTGGTAAATAATAGCAGATAATAAAATAAATAATAGATATTTAGTAAGAAATATAACTTCATAGACAGGAAGTGACAGCTAACCATAGTGAAAGATAAAAAGGTTGCGTTCCATAATTCCTAACAATCTATAATTGAACAGCCATGAATTTGACAATAGCTTCTGAATATCTATATATATCTACTTATAATAAATCTGTGGAAGAAAAATTCTGTACATTGAAAATATCAAAAAAATTAATGGCAGGGGGTGTTACTAGACCGACACCGAATCCAAAAATGTGATTAAAAAAAATTTGTCTGTCTGTCTGTTTGTTCAGGCATCATGCAAAAACTACCGGTTCGATTACGATGAAACTTGGCACCACACTGGGTACTTTTTATCCCGGAAAAGTATATACAATAAAAACAAACTTAATTTTGCGGTTCGATCCCTAGACCCGAGTACTGTACCAACCACAAATAATAAGTTTGTCGTAGGTTGCGTCACCCGCAGTGGAGTTATTATTATAAATGATGAATTAATATTTGAACAATTTTAAACGAGTTTTTCCCTGTTTATACTTTAACGTACTACATTAATAATTTCTCCCTTCGCGTAACGACCCTTGTCCACTTCCTGCGCCGCCTAACTTTACCTTATGATAATGATTAATTATAGGTACGCGGCTTAATCTCCTTCCAGCAGGAGATACACTTGGGAGCAAATAAATCGAGCCACTTCCTTTTTTCACGTATAATGGTTATTATTTTTGGTATTATGGAAGGTATCAATTCAAAACATGTATCGCCTGAAAGCTTATTTAATAACCTTTACAATGAGGGTAAATTATTGAATGATAACCTTATTTAATGATAAATTATTGGCTCTGAAAGAAAAACGGTAATTTTGATAGAAAATTGTCAGTCCAGAAAAAAACAATTAAAAACAAAATTATGGTATAAACTTATTCTTAATATCTTGTATTACCCCCCCTTGCCCTGATTTCGATAGATTTTCTGGACTGTTTTAACCCTACAATTTTCTATCAAAATTACCGTTTTTCTTTCAGAGCCAATAATTTATCACTAAATAAGGTTATCATTCAATAATTTACCCTCATTGTAAAGATTATTAAATAAGCTCTTAGGCGATATATGTTTCGATTTGATACGTTCCATAATACCAAAAATAATAACCATTATACGTGCAAAAAAAAAGCAAGTGGCTCGATTTATTTGCTCCCAAGTGTAAGTTGGCTACAAACAAGCAGAACGCTGACATAATAAAAACTTTTTAAGAAAAAAAAAAACCGACTTCCAAAAAAACACTACAAAGTGAAAAATAACTTTAATTTCGGAAGTCGGTGTCTTTGGATCTGTATTTTAGTTTTTTGCCACCGACTTCCGAAATTAAAGTTATTTTTCATAGTGCCTAGTGATCATCGCCTTTTACAAACAAAATATTGCTTTTCCCGATGCAGGGAAGTTAATTGTTGAGGAGTTCTCCAGGTCCACCATCAGCTCCATATCACCATTCACATTGTGACGAGCATGAATTGCTTAGTAACCATATTAAAGTAATCGAATCGCAACCCGTGAAATACTTAGATATTATTGAGTAGTTCCGGTGGCCATCTGTGGTCTTCATCATCAGTTCCACTTCACCATATGGTGCTTTCCGAGAGCAAGTGCACGAGTTACCTACTATCAAAAATACCCAAATCGCTATAGGTGTGCCTATAATATTTGAAGAATTCCTTCAATTTCTCCAGGATCCCATCATCAAATCCTGACCTGATGTTTTTAGACTAGAAGCTGATAATCCTGGCTGCAGCATCAGGCCAGACTTATGTCAACATTGCATTGAACTTAAAATTTAGTCCTGTTTAAAATGAGCCCAAACACGAGCACGACTACGGTGCTGTTATTTCAAGGTTTGTACTTTTTCTGATGCTCCTGGCTTCAGCATCAGGTCTCTGTGTACTTCGGTGTTCCTCATTAACAGTACGTTTATCCACACATCGAGCCCTTTTCAATGAGCCTAAACACGATATATCTGCTGTTAGTTGTCGAGGAGTTAGGTACTCTGCAGACTATCCTGGCTGCAGCATCAGGTCATGACTTGATGATCATGAGACCAAATGTGACAAATGCCCTATCAAACATCAAAACAATTTACTAAAACAGTCCTTGCCTGTTTGAGTAACTTCTTACTGTTAAGGAGTTGTACCTTCCATCATCAGCCCAGCTACCTGAGATGGTGACAACCATACGCAAATAAACAAGATACTTCATAAAATATGCGAAAAACAATAAGTGAGCCTATAAAATTTGAGGGTTGCCCTCGATTTCTCTAAGATCCCATCATCAGATCCTAACTTGGTGACAATGGGACCACCTCAGAATTATCTACTTTCGAACAAAAAAAGAATTTTGAAAATCCATCGACAATTGGCGGAGTATTCGATGAACAAACATACAAAATAATAATAAAAAACATACAAACAGCCGAACATAGTACCTCCTCCTTTTTGTGAAGTCGGTAAAAAATGTTAAAATCATTTTAATTATCTTTTTACAAAACTTCACTTCTTAGTCGCAAACGCACAGGTATGTCTTATAGCCTAATCTCCTTATTCATAAAACTTATCAAACCTATTTTAGTTAAAATGGGATTTGTCTCTTTCTTACACACAGAAATGACAACGTGACAGATAAAGACAAACGTTCTATAAACCTATTTTAGCTAAAATAGAGATAAAATAGGATTATGAATAAGGGGGTAAGAATTTAATAACTTCAAAATAATGATGTGTTTTTTCTGAATTCTTCGCTTATTTGGTTGTCTTGTTGCGTTCGCAGGAGTAAAAAAGAAAATCTACCAATTGCTAAGAAAATATAAAAAAACGGACCAAGTGCGTGTCGGACCACGCACAATGAAGGGTTTCGTAGTTGGAATGAATTTACCCCATGAACAAACTTAACATTGTAGTTGAAAAACATGTTCTCCTATACATTCCAACTGAAAATGTAAGTTTGTACGCACAGTATTAAGACATTTACCATGTTTTTTTAAGACCACAGACTTCTTATAGATTTTTCTGTAATCTATAAGCATAGACCTATTTTCTGTATTTTTTTCAATATTTTAGGCTCTGCAGTTTCGGAGATAAGGGGGAATGTTCAATTTTCATCTATTTTTTTAAATAAAGGAGAATGGGCGTTATTATATGAGTTGTGTCCCAACCCTTGTAACAAGTTGCGACTAATATAAACATGTTCATTTAGGCTTTTTCATGAATAATAATCCAAGTTGCTATTACAATTGCGTGCAGGTCAAAAGTAATTGAGCTTCAAGTGAAATAAAGGTTTTTGTATTAAATAATGCTTTAGGTAAGAAGTAATACGGGCTGGTGTCCGCAACTCCACGTCAATGCGCGTATTTTGCGTACTAAATAATGCTTTAATCATAATATCAATCAATACTTTTTTACATTTTGTGTTACATATCCACATAATTATTACATTTATAACAATTGTACATTAATCACAGGTAGTAACAGTTACTTTAAGTCAGTTATTAATAAATGCACATTTGAAAATACATAAACCAAAAAAAAAATATACAATTATCACTGAATAATTCCCTTATGTAGGAGTATGCCTCAAACAAATGCACATTGTACACATATTGGTACTTGTGATATAATAATAGATTAATTAAGTAGTCTCTATATTCTATCGAAAATAAAAAATTAAAACCTAACTTAACTAAAACTATACACAAACTAAAATATAGCGTCGAAATATTCTAACTAAACTAAACTACCTGTAGGCAATACAAATATTTGTTCCGTGCAGGAATCGAACCCGCGACACGCAGCGCAGTAGTCGATCGCTCAGCCACTGCGCCTACCGTGTCGTCATTTATTATATAATTATGGAAATATAATGTCTCCCCAGTTACCTCTAAGAAACCGATTGATTCATTGTTTCCTTTCGACGGCGACGTGAAAAAAGCACAAACATAGTTCAGAAGCAAACAAGCACATAACAGACCTGTTCTATTCTCATATGCTCTGAAATATATTCAGCAAAACGCGGTCTTGCTTCTAATATAGTTCTTGAAACTACATGTCGCAGTCGCTGTCGAGTCAAAGACCGAGCACAGGTGACACACAAATGTTCCATAGTTCGTAATCGTAACAAACCAATCAAAAAACAATATCAAGTCCACAAAGTAAACCGAAGTCGATAGTTGCAAACGTAGAAACACCAGAGTTCCTTTAGGAATGCGTAAGTCGTCAGTAAATAAACAGAGGAGCAGCAATTTAAAATACGATAGTACAGCACAGCTATAAAAAACTGAAAGCATAAGTGTATATAAACCACTAGATAAATAATGGCATTTAGAAGCACCATAGATGAATAAAATTACGAATTGCTGACACAACTGACTTTTATTTTGACATGTCAAAAAGAGTAAAAAACTATTTATATAAAAAAGATAAAAACCTTAATAAAATAAAACTTAATAAAACTCATAAACATATATACTTATTACAAAAACTTGCAACAACCATGCAACAACCGACAACCATCTCTTTCCAACATATAGCCTGTCTCTTAAAATATTTTTCGCTGCTCCTGCGTTTACAATAAAAAAAACAATGGCAGTGCGTGGCGCAGGGTAGTAGAGGGGGTGCTGGGGGGTGTTGGGCCAGAGTAGGAGTAGGTAGTTATAAATGGCTTTAGTCCTTTTGTCATTAATTAATTAAGTTGTATTTAATGTTTTATTAAATAAATGAAACTACTATAACACTTTCCCTGCACGAGATACAGAGTTATGTCCATACAAAAAAAAAATAACACTCACTGAGATCTTCCATATGATATAGGTAGAAACATGTTACAACACTTGGGACGAAACCGCCCATTCTTCTTTAATACAATTTATTTTATAATTATGAAAAAATAAATCTGACATCCTCATAGTAAGTCCTTTCATTTGATATGTCACACGGTACAGATTGCGAAACTTTTTTTTTTTAATTTTCTATTTGCCCCCCAAAAATGACCCCCATATTCAAAATTCATTTATTTACGTTACACGTCTGTGTTTGGGTCACAAAAATTCATATGTGTACGAATTCGGAGCAAATTAGCTGTGACAGACGGACGGACAGACACACACACGAGTGATCCTAGATGGAAATAGTTACTTGTTACAGAAAGAAATGCCCTCTGACACTATAATAAATCAATCCTCTTTATGTCAAATTCACAGTCGTGCTGCCCTGTGATGGTTTATCCTAGTGCAGGCATCAAACTTGGTAATAACTAAGTTTTTTTCTAAGATTTATATTGTGTTTTACCAATTTTAATTTTTGAATAAATAGTAATTTATAACTTTGCCTCTAGTCCGATCTGTACCACAGAACGTCATTCTGAACAGACAACTGCTCGTCTGTGAACTAAGGAGACCCCCTCAGATTTTCCTAGAAAAGGTTTTACTCTTGCTTTACCGTGCTAATACTCCGCTTGTGTATCCCATTCCTAAGAATTGTAACTGTTCACTTAAACGCGAAATGATTTTGTATCGAGAAAATTTTCAGTGAATTTTCACATCGAGACGTTCGTGTTGCTGTACCGGTTTGAACCATTATTGGATATTGGAGTTTTATTAAATTCTGCTTCTACTGTAATGTTGATAGCTCCGAACAGCTTTTTCAGACCAGCTGTTGGTAATGACGACTGAAGATTGGATTGAAAATATTAGAAGTGTGAGTAACGATATAGTTATGCTCTCGAAAGTTTTGGTCTTTTATTGGTCTCTAGTAGTGTATTCAGAGCAGTGGCGTGCATTGCATATAGGCATATAAGCAGTGCCTACCTCGATATATCAACATAAGCCTGTCAGTTACATTTTAGTGTGTGTGCCCCACAATTAAAAAACTCACAAAATTATATCATACCTAACAAAAAAACAAAATCTTCATACAAACGCGTGGCAGTAGGCAGTCGCCGGACGGCCTACTCGGCTCCCGTACTATTCGCACATTGTCATTGGTCTTTACTCGTTTAGGTTAATACGACAAAATTAAAAATACGTACGTCTTAGACGTTCGACCTTCGCAATTTAGGCATGCCTACTCAAATAACTACACTTTTGACCTCACTTTTTTTCTGATTAGTGACCGCGTTTGCCTAGACCAGACCCGGCCTAGTGCCTACCTATTCTGAAAACCAATGCAGGCCACTGATTCAGAGATCAATATTACGAATTCAAGAGCATAACAATATAATTTCCCACACTTCAAATATTTTCGTCTAAGTAATAACAGCTACACGGGTCTATGGATCAGGAAACGCTACGCTTACCGTGGTTAGTCCGTGGATGGGTGACCATCTTAACATATTCCCTCCGTGCCTCGGAAAGCACGTTAAGCCGTTGGTCCCGGGTGTCATTCGTAAATCTTTGGCAGTCGTTACGCGTCGTCAGGAGCCCGAAAGTGACAACCAGTCTTACCAAGGGGTATCGCATTACCCAGTTACTGGGTCGTGGAGATCAGATAGGCAGTCGCTCTATGTAAAATACTGGCATTCAGCTGCATCTGGTGAGACTCGAAGGCGACCCCAACATAGTTGGGAAAAGGCTAGGCAGATGATGTTCTTTGATAAATGAATGTAGATATTTCTAGTGCCGTACCTGGGAGCTTAATGAACCGACTTCTTGAATAAGGAATTTGTAAGCATGAGGAGTAGGCACCTAATTAATGCAGGCTTCTAGCTCTTTTCTAGTTTCGTCAATGTGTCATCATTAAGCTTTCTAGGTGTCTTTGCTCCTGTTTCAAGTTTATTATTATATATTTATTTAGATTAGTATAATATACTTTCCCCCTTACTAGTAAACGTTGTGAAGCGTCTGTATAGTTACACAACGCTTTGTCTTCTTCAGTCGAAAGTCAAATTACTGACGTCTGAAAGAGAGAAAACGGTATGTAACTATTCATCTGATATAATACGTTTATTAGTAAAGGGGTTTATGTATGTATTTATTGTATTGTGTAAATGGTACACCACAGACTACCTACAGTTTGTATGTCCTTCCCCTTTTTAGGGTTCCGTAGCCAAATGGCTAAAAACGGAACCCTTATGGATTCGTCATGTCTGTCTGTCTGTCTGTCTGTCCGTCCGTCCGTATGTCACAGCCACTTTTTTCCGAAACTATAAGAACTATACTGTTGAAACTTGGTAAGTAGATGTATTCTGTGAACCGCAATAAGATTTTCACACGAAAATAGAAAAAAAACAACAAATTTTGGGGTTCCCCATACTTACAACTGAAACTCCAAAAATTTTTTTTCATCAAACCTGTACGTGTGGGGTATCTATGGATAGGTCTTCAAAAATGATATTGAGGTTTCTAATATCATTTTTTTCTGAACTGAATAGTTTGCGCGAGAGACACTTCCAAAGTGGTAAAATGTGTGTCCCCCCCCCTCTAACTTCTAAAATAAGAGAATGATAAAATTAAAAAAATATATATAATGTACATTACCATGTAAACTTCCACCGAAAATTGGTTTGAACGAGATCTAGTAAGTAGTTTTTTTTTTAATACGTCATAAATCGAAAACCGCAATTTACCTTTCACAAAGTTACAACGAACTACAAGAACTTTTATATTATGTTACTTGCTGCTACGGAACCCTTCATGGGCGAGTCCGACTCGCACTTGGCCGGTTTTTAATCCATCCAAAGGTTGTCTTTAAAAGATCGCTCTTAGCGATAAGACCACCCATTGTGTCACCCATTGTAAAGTTTCTATACAGGGTGTTACGGAAAGGGTATACCAATACAAACGGGTTGAAGAGTGTATCTGGTCTAGAATCTCTGTACAAAATCTCAGCTCAAAAGCATTAACTTTGAAAATGCTTAATATTTTTTTATTTCGACATTACGGCGCTGCACTGGCGCGCGGCGGCGTGATGTGCGTGTACCTACTAGGCGCACAGACACACTACAGATAATGGATGATAACCCTCGTAGTGCGGTGACATGTTTGTTATGATTTCAATTTAATAAACTATCGAAATAAAAAAATTTAAGCATTTTCAAAGTTACTGCTTTTGAGCTGAAATTTTGTACAGAGATTCTAGACCAGATACACTCTTCAACCCGTTTGTATTGATATACCCTTTCCGTAACACCCTGTATTTATGTCTGTGTTTTATATGGTGTACATAATAAAGAGTATTCTATTCTATCTAAGACTAGCATCTAATTTACCTAATGGATTTCAGACCATTGTCTGAGAAACCTTAACAAAAATCTGCCTAGCCTTTTCCCAACTATGTTGGGGTCGGCTTCCAGTCTAACCGTATGCATCTGAACACCAGTATTTTACATGGAGCTGCCTATCCGACCTCTACAACCCAGTTACTGCTAAGACTGGTTGTCAGACTTTAGGGCTTCTGACTACCCGTAACGACTGTCAAAGATCCACAAATGACAGCCGGGACCAACGGCTTAACGTGCTTTCCGAGGCACGGAGGGGTCTCGGTATGTAAAGATGGTCACCCATCCACAGACCAACCGCGGCAAGCGTAGCTTAACCTGATCGATCGACCTGTGCGGCTGTTATTATTTAGCCACGGGCCCCTCCGTCAACATCATTCAAACGCCAAAAATCCTTGTAGCATTCTACCTACTTAAAAATAAGACAATACACAACTACAGGATACTTTGACAGTTCAATTCACGCAGTCACTCACAACTTCTTCCAAAAAAAGCTACAATACATCGACGCCATTAGGAATCACAATACATAGGTACATAACATTGACGTCATCAAAAAGGTGACTGTCCACCTAAGTAGCACTCGCTTTGCATACTAATAGTTGTCGCATAGTATAGCTTACTGCCCGGCCAATTTCCTTAATGTTCCATTGAAAATGCGGCTAGGGCTGCCGAGGAGTTAATTTATAAGGAAACATTACTTTTACGCGGTCTTGAAAGGGGGACGGAAGACGTTTGGGAGTTGAATGTCTATTTCGTTTTTAAAAGTTTATTTAAATACGCAGTTTGTTGTGGAAATGGTGTTTTAGAAAGAATACAGAAAAATGGTTTATTCTGTACAAACAAAACGTTTATTACAAAAAAAAAAAATATAATAAAAACACATATACAAAATAGCCAAAAGACTAGTACTCAAACAATAAAAGTTAGGTTTTTATACAAAGTGTTAAAAATTAACCCGACAAACATTAAGAGGTGCTTTAGACCATTGAACTGAACAACTTTCACTATGGGACTAACTCTGAAATCACGAAAAAAAAAATTCTGCTGTTTCATACATTTTGGTCAAGTAGGTATTGAACTTTTGTATGAAACAGCTGATTTTTTTTCGTGATTTCAGAGTTAGTCCTATAGTGAAAGTTGTCCAGTTCGATGGTCTAAAGCACTTCTTAAAGTTTGTGGGGTAATTTTTTAACACCTTATTAAATTACCGTGGTTTGGGGGAGGCCATTGTCCAGCAGTGGACTTCTTTCGGCAGAAATAATGATGATGATGAGTGGCCCTAATGTCCAAAGGCGGAAAAAATTCATAAATAAAGCTGCCAGTTAGAAACTGGACATAGAAGGGGAAGATCTTGTTGGTATTGCTTATGATTTTTTTATTGCTGACCTCGATCACGCCTGATGAAAAGCGATGGATGAAGTCTATGGTGCTTTTAGCATTGAGCGCGCCCAAAAGATGCCTGTTCATACTTCCTTTGAAGGTAGACGGATTAAATGTGGAAGGGAACACAGATGCTGGCAGAGAGTTCCACACTTTGGCTGTGCGAACAATAAATCGGTTACTTGAAAAGTGCAATATTAATCTTTTGTATAAAAGAAAAATGCAGTTTCCACAGTCACATTTAAATACACAATACACATCCACCTTAATCCTCCAGTAACTAACACCCTTCAAAGACAGAGTAGGTAGTATACCTAGGTAGCAACTAAATAAATAGCAACAATAACTGAAAACTTGCAAGCACACAGTCCAATGACCTGAGTAACCGAATTATATCCTCGCAGCATTACGCGAACAAACACCGCTCGCGTAGATCAACTCACAGCCTTATTCTGGAGTTGTTCTAATTAATGGTAGTTCTTTTTCTTCTTCCCGGTTTCATTGCGCCGTGTTTAGCGGCTGGAGTTTCTTGCTCTTTCACTAAATTAATAAGATAAAGGACTTGTTTGAGTAATCTGTTTTTAGTTTTGGAAGGTAATTAGTGTGTGGAGATGTTTTTTAATCTAACTGTGCCCGCAACTTCGTTCGCATGCATATCGGATTTTATTGGGGTCGGGGGTTTTTTTTTTGAGCGGAACCCTTATTCCTTTTCTAAAATAAATGCCTATGATACTCCTTATAACATCAGCTATCTGCCAGTGAAAGTCCCGTCAAAATCGGTCCAGCCTAACCTTCTGAGGCATGAATAATAATACAATCCCTCTATCTATTTAGGAACTGGCTTTGTTTATTATCATGTAGCTAGATAATCCCACACGATATTCAATTTCTCCTCATTATTAACAAACGTGACTATAATATATATCTGATCGATACCCTTTGAGGACTTAGGGTGCTTACATAAAGAAGCGGGTTGTCTGGCCCGACTCCTGTTAAAGGTCTCTGCAGGCTGATCATTGGAAGGAAACGATTACATGTTTTTAACCGACTTCAAAAAAGGAGGTTCTGTATTCCACCCGTATGTATGTATGTTTGTATGTCCGCGATTTTCTCAAAAACTAATGAACCAATTTTGATAATTCTTTCACTGATGTGATATTCCTTCAAAGGAACTACTAAAGGAACTAGTGAGCACAATGGTAATACATTAGGTAATTATTCTTATGTACGAAGTTATATCCATAAATGTACTGCATCTCTGGCATTTCTATGCGAATTTTGATGATTATTCTAGTCGGTGTCTTCAACTCTTCAATGCACTAGTGTTAATTGAGTTTGTGTAGTATAGGTACCTACAACTAAAAAGTGAAAAATTAAAAGTTTTTTACAAAAAAAAAAAAAACAACCGACTTCAAAAAAACACTATGAAGTGAAAAAATAACTTTAATTTCGGAAGTCGGTGTCAAAAAACGAAAATGCGGAACCAACGACACCGACTTGCGAAATTAAAGTCATTTATCATTTTGTAGTGTTTTTTTTTAAGTCGGTTATTTTTTTTTTGTAAAACAGTTTTTTACCTGTCTCTTTTTGTGTGAGCGCATAAGTTAATATGGGGCTATTTCACCCGCACGCATCGGTACCGACTTGTCTTTACCGGGAATCAGTTTCTTTATGCAAGCACCCTTACTCGATATAAGAGCGAAATCATGTCACCCCTGTTATTATGTTCTTGTTGAACGGAATATCGATACAAGGGAAGAGGGATTATTTGTCTTCTTGGTGACAAAAAATTCGTAACGTGCGACGATGGTATTTTAAAGGTTAGCGATAAGAGGTAGGGTAAAAAAAGGTCGCAGGAACTGACACAGAAGGGTTCCTTTATCTACCATGGTGAAGAACGTTCACAGATATTTTACATCTGATTTTGCATCACTCTCCAAATCACAGTAACCTTTATTCTCATTCTTATAAGGTTACTGTTGGGTTACTGCCACTGACAAGTCTGTCAAAATTATTCTGATCTCTGTTTTCGTTACAATAAGGTTGCTGTTTTAAATATGAAATTGCGAAAAAAAAAAACCGGCTGTTCCCTACCGACATTTATGTTCGTATAACTCGTCAAAATGTAGGAAACAGCAAATTTTATTTTCGCGATTTCAGGTTTGGTCCCATAGCAAAAGTTGTTCATAATGATAAGTACAATGACCTCTTATGAATATGTTGGTGTTTTTCCAATAACCCGGTATAGAAAAGAGTCAAAATTAATAAAAATCAAACGCCTGTAATAAATATCCCTGTAGGTAGGTACCTATGTAATTAAGAAACGAGTTGATTCACAAACCTACGGACCACCACGTCTTCCGATAAAATTCTGGCCTTTCTTCGAAGTTTTCTCGGTCATTGGTCATTAGCGGCCGTGGAAACTGCCCTATCAATTTCCTCAATCCAGTATCTCTCTGATTTAATAACATTATAGGTCAATTAGGTAGTCGGATAAGGGTTCCGTACTCATAGGGTGATGCTTATCAGGAGGCAACACTTTAGTAGATTTAGTAAATACACACACTTATCTATATCTGTACTAATAATAAAAATGAAGAGTTTGTTTGAACTCGCCAATCTCTGAAACTACCAGTCGGAGTTGAAAAATTATTATTTCCTTTTGCAAGAATAAAATACTCTTTATAACATTATGTTTATCATAAGTTATATGATAAACATAATGTTATAAAGAGTTATTATTATTATTATTACAGATATAAATGTCGAAGTTATACAAACACACAATAAAATTGGCGGTCTTATAACACAATTCTTGAGGAAGGCTACATGCTACTTAACATCACGCTAGCATCCTTAGGAGCTGAGCAAAAAGAAAAAAAGTCAGAATGATCGCTAAGCGAAACAGAAGTAATAGCATGGGCAGGCGATGCGATGCGACACTCACTCACTGCTAGCCTACATTCACTGCTCGGCAAAGGCCTCCCCCAAACTCCAGGCATCCTTTTCTAGAGCCACCTCGATCGAACGCTTGCTGTACGCGTCTAGGTCACCTCGCCACCTCTTCCTGGGTCGGCCTCGGCGGCGCCCTGCATCTTCAGGCACCCATCGTGTTGTGACTGTAGCCCAGCGGTCACTGTGCATGCTGCTGACGTGTCCCGCCCAATTCTATTTCAGCTCGGCAGCCTTTATGCCTACGTCTAGGATCCTTGTTTTAGAGCACACATATCTAATCTTTGTTTTAATTATTTGACCGCAATCAGTCGGTGTGCACAACATAAACCAGATCATAGTTATTTGGCATAAACCAACAAAGTCTTGGAAGTTGCGCTAACACTGTTATGTCAAATCGTAACTTTGAGCGTAACTGAATTAGCACGAACAATCGTTGGTTTGGAAACTATCACTTAGGTATAGTGTTCTTGAGGAGAAGAGTAAACAGATGCGTAGGAGTGTGACGAAGGAATTCTGAACCCTAATTGCATATCACACTATCAATCATAACCTGAATCATTTTGTTAATTTATTTATTTATTAAAACTTTATGCACAAGTAAAAAAAAATAATGCTGTACAAAGGCGGACTTAATGCCTGAGGCATTTTCTATCAGTCAACCTTAGGGTGATGCAGAGACAAAACATGGCAGGTGCAACATACAGGAGAACTAGCTAGGAAATGAATATAAAATACAATATATACACAGATACATACATACATACATATAAACCAAATGAACTCTCAGGGGAAAAAATGATCGGTAGAGGAGAAAACGAATCCAGCAAATCAGCGCTGGGATGTTACGGCAAACTTCTGCCGAATATGTTCACGTGCCTTCACTTTAAAAGAAAACCGACTGGTTGCCGTCCTGATGTTCAGAGGGAGCGCATTCCATAGAAAGAAAGTTAATAGAAAGCTAATCCATTGCTTCATATTATGTTCGAAACAATTTGCCTGCTCAACATAAGTAAAAAGTATCTTATCTATTATTCTGATGTATAAGCTATATTACTGTACAGTTTTATCAAAATCCGTTCAGTAGTTTTTACGTGAAAGAGTAACAAACATCCATCCATCCATCCTCATAAACTTTCGCGTTTATAATATTATTAGTAGGAAGTAGGATAATTAAACTTAAGTGACGTTCAAATGTCAAAAATGTATGGTTAAACAGTCGCTAATCACTATTTAACTTTACATAAGCAACGTTT
The DNA here is from genome assembly GCA_947508005.1 of Amphipoea lucens. Classification (NCBI taxonomy): domain Eukaryota; kingdom Metazoa; phylum Arthropoda; class Insecta; order Lepidoptera; family Noctuidae; genus Amphipoea; species Amphipoea lucens. The sequence continues at coordinate 1,732,121 of OX382356.1, read as the reverse complement.
ATGAATAAAGGCGTCTGTGTTTTCATAATTATGGCCAATTAGCTGCGCCCCGCGGTTTCACCCGCATAAGTGTCGATCCCGTGGGAATATCGGGATAAAAAGTAGCCTGTATGTTAATCCAGGGTGTCAGTGTGATGAAAACTCTACAACATAAATATCGTTCCTAAAAACTGGGTAATAAACCAATCCTAGAGTGCCAATGAAAACGATCAAATTAAGAAATAGACAAAAAAAAATGAGCTCAAAATGTAGATTTGCGACAAAATTTATGGATGCCAGCCAATTAGTGTGGGGGTCTCAATGTAGACTTTTGGCACGTTCCCCGATCTTACTCCCCCAAAGTAATTCACAGATTTGCATTTAAAATTGATAAATGATTTATCTCATGCTCATCCGTCTTCAGGAAATTAAATTTTGATGCGATGTTGTTTTTCGCGATTTTGGATTGATTTATGTTTGGTTCATTATTGGATCGTTTGTTTTGTGAATGTCCTTTGAATGCTCAATATCCTATCCCACTTCTTACTAATATATATTATAAACGCGAAAGTTTGTGAGGACGGATGAATGGCTGTTTGTTACTCTTTCACGCAATAACTACTGAACGGATTTGGATGAAATTTGGCACACAGATAGTTTATAACCAGGATTAACACAGTTACAAAGTACTATTAGATATTCTGTGACGTACTTGTAGAATACCTTTCATTCCTATATTCCCACGGGATCGAAACTTATGCGGATGAAACCGCGGGGAGCTGCTAGTTAAAAAATAATTTGATGATGAATAATGGAAATGAAATTTATTGTTTTGAAAATTTGTTACTGTCTATTGTTATTTTATGTTAGTCTATTGATGTGTCAGGAAATCATTGCACTCATGAATTTATTCTTTCAAATGTTTTCACGACTTATTCATCGATTTGTATAAATAATATTGTAATATGAATTTATTATTATTAGTAATTTACTAGTTTTTCAAAGTATTTTAGTTGTTTTCTTATTCATGTTGATTCCCAATTTGATTAAAGCCCTCACTATGAGTGCTGGACAAATTGAAACGGTGGTCGTTTCGGCCGCCATCCGTTGTGGAATATATCGATTAATATAATTATAAAAATGTGGTGGAACACCGAGCGATGTTGCAAGTGTAAATTGTACTGCGGTGAATAATAAAAGTTATAAGTTCGTTACGTATTTTATTCCTGAAACTTCGTTATAATTGTTTTTGCTAGAGTATACATAGGTACATGCTCAAACAATTGGAAATAAGGACCTACTTAAGATTTTTGCACACAACAATAGGAACAAGCTTACCTTGTAATGTAAGTATGGAGTATTCAAACTTTCAAGAGAGAGTAAGAGCGGTTTTGCACTACATCCGATCCGAATCCGAGAAATGCCAGTCCGAAGTGACCGTAGTCCTATTTGCGCACTAGATCCGAACTCTATCCGTCCGAATTTAAAACATTCCCAATTCGGATTGAAGTCGGATCTTAAATTCGGATTCGGATCGGATGTAGTACGAAACCGCTTTAAAGCTGTTAGTTAGAAAATTAAAACGCTTCAAACATCTTGTTAGTATTTTAACATAGCCAACTTGAAGCTGATCTTCTCCTTTAGTCTTTGTAACCACATTATTTTGATTTAAAAGAGTGTCCATGGAGTTTCTTGCCCGTTCTTCTCCATAAGTACCTTCGCTTTGGAATGGGCAACTAGCTTCATCTTTCTGACTGACCGACCCATTGACATTCAAAAGTGCCTGTAATTGGTTTAATTGAAATAAATGCTTTGAGTTTGAGTCATAAACATTGCTTAAAGTTTAGCGACTGTTTGTCACTTAACTTGAAACAACGTTTATAAACAAACCCTTTTATCTACAGAGGAAAGCACACAAACTGCAGCATCTGTTATCGTCTGATCTCAAAATAATCGTCACAATAAATTAATATCCTATCAGCAGCAGTTTCCACACAAACTTGCTGCAGCTTATTGTAAAGTTCATAGTTTGGGTGCATCTGCATCAAGCCACAAACCACAGTCCGGGAAATTATCGGACTAGTTATGTAAATAACGGAATAGTATTGTATATTGTTACTAAATTAGCATTTGGGAGCTTTTTCATTAGCATTTGGGGAACAATAACCTAATTATAGTGGACATAGGATAGTATGCTTTGATTTGGTTGTTACGACATGTCGTCAAATCAATACATTGCAGACAGAGAGTGCACCAGTGTCTGTACACACACTGTGCATGTAACTTTACAGCCAAGATAGGTTACATTAGACACATCAGAGCACACGCCCATAACCTATAGTTGTTGGGAACAAGAACAGTCACCGTAGCCGAAATCGGTATGGGATGTCTCCCTTGAGATTGGCCGTCATGGCCGAAATACGGTCTGGAGGACTTATAAACATTGCAGCCATGCTTAGCAGGGGCGGGTTGTACAAAGCAGAATTTAAAAGTGTCAAGTCAACACACAGTGACCGTGCTCGTTTGTTCTAATATCTCATTTTGATTCAAGAAGCACTCCGCAAAGTCGCTACATTGGTAGCGTACCTAACCACAGAATATTATGTTAATTTTCAGTATTGACCTATACTTATTTATTCAGGTCGGATGTCGCTGAGATATATCGTCACTTGGAGATATCAAAGGCCTTGAAATCCAATTAACTAGACAAATATTATCAGCTAGGATTCTCCGAATGTATTTGTAAACTGTAAGCATGCTTGTACTAAAGACAGGTTCCTGTATCGTACAAGTCGAAACGGATCGGTACCGATCAGTGAGAGTAAAATTCTAACTATACAGGGTGTTACGGAAAGGGTATATCAATACATACGGGTTGAAGAGTGTATTTGGTCTAGAATCTCTGTACAAAATTTCAGCTCAAAAGCATTAACTTTGAAAATGCTAAATATTTTTTTATTTCGACATCACGGCGCTGCACTGACACGCGGCGGCGTGATGTGCGTGTACTAGGCGCACAGATACACTACAGATAATGGATAATGACCCTCGTAGTGCGGTGAAACGTTTTTTATGATTTCAATTTAATAAACAATCGAAATAAAAAAATATTAAGCATTTTCAAAGTTACTGCTTTTGAGCTGAAATTTTGTACAGAGATTCTAGACCAGAGCCCTGATTCACAAACATACGACAGGCTATCGTATCGAAAACCTGACATTTCAATAACCTGATTTGACTTCCCCGCAACAGCAAATAGCTGTTGGAAGAATAGCGGGCGTCTATTTGATTTAAACTGACAAAATTTTCGGGTTTTGGACTTGTTAACAGCATTGAGAAGACTCCTACGATAACAATGATTAATGTTCGATACGGTACGGAAGCATATCGAGTGTTTGTGAATAAGGGGGCAGATACACTTTCCAACCCGTTTGTATTGATATACCCTTTCCGTAACACCCTGTACATCCATACTAATATTATAAATTCGAAAGTAACTCTGTCTGTATGTCTATCTGTCTGTCTTTCTGTCTGTATGTTACCTTTTCATGCCTTAACCACTGAACCGATTTAGATGAAATTTGGTATAGAGATAGTTTGAGTCCCGGGGAAGGACATAGGACAGTTTTTATCCCGATATTCCTACGGGATCGAAACTTATGTGAGTGAAACCGCGGGGCGCAACTAGTAATATAATATCACACTTCACACTAATTATTACACTAATATTATAAAGGCGAAAGTTTGTGAGTGTGTGTGTGTTTATATGTTTGTTACTTCTTCACGCTCAAACCGCTGAACCGATTTAGATGAAATTTGGTACAGAGATAGTTTAAGTCCCGGGAGAGGACATAGGATACTTTTTATCCCGATATTCCTACGGGATCGAGACTTATGCGGGTGAAACCACGGGGCGCAGCTAGTAATATTATAAATGCGAAAGTAAGTTTGTTTGTTACGCTTTCACGCTAAAATGGCTGAACGGATTTGGATGAAATTTTGCACACAGATAGACCTTGACCTAGGTAACAACATAGGCTACTGTTCATTCTGGATCGCAGACGAAGTCGCGGGCAGTAGCTAGTAATCCTATAAAATTCAAATTCAAAATGTTTTATTTTATACTAGCTGCTGCCCGCGACGTCGTCTGCCTGAAGGCTCTACAGCACTAAAAATACCTAAGATGCCAGTGTCGCTATAGCATTATAAGTAAACAACTTTTAAAATAGCATTAAAATATAAGTTTTTTTGCAAGCGAAGCAAGTGAAGAGAGTTATATGGGAGTCCTGCTGAGTTCAGTCATAAGATGTGACTGAAGGAAATAGAGAAAACAATGCAAGAATACATTCCAGGACACAAAAGAGTAAAAATACGTACAAAGGCATCATACCTTAAAACACTTCCCTATAAACAACGTTGGTAGTTATGCTGCCAGGAGCCAAAATGTAAAGAGAGTCAGGAGTCAGGACTGGTGACGCGGAAGCAAGCGACGTACAGTTGTCCATCCGTGTGAGAAGCAACTCGTCCTGAGGTCGACACCCGCTGCCCTCAGTGTCTGCCTCTATTGATGGTTATCGCGAAGCAAACACTCACGGGGAACTGTACGTGCTTGAACTGGAACGGGAAGATATGAGGTATGAAGGGAATGCGTGGTATAAATACTGCCTCGCCAACGCCACAACCCGTAAGAATTTCCGCCTCAATGGTGTGTCTGTAGAGCGAGATGACTTTAGGGTGGGTCCCGTTACACAACTTCAGAGGAGATAGGTTCCGAAGAAGCATAATCGGGACACCGACCTTCAGCTTGATGGTATGCGCTGGAAGTCCACTTGCTGACAGGGAGTTCAGAAATTCCACGGGATAATGTGTGGCGTCATCTTGCTCGACAACAGTGTTTATCGAGGTGTAGACCACTTCATTCCCCTCAATTTCCGAGAGAATGCATTCGTTAATTGCTGCAGCCTGATCATTTTTGGACGTCAAAATGGCCCGCTCACACACCCAAAAATTCTGCAGGTGCAGTATACGACTGATGTCCCCGTACACACAGCAAATGAGTTCTTCTAAGCTGGATACCACTCTACCGAGAGACTCTGGAAGCACCACCTGTCCACCTCTCTCTTCTGGTAGAGTGCCTTCGCCAAGATTTAGAAGGACATTGGAGAATTCTTGAGCACGTGCATTGCCGCCGAGCCCAGCTCTCATATTAATGGTCAAGCGCAGCGTACGAACTCGTGACCACAACGAAGATAGTTTCAACGAAGCATTCACCTCGTCAGCCCTCGATCCCCGTGTCACCACGGGAAGCGTTTGCCGGAAATCGCCACTGAACAGAACAGCTGTGATACGACGCATCAAATGTTCGTTCCTGCGGATGTCCTGCAGGATTCCGTCCACGGCCTCAAGTGCCTTCCTATTGGCCATCGTACACTCATCCCATACGATCAAAGAGCAATCCTTGAGCACGTGTCCCTTATCGCTGTTACGTGAAACACCACAAACAGGCGTTTCAACGCTCTCTAAATCGATAGGAATTTTAAACATGGCATGTGCTGTCTTGCCACTCGGAAGCAGTGTGGCAGCGATTCCAGACGACGCTACAGCAATAGCAATTTTGCCTTGCCTGCTGACCTCTGCAAGTATGCAAGTGGTAACAAATGTTTTTCCTGTTCCACCAGACGCATTCCAAGAAAAACATTTGACCCTGGTTTTTTCCCAACGCTTTCAAGGACGGTGTCATAAATTTGTTTTTGCTCTGAAGAGAACAAAGCGACATGGTCATTTCGCCCGGATCGTAATTTGTCTCAGCGTTATACCTACTCCCGATTTACACGGTCTTGATGCGGTGATGATTGGGGAGCTGGTAACCCATATTCGATCAGTGGATTGCCGCCGATAGAAATGACCACATCTTGAAGTGAACTGAGACAGGTGTTCAGCACGCGTTCATCAGTTACTCTGACTTCGTCCCTAGTAGAAACATAACTTTTTTGTAATACTTAACACCGCATTTTTTTTTAATTGTCGTCCTCAACTCTGCTCAAGATTTTAAGGGTTTTGTTGGAACTTGAATTTGTCAAAACGAACTATACGATACAACTTTTATGAAGAAAATGCACATTGCCATCTATGAATTTTAAGAATAACCAACTACTAACCTCGCCAACATGATCAAATTTAAATTATTAATTTCCAAAAAGTGTCAACATGTAACTTGATTTGATTTTTATGAAATCTCATAGATGGCGCTGCTTCAAAATTTTCTTTATACTACTAAAATTCATTAAACTATGTTTTTTCTGCCCAAGTTACTTAAATGGCGTAGTTTTTATAGTGTAAAGCTAGATAATAGCATGGCTTACTGAAAAACAACATTTAAATATGCGTCGTTAGATTACACGCTGTCACAGAATGCGTAAGAAAAATAAAGATTCACAGCTCCTCCCCCATAGGTGATAGCGTGATAATATGTAGCCTATATGTTGACCCGACCTCTTAGTAATATTCATGCAAAATTTGAAGTAAATCCATGCAGTACTTTTTGAGTTTATCCCGGACATACATACAGACAAACAGACAAACAGACAAAAATTCTAAAAACTATATTTTTGGCTTCGATATCGATTGTAGATCACGCCCCAAGTATTCTTTTAAAAAAATATTCAATGTACCGTTTTGACTTTCCTACGATTTTATTATATGTATATAGATAAACCCTAGGGCACTTATGAAACGTCAGAAGCACACGCTGCTCGGTTGGGTCGATTGGTCGTTTTGTGTGGAGCAGAGCCGGAGAGAAACTCCATGGTTACTTTTCTAGAAATAATTGGTTTTTACAATGTACATTTTGTATACAATCGCACAGAAAGAAACAGAAGGCCAATTCTTGTAATTTAAAACGTTCAAAATCTAGTCGCAGTCTCATCTCGGCGACAAACAAAATATGTCAAAAACTTGTCAAAATGTATGGAAATTTAGAAGTATTTTTTGACAGATTGAGACTGAGATTAGACTGTGAACGTTCAAACTTGTCGGTACTAATTACATCTTTTCATACCGCATACCGGGCACTCGTGTGATGATCTGTACATACATGTAGACTATATGATTTTATTTACTGTCTAGCAGTTTTGAGTATTTTGTACATAGAACATATACAAAATCCTCAAAAAGTAAAGGCAATTTGCTTTGACGGCCGTTCTTTCGCTCGACAGACGTCAGTCAAACGAAAACTGTCAATTGCACAGACTGACATGTTTTTGTTTGATCACACCTGTCACTAAAAAAAACAGTGCTCCATGATCGAAGGCTCCACTTGCACCCAGAGCGCCAGCCCAGTGGCGCTATTTTTTCTTTTTGGGAATGGCATCTCGCAGTTCAGCCTATGAGGTTGTCGTCTGCTTAACTGGGCTTGCCTGTGGATGCTCCAATAAATTAAGGCCAGGACTTAAAAAACTTAAAAACTAAGCGACTACACGCTAAGGGCACCCCCTGTGGGGTTTGGACCTCGGCTTAGGGCGTCGCTGGGAGAGGTCAGCAAGGGACAGGCTGGATTGGAATTAAGACCGCTGGCGCTGACGGATTATTATTTTAATATACAAGGTGGCAGTACAGCCCTTCTACAGTTATTTTACGAGTACCTCTAACTGCAGCAACCTTATTAAAACAACTATAAGGATCAATGTGATTTTGAAAAAATAATAAACGACGAAAAATTTCAACGCAGGGGGTTCATGTCTGTGCGGGATTGTCCGAAAGGGTTACCGCTACCCCGGAACATAAAGGGCTAAGGAAGGAACACGGGTGGGTTTTAGTCAGCAAGAGTCTGACACTCCCTTCCGCTCCACCCAGAGCGGGAGGGGTCATTTGATGATTTCCCATCCAAAAAAAAAATATATAAAACAATTGTGAATTGACTAATGATGTTTTGGCGCGCGGCAAAAATCAGAACAAGCGTCGCCATCTTGTTTTTTTTAAATAAAACTTTATCAAACAATTACAAAAATGTTGTTGCTGTTAATTTCATTCTAGCGTCAAAAGATCTTTTTAAAAGTAAAATGGTGTTCTTTTTTATACTTCCTTAAAATCACTGACCTATAACAAACATTTTTATGCTGGACTTCATACTATCGATGACAAAATGAAGACATTTGATTTTCGCCATTTTGGCGCTGACAGCAACGTGAGCGTCCGTGGAACTAATATTTTTTCTTTCTTGTTCTCTTCGAATGTAAACAAAGATTTAATCCGATTCACCCTAACACTACTCTTAACAAAACTTCCAATCCAGATTATTGAAGCATCTGCGAACACAAATGGGTTCACCGCAAATTGTTCCACATACCCGCTCGAAAAGAATAATTGAAAATAACGCTCCGCAATGTGCTGCTTTAAAAACCATTGAATATTTGAATTTAAAGCTAATCTCGAGCGTTCGCGAATGGTTCTCGAGCGTCGGTTCTCATTGTTCGGAATATTGAAAAGTGTGAGGAAACTGTGAACGTTCCGATTGATTTTCCAATGGTTCCGTGTGAGATATATTTAGGTTTGGAATGGCTGTGAAATCAACATGGAGCATTTATAAATAACAAGTAATACCTAATTAATGAATAAAAATAACAAAATTATTTATCCTAACTTAACTAAACTATTTACAAACTAAAATATAGCGTTATTTACACAACTTATGACATACGACTTTTAATTACTTACTTGGGACTACAATTATTGCAACACAGTAGATATGTTTTCTTTGATATCTCTCTTTCTCGTAAAACAGCGGCCACCCTAGTCTATTGGCGGTGCATCTGCGGCCACTTGGAACCGCTGGTTGTAATCAAAGGAGAAATTGTGCCCTCTTTTTATTTCCATTGCACGTTTTTTATGCGGATATTAGCTTGGAATGTAGATTTCTGTAATACCTACTCTTTTTTGTTTGGCCTTTTTTTTTACCTATTAATTATTTATGGCAAGTATTAAATCGAATGATTGTCATTTTACTGATCTAAAAAAATATTGAACACTCTAATCATCATCATCATCATTTCAGCCGAAAGACGTCCACTGCTGGACATAGGCCTCCCCCAAGCACCTCCACTTCGACCGGTTTTGTGCTTCTCGCATCCAACGAGTTCCTGCGGCCTTCACAAGGTCGTCGGTCCACCTTGTGGGAGGCCTTCCAACGCTACGCCTTCCGGTACGCGGAACACTCTAATATACCTAATTAATGTGCCTCGTTTGTGAAAGTCAAAGTCAAAGCATTTATTTCAAATAGACACATAAAAGGCACTTTTGAACGTCTAAAATTACAATAAAATAGAATTGATTCTAGTCGCCCCTTTCAAAAGGTCGTTTTCGTATGGAGAAGAATAGGCAAGAAACTCTACCGTTACTTTTAAAATGTTTTACAATATTTTGCATACATTAATTATACAAATAATATTTGAATACGATACACCTAAAATAAAATTACTATACCACAATAGATAAAACAATTCAAATGGATTAATAATGAAACCATGACATACTTATATGATAGATACATGGTACTCACAAAACCTCAAATAACTCCTATTTTGGGGTCCTGAAAGACAAAGTAGCCAAGTCTGCGACCAACATAATGGATGCAGCGCAGCGCCTGCCGGGCGCTTTGTTAGGTTGCGTTCTTTAAAAAAAATCTGTGTTAATGGTATGATTTAGGAATTCCCCGCAGGGAAAAAAGCAAATAAAAATAAATAAATATATTATAATTATAATAATTACCCAATTGTATCGGGACTAATAGCATTTTTTTATATCATTAGATGTCACTTTTTATAAACGACTTAGGCGGTTAGGTGGCACGTTTAACGCTTATCGTATTGATCTTAGAGGTCACACGTGGAGCCTCCACGTGTTTCGAAGTTTGGTAGTAAAGTCATGTGCGACAAGCATTGACATTTTTATTAAACAGTTGATTTGTAGACACTGTATTATAAGAAGTTGTCAGCCGTGATAGATTGTTAGACTTGTGACTATGTAATAATAGAGTCTGTTCACAGTTATTTGTGTGAGTAGGTATGTGAGCGGTGACAGTAACTGCGGGTTGTGGAGATCAGATAGGCAGTCGCTCCATGTAAAATACTGGTACTCAGCTGCATCCGGTTAGACTGGAAGCCGACCCCAACATACTCGTACATACATAATACATAATCAGCCTATAATGTTCCCACTGCTGGGACGCAGGCCTCCTCTCGGTAAGAGGGAATGGGCCGTAATCTAACACGCGGGCCCAGTGCGGACTGGTAGATGTCACATGTCTTCGAATTTTTGGGTCTAGGACATGCCGGTTTCCTCACGATGTTTTCCTTCACCGTTTTGAGAGCAGTGGTGATGAAATAATTTACACAAAGTAAAGCGCCCGTCTGGGTTCGAACCTACGACCTACAACTCGTAAGTCGCAGTCGTTATCACTGGGCCACCACTGCTCTCTGACCCCAACATAGTTGGGAAAAGGCTAGGCAGATCATGATGATGGTGTGAGCAGACGGTGGCGGCCGCAGCTGCTGGTTGTGACGACCGCGCGCACCAATCAGCTTCAGCGCGCACCGACGCGCGACGACACGCGCGCTGTGCACGCTCAACAAGATAGCGGATAAAATTGACTTGTTTTCTTGTTCTATGAACGACTTTACTTTGGCGACCTCTTTGTTTAATTTATTGTAACAGCAACCTTATTTTAACGAGAATAAATATCACAATGATTTGGACAGTCTTATCAGTGGCAGCGACCCAAGAGCAACCTTATAAGAATGAGAATAAAGATCACAGTGATTTGGACAGTGATGCAAAATCAGAGGTAAAATAACTACTGCTACTAGTAGTGCCTACAACTGCCTCGTGATTTAGTTTTCTGGTAGTTTAGGATATTGAATTATGAACTTTTTCAGTACCTAATAAGGTTATAAGTCGTATAGATGTGAAATTTTTAAAGAAATACTATTTTTAGTGTCCAAAAAATGTTCGACTTTGGTACTGATTGGCTAATGCGCTACGGGTTATCGGCCTATAGATATGTACAGTCATGAGCATAAATACCTTACCTTTTTTTTTGAGGGTGGGAAATCATCAAATGACTCCTCCCGCTCTAAATACTTTACCCTTACGCAACATTCCAAAGTAATTTTCTCTAAAAATAACGACTACAACTTTGAGAAAAGCCATATTTCATAATAATAAATGAAATATGGTTTCGAGACTATTATGTTCATAACAACAAAAGTTCGGAAGTGGTGGCCGCATACAGGAAGACCTAGCGTTGGACCTCCCACAAGGTGAACACATGACCTTGTAAAGGCCGCAGGAATCCGCTGGATACGGGAACCACAGAACCGATTGAAGTGGCGGTGCTTGGGGGAGGCCTATGTCCAGCAGTGGACGTCTTTCGACTGAAATGATGAACAACATAAAGTTTCTATCAATACTGTAGGCCAAAATTGCTTTTGAATCTTGCGTAAGTGTAAGGTATTTATGCGTGTGACTGTACTGCGAGTAGGTGTTTGTATGGACATAGGATTAGTGCTTTGTGGTCACAAATTATCATACAGCAAAATCCCGTTACCTGCTAGCTAATAAGCTAAATAAGTAGTTTGGGGTACAATAAACTATGTATCAATATAACAATAGACATTAGCGTCAATTCACATTAAAATGCGAATTCCCACTTATCCCAAGTGCTGTTAAAATTGTTTATCTAATGAAATATTAGCGCCTCAAAGGCATCTGTTCCACTGACTAATAGAAAAAAAAACTAGCAATCGACTATTTTCTCACTCAAGAAACGTACAAAAGTTTTTTTTTTTTTTTTAATAATAATAATAATGATTTATTTTTCTCCCACAAAGTACAATAATTACAGTACAGAGGTATCACAAAAATTGGAAGTACTGGACTTGTGGGAGTCAGGAATCTAAACTAGGATAAGTACAGTCAGCATCAAAAGTCGATTAACACTATCATTTTTACATGTTATTAAATTGACAACAACTTTTTCAATAAACTGATTTTTAGCTTTTCACATAATAGACAAGAGTATATATTCAAAAGAAATTCTTCTGCTGCAATTTTGAACAAATATTTTGCTCAATAACTAAGATTGAAAAAACTGAAGTGTTAATCAACTTTTGATGCTGACCGTACCCTGTGCTATGGACTCCTGGCCCCATAAAGATTGTAGGTCCCGTGTCAGAAAAAGAGATACATCTAATCTAATCTTCTAATAATAAAGCAGAGGAGGTAGCTTGTTTTTTGTTTGTTTGAACGCGCTAATATCAAAGGAAGTTCTCATAAGTATGTTTGAGTTCGCCGCGCCGCGCCTGCCTCGCGCCCGGCTCGCGCCCGCGCTGTTAGTCTAGCCAAACATTTACAGTCGGATTAAAAAAATCTTTTGCATTTGATAGCCCAATTTTTGAGGAACGATTTAGGCTATTAAACATCACGCTAGGACCTTAGGGACAAAGAAAAAAAAAACGCTAATCGAAAATGAAGTAATAGGCGATGCGACGGGGGATCGAGGGAACAAGACATTACAAGTCGCGGGCAAAATCTAGTACCTGTATTAATAGTTGATCGCCAACTGTTCTCACTACCGGCGAGTACACCGTCACACAAACAACTAGTTGAAGTGAAACTTCTTTACGCACGCTTGACTTGGGGAGTAAGCTGGCGAACGCGTGACGTAAGCGTTACGAAAAGTGTGATCAGGCGAGGCGAACGGGAGTTGAGTGGGGGATATAAGCAAGAGAAAGCAGTGCGCGCGCACATTTTCTTTCTCTCTTCCTCTCATAGCCAAATACGTTTGAAGTTTCATTTCAGTCGTGCGGTCATAAGCACACTCGGTTTTTTTTTTAGTCGCTACCGCTACTCGCTTCTCGCTAATCGCCGGCAGTGAGGTCGGTGCCTTAATCGGACTGTGATAATGAAAACTGGTGCTAAACGAGGTGTAAATTACCCATTAAACTCTCAAGTAACTGGTAAATGTTAGCAGTTGGATAAAGTATTGAAAACTATTCTTGTTGTAATTAATTTCAAAGTTTTGCGAGTCTACACCTTTCTCTTGTAGTACGGTGATAAACAAGTTTCTATTTCGCACTTAGTGTAATTGGCCATTAAATGAAAACAGAATAAAATAATGGTATTGATTGCTATTAACACTTTGAGCGGAGTATCTGGGTATTTAAATGTTTGTTGCGCGGCGCACTATTTTCTCATACAAAACACATAATTAGAATGTATGTGTACAAAAAAACTAACGTGGAGTGGCGCTAGCAGTCCGAACGAAAATTTAAAGTGATACGGCGCGATGACGTAGCTTGAAGGAATTGGTATAAGCCGCAGCCGTTTATACGCGTTGTTTAAAGAAAGATATAGTTTTTGCTGACGTGGACAAACGTTGTGTCAAATAGCGTTTATCAAATTTTACGTACGAGTATTATAACGTTGCTCCGCTCAAAACCAATAAATAGCATATTAATCTGTCAAGCTCCGCTAATGAGACACAATTGATTTTCTATTGTTTCGTCGCCAATGGGCGGTGCACGCTGCTTGACCGGTTAAACATAGTGAGCCTATAATGTTCCCACTGCTGGGACACAGACCTCCTCTCTGTGAGATGGAGTGTGCCGTAATCCACTACGCAGGCTCAGTGCATTCTTCAAATTTTTGGTTCTAGGATATGCTGGTTTCCTCACAATGTTTTCCTTCATCGATTTGAGAGCAGTGATGATGAAATTATTCAGTTGCAGCTCGGCTCGGAGATCAGGATGCGGAAGGCGGAGGACAGGGTGTTGTGGCGCAGTCTGGGAGAGGCCTATGTCCAGCAGTGGACTGCGATAGGCTGAGTTGATTGACGGCTCGGAGTCTGGATTTTTGTCTGGTTGTGACAATAGGTTCGCCCCCTATTAAATAACTAGTGAAATGTGGGTGAAGGTATGTAGAGACATATTTGAGAGATTCTGACCTCCTTGCGAGACAGGCCGCTAATATTTGAAGGCATATTCCATTCGAACGTTCAGGCATGTGTCATATAGAGAGTGGTAGGTTTGACGGATATAAAATAAGATGGAATAATTATATGAATATGATAAAAGACTCCTTATATAATTATATCATATTAAACTCTAATGGGAGTTTAATTGAGTAATATAGCTCACCACTGTAGTTGAGTCTCATAGTAGGTACTATAGGCGCACCTCTGCCTTACTTTTCCGGGGTAACAGTCGTGATGATGGCGCCAGTTACTCAACTGAACCGAGCGCTCGGCGCATCCTGGACAGTCACACCCAACACCTTATTTGACTGGTCAATTCGTCTCTTGCGGTGGTAGAGCTAACGCCCGCCTGGTTTGCGACCGCCCTCCAACCGGAGTCCGGCGTCAAACAGCCTGCTGTGTTTCGTCGATGCGTGGGAGTTCCAGTGCCTTTGGCATCTTCTGGGCGCGCTCGTTCCATCATAGACCTCATCCATCGCTTTCCCTCAGGCGTGATCGAGGTCAAGAGCGGGCCCATTTAGCAATTTAAAAAAATACACCATCATCATCATCAGCCTATAATGTTCCCACTGCTGGGACACAGGCCTCCTCTCTGTGAGAGGAAGTGGGCCGTAATCCACCACGCGGGCCCAGTGCGGGTTGGTAGATGTCACATGTCTTTGAATTTTTGGTTCTAGATAAAAAAATACATATATGATTAATATTGACCATAACCACACGCTTGCTGAATTCTATAATAACAAAAAAATACTGAGATAAACAAAATGAATGGTACCTGAAACTACCGGAGTGTATACTCACACTTCATTATACATTTCAGTCATAAATCTGAAAACTCACACAATACTATTATTGTAGCAACAGTTAACAGAATAAGAAAACAAAAACCCTTAGTATAAGCACGGCCATTTTTTATTTCACAAGATCTAACGGGGTTCTTAGCGAGCCATTGTTGAAAATTATTAATAAACTAGAAAGAAACGGATAATCAGTGGATGTCTGGCGAACAATGTAATACTCGTTTTTTATTTTTCTTCATTTTTCTGAAATATTATTTTCATTTAGGTACTACTTTTGCCCGCGGCTTCGCCCACGTGAATGTCGGAAAATATCCCACGAGAATGTATTATCAGGATTATTTGTGATAATAATTCAGGTTATAAAATATCGGTGTGCCAAATTTTATTCAAATTCATTCAATCTTTTTTGCGCCAATAGTAAGAGAAAAGAAAGATAGATAATATGTTTATTTGCGCCCAATCCGGAACATACATCCAGACAAACCGACAAAAGGTCTCCGTTACTATTTTACAATTTATGTAAAAATATAACTTTCGTTGAATAACGTGGGCTTAACGAACAAGCATACAATATGCAAGTATGTAACACCCACTCTCATGAAGATCGGAGACGCTGCAGTTGAAGTCGTGGACGATTATGTTTTCCTAAGACAAACTGTCCAGTTAGGTAGGTCCAACTTCGAGAAAGAGGTCAATCGTCGAATCCGATTCGACCGAACAGCGTTCGGAAAGCTACGCAATATCTTCTCGTCCCACATACCGCAGTGTCTCAAGACGAAAGTCTTTGACCAGTGCGTGTTGCCAGTGATCATATGGCACTGAAAAGTGGTCGCTAACAACGGGCCTTATTAGAAAGCTAAAAGTCACGCAAAGGGCAATGGAGAGGGCTTTGCTTGGAGTTTCTCTGCGTCTGATTCGATATCAAAAATGAAGAGATCCGCAGGAGAACCATGGTAACCGACATAGCCCGAAGAATTGTAAAACTTTAGTGGCAATTGGCAGGGGACATTGCTCGCAGAACAGACGGCTGATGGGGCTGAAAGGTTCTGGAGTGGCGACCGCGTACCGGAAGACGTAATGTTGGAAGGTCTCCCACAAGGTGGACCGACGACCTTGTGAAGGCTGCTGGAACCCGCTAGATGCGGGAAACACAGAACCGGTTGAAATAGAGGTGCTTTTGGGAGGCCTATGTCCAGCAGTGAACGTCTTTCGGTTATAATGATGAATAACGAATGATAAACAAACAAGCCTGAAGGTTTGAAGAAAATAATTATGTCAGACTATTTATATTTGCTATTTCTGAATGTCACTTAAAAAACAAAACTTGGCCTACCGATATTCTAAAGGCTCCTACACACGATGCCGGCGGCCCAGCCGGCCGCGGCATGTCGCTAACAAGCCTGGCGGCATTCCCGGTGGTTCCCGCCGGGCTTGCCGCACAAACGAGCTGTACAGTTGTTTTTTTTTTTTTTGTGTTTATGTTCTTTTTTGCGTCATGTTCACCGCTAATAAACGTATTTTCTTTCTTTTCTTTCTTTAAATGATGCTCTGCGGTCACCTGATTATGCCGGCGGCACACCCGCGCGGCAAAAACCTGCTGGCTGTGCCGATGGCATAGTGTGTAGGAGCTTTAAAAAGATAATTGGGTACATTCCACCTAAAACGCTAGAATCTACATAAGTTTTATGTGAAGGGGTGACCCTGTTGCCATTTACCAGATAAAAATCTGGAGGCTATGGTTGCTACGGAAAATCTCTCAATGGTAAACCCCATATTTTTTTCTTCTAGGAACTGAATGGTACATAACGATTTCTAGTCGGCTTTACATTTTTTTTTTTTTTTTTTATTTGAAATGGGCTTGCTCTTGACTCTAGCCTAGGTCAAAGGTGACAGAGACAAAGTCGACGATGGAGCGAGCTTACCCAGAAGAAGCCTGTTCACTCTCACTTTAAAGAGATTCGGGTTGTATGCGCTCGGAAAAACAGACGCAGGTAGAGAGTTCCACTCTTTTGCTGTGCGCATTATAAACGACATTTGCAAACGCTTAGTGCGAATTGGTGGAACAGCAACCAGGTAGGGATGGTAACTTGCAGTGCGCCTGGATGTCCGAAGGTAGAAGGGGGCCGGTGGAATGAGGTCGTGGAGTTCTTGGGCACATTCACCGAAGTACAGTCTGTAGAAGACCGACAGGCAGGCAACCTTGCGGCGATGAGCCAAGCTGTGAAGCTTGGCATCCACCAGTTTTACGTCGCCAATGAGCCTCTTAGCTCTGCGTTCCACCGAGTCAAGCGCGGCAAGTTGGTATTTCGCTGAGCCATCCCAAAGGTGGCTGCAATACTCCATGCAGGATCGGACTTGTGCTTTGTATAGGGTTAAAAGCTGTCCAGGCGTAAAGTTACGTTTCACCCTATTTAGGATGCCCAGCTTCTTGGCCGCAGTTAGGGCTTTGTACTCGATGGTGGCGCCGAAGTTGAGACTAGATGTCAACTCTATGCCTAGAAGCTCGAGCCGATCAGTTACAGGAACAGATGTACCCCGAAAAGTAGGAGTCTGGTCAAAACGACTCCTTTTGGCGGTAAAAAGACACGCCTGTGTTTTGGTGGCGTTAAAAGAGACCAGATTGTCATCACCCCACTGGGAGACAAGGCTTAAGGTCAAATCTACCATCTACCATGGCCTCTCTCAAGGATCGAACTTCGGACCCGCTGGCCCCTGCATTGGACAAGTATCTCTCTGAAACTGTACTGTCATCCGCGTACCCAACAATACCAGGCTGAAGTAGGTCATTGATGTGCAGCAGGAAAAGAGTTGCAGAGAGAACAGACCCCTGAGGAACTCCGGCATCAATAGCCATATGGTCAGAGGAGCAGCCATCAACGACTACTCTGATCGACCGCTCACTAAGGAAGTCTGATATCCAGCTACAAAAACCAGCTGGGATGCCATAAGCAGGAAGCTTACTGAGGAGACCGGCGTGCCAGACCCTGTCAAAGGCCTTCGAGATATCAAGCGATACAGCAAGTGCTTCGCCGTGTTTCTCGATGGCTTCGCCCCAACAGTGCGTGACATACACAAGTAGATCGCCAGTTGACCGCCCCCGGCGAAAGCCATATTGACGGTCACTGAGGAGATCATTGTCTTCAAGGTAGGTCAGCAACTTACTGTTCAGTACTCTTTCCATAACCTTGCACAGAATGGAGGTAATGGCGATCGGACGGTAATGGGCAGGGTTTGCACGGTCGCCCTTTTTGGGCACTGGTTGAACATTTGCAAGCTTCCAGCATTTCGGCACCGTTCTTTTTTCAAGAGAGAGGCGGAACAAGCGTGTCAATACAGGAGACAGTTCAGGCGCACACTGCCTCAACACTCTCGCTGGAATACCATCAGGCCCGCTTGCCTTGTTCACGTCTAGACTGCACAATACTCTTCGGACCTCTTTAATGTGAACTGCGATCTCCGGCATCGAGGAGTCACAATGAGGTACAGTGGGTGGTTGCTTGGAGCCAGCGTCCAGACGTGAATACATCCACTACCTACCTTGTTTTTCCATCTATGTTTTGAATGTAGCCATAGACGAATGGAGCCCTAATGATGGACGCTAGCGATGGCGCTAAACACGTATCTGTTTTCTGGGCCGAATTCATTCATATTATTGGCATTGACACGCTAACAAGAAAAAGAATGTAGCCATTCCAGACGGCTGATAAACTCTTAATTCCAATATTTATTTATTTATAGGAGAACCAACAGCTATAATAGAAGCATAACAATAGTATATGAGACATAAAGCCAATTACAGGTTTTCACGGGTAAAAACAGAAAATGTAGTAGAAATCTTAGGATCACTAACAAGCACGATAGAAAAGAATACATATATAAGATATATAAGCACTATGCACCTAAAAAGTCAGCGTTCAGCCGAGTGCGTGCAAAATAGGTTTTGGTGGTACATGGGTCAAATGAGAACTCTTTGCAAAGAATATTAAAGTCCTTACTCGCTCGCACCATGTATGAGTTTTGTCTGAAGTTAGAAGAGGAAAAAGGAATGGCAATCGGCGGATTAAATTCATATATACTCGTAATAATAGTTAATTTAAACAAATGCTAGAAAAACTAACCGACTCAGTTTTAACCCTCCGTATGCTTTAACGTGGATCCACGCGAGACACAATGGCTTTTTAATTGTGTCCGTAATTACGGCATTCAACCGGTTAAACTATACAGGGTGAAATTGAAAACATGCGACAAATCGAAGTGGGAGATTGTACTCATCATTATGAACAACTTTTACTATGAGACTTAACCTGAAATCGCGAAAAAAAAATCAGCTGTTCCCTACATTTTGCCGAGTTAGGCGAACATAAATGTAGGGAACAACAGATTATTTTTTCCCCATTTCAGGTTTGGTCTCATAGTAAAAGTTGTTCCATTTCGATTTGTCGCATGTTTTCAATTTCAATCTGTAGGTAGCCGACCTACCTACTCCAGTTACTTTCAACTCAAATCCTAGAACAAGCAAACAGTTTTAAATTAATCTACCGTATCGTATCGATTTACTATCGTCGCTTGGTTTACTCAGGCGCCGTGCCAAACGATGGATTAAGTTATCTTAAACCACGGTTTTGGTCGTGTTCTGACTTAATATTCACGCTGCACTCCAATAAGGGACTGGATCTGTCGGGATTATTTATTTTGGGAATAAAATACGGACAGGCTGCATTTATATTTGGATAAATTGTTGACCCTTTATCCTTTTGGATATTTTTAAGTTAAGGCCCTCTTGTAGTGCGGTGTGTAGGTATGATAACGTTTCCTCACTGCCCGCATAATAGGTATCGAGGCATCTCTCTCTCACAGGCACTGGCCGGCAGGCGTGAGGGCTTGAACTACTCAATATCGTCTAATTTTTGTTCTTACAAAAATAAATAACCACTCATAAATAAATAAATAAACACTTATTTGATATATTACTTAGATAGTTTCGTAATATAAATTTTTACTAAGAAATACGTTCGAAATATCGATTTACTGCCATATTTGCGATTTTTGAAGTGAAAACTTCTTTAGCGGCGTTGAACACTTTTTGTAATGGGTAAAAAATGTTAAACTCGCGTCAGGGCATCGCGTCAGGACACGTGACCGTCAGGAGAGATTTCCAAAGTGAACCAAGTGAGACACGACAAAGATGGCCGAAGAAAATGACATTCGACGTACAAATGTTTGAAAAGTCAGTTTCGTAAACAATAGTACTTCGAGGAGACGCAGTTGTATTTAATTTATTTTGAACTTCTGTTTAACCAATTTAGTTTATTATTATATACCTACCTACAATACAAAATAGAAGCGACGAAAAATATAACGAAGCACATTATAGCAACAAGAAATACTGTGGGACATTGCTGCTTTTGTGTGAAAACAATGCTTCCGTGTCGACCACGGAATTTTACACCCTGCAGGGAGATGCTCCAGTAGGGTGTGGCTGTGAAGCTATGTTGCAAAACATGCTCCACTTCCTATCCTGCCTTATTTGTCCTACCCAAAACATGCAGTCAAAGTGACCTCTGCGCTGCCACCGACGACAACGTGGAAGTGGCAATATTTTGAGCCAACAAGATCTAAAGTAAAAGAGAAGAAATTTAGGGAGTAGTTCATTAATAAAAAGCTTGTATACAAATATCAGTTTATTTTTATAATACTTGTACGCACCGGGACTTATAGCTTAGTACGGCTGTTATTCCAAATGCATACAGTGTGGCTAAGTTTGTAACAATTGAGCCTGGTATCTATGGTTACCTCACCCTACTGATTATAAACCTACAGCAACTACTTAACACCCTAGTTATCCTAACACCCTAACCTATCATACAAGCCTACGGGAGACCTACGGGAACAGACAGAATTTGGGTAGGACTATTCCTACCCAAATTCTGTCTGTTCCCCTATGGGTTTGTGTACGTCGTGCAATGAGTACACAGGAAATAGTTTTGTCATTGCCGGTCCCACAGACTCATAGAACTGGTGATGGCTAAAGGTGTCTTGGCCATAGTGAGAGGAATTATGGAAGATGAATCAAACTCTACTCCAGCTTGATGACTAATTTATTCATTTACTAATTACTAATTTATGTGGAACGAATGTATGTCGCTCTTGATGCTGACGCTGGCGTATGTAACTCTTGCCTGTTCACGGCTGAACAATACTCTAAACTCTAATTTGGCTTCTAAAACTTGTGCAAGCAGAACAACATTTAAAAAATGTTTGCTTTTCATTTGCCATCTGTGCCATCTCTTCTGTAGGCCGTTTCATTTTCTGCTATTCGTAGTGAAGCACCATCTTTACTAGTCCTATTGACCTGAAATACAAAACTAATGTTATAAATTCTTTCTCTTCATTATCTTATTTATACTGATTTAATTAATCAGTAGCGGCAGTCATTATTATTCTTATGGTGGGTTTTTTTTTTTTGTTACAATGAGTTTTGTACAGGCAAACGAAGTTCTTCGTAAAATTGTAAATTGGATAGGCACCTAATTCGTAAATCATGCCAGGCTGCCCCTGTTTAGCGTTAGTGCTTGTGTCAGTGTTTATATTTTCTATTATGGAGACCTCTCCCTGACCAATTCTTCCAAAAAATCTAAGGATTAGAAGCAAAAGCAAGCATAAGTATAAGAAATTGAGAATGTTTACAAAACATAACTTACTTTGAACACATTTTAGCTGTAACAGTAGGTACACACCTTATCCTCCTCCAACCAATATTCAATTCTTTGCCCTTTATTGCAACTAGTCTCCGGTCTTAATTTCATTTATTTTAAATACAAAAAAAAATATTCAAAAGTTTTTTAGTTTGACACATACAATATCAAATTCATTCATTGACATATTCATATTTTTTTTTTTTTTTTGTTTTTTGTTTTGTTTTTTGGCAACGGAGCCGATGTCGACTATTCTGCCAACGTCATGTGGTGACGGCAATACAGCGAGGTGAGCCGTCGAACTTTGCACTCCGTGGTTTGCTAGTTACAAGAAATAGTAGCTTAAAACACGAAGAAAAAGAAGAATATACACACATCAAAAGTGTCTAGGGATCAAGCATTTTTATGCGGATTTCTTGAGATTGAGATGTGGCTTTGTAATAAATTTATGATTTTATAAATTTATATGGATCCTTTTTGGTGCATTTCATAATTTGAATCAGGAACTGTGAATCAAATTCGAGAAAAAGATGAAAATCAGCTGTCAATATTTTCCCTATAAAAACATACAACGCATTGAAGACATTATTAGTGCTACTGTTTCCCTACTACTGATTAAAACCAACGTTATTATGGAGCGGCGACGTCATTTAAGCAGGGAAGAAATGCTCAGAGCCGTGGGAATGATAGAAGCTGGTTCCCGGCAACGTACTGTGGCTTTAGCTCTGAATACAAGTCAGAGTGTTATCAGTCGACTTTGGACACGTTACCGAAGCACTGGTACCGTGGCTGAGCGCCATGGAGGACGGTATCGCTGCACCACACGGAGACAAGACCGATACATTCAAATCTTAACTCGAAGAGCTCCAACAATAACCGCCATGATGTTAGCCGTGAGGCTTCATCACTCTTCAGGGAACTTAATTAGCGACCAAACAGTCAGAAACCGCTTGCATGAAGTGAACCTTCATTCCCGAAGACCGCTACGGGTACCACCTATAGCAATGCACAATCGTAGGATTCGATATCAATGGGCTCTTGAACACAGAAATTGGGCAGAAGAACAATGGCGTTTCGTGTGCTTTTCTGATGAGTCTCGTTTTGGTATGAGACCGGATACAAGACGTATACGACACTGGAGAACCCCTGGACGCCAACAGCGATTAAAATCCTGCCAGGAAGTCCATCCTTATAGTGGTGGAACCATCATGGTATGGGCGGGTATTTGGATCGGCGGAAGAACTGAGTTGATTTGGATCAGAGGCAACCTCAACGCTCAAATTTATGCTGAGACGATTGTATCAGACGTCATCGTTCCTCTACAAGTGCAAATCGGTCCCTTATTTCAGTTAATGCATGATAATGCACGACCGCACACCGCAAGAGTTGTAAGACAGACTCTCGCCGCAGCTAACATCAATGTCCTGCCCTGGCCTGCTCAGTCGCCAGACTTGAACCCGATTGAGCATGCATGGGATATGCTACAGAGAAGAGCTCTGCCGAATATGGAGGGTATCCAGTCGCAAGAAGACCTTTTTTTGTTGTTGCAACGAACATGGGCGGCCATTCCACAGCGTGATTTGGATGAACTCATTTTGAGTATGCCAAACCGATGTTCTTGTGTTGTTAGTGTTCGCGGTAGAAACACGGATTATTAATTGTTTAAGTTACCCAATAAAATTTTAAAGAAAACTGTTATTTCAGTCTTTTTTTCGAACTTTTGTGTTAGTGGTTCAAATGTCAAAAATCCCTTTATTAGGAAAATGGCAAATTTCTTTATTAATGCAAAGGTGACTTGGTTTATCGTTACTGTGACAAACGAAAACACTTTATTTGATGAATCCTTAAAGAAAATTTTAATTAATATCAATCAGGAGAAAAGTTATTGCAAAAATATATGTTGATCCCTAGACACTTTTGATGTGTGTATATTATATACATATACATTTAAAACATCACAAATCTACATAATATGTACCTATTTACAAAGTTATTACTACACACCAAACTACAATTTGATATTATTTAAGTTTAAAAAAGTTGACAAGATTTGGATAAGTTTAGGAGAAAAGTTAGTCAAGAGGGAATGGAAGTTAGTAGGAAGACGGAATATTCATATTGTTTCCATGACGACCATGACGTTGTCGCGTCAAAACTGTTGAAACTGTAGACAATAAATTAGTTTTTCATACGTAATAATGTCTATGGACACAAATATTCGGTTCGTAGACAGATATTCTCGTATGCCGATTTAATGTGTTGGCCAATTTGCTGGATGACTTCATTATAATGGCAACATTTAGAAGTTGTAGGACATTCTAGTTATAGAACGTTTATAAAGCGTTTATGAATACAAAATTTTATCGAATGTTTTAAAGGCCTATTGAGCATTTTAACTAATGAATGGTTTAAACCTTCAATAGGCTTTTTTTATGAATAAGACCGAAAGTGTTTAAAATATGAAATTTAACAAAGTGCATCTATTAATGAAAAAAGTGACGCAGAAACATTGAAAAAAAATGAGTAATATTAATTAAATTAATAATTGATTTATTTCAACGTTAATATTCAAGTTTTCACTTCTGCCGGCACTCCCGGAGTGCAACCCGTCTTTTTTTTTTTTTATAAAGCCAACTATAAGTAATTACGTTTCCGTCTTTAGTGAGCGTTTGACCGTATGTTCAATTTTGTTAATTTTTATTTATTTTGCGCGATATTTACAATACCTAAATGGAAATAAATAGCTTCAAAAAACTTAAAAACTACTGCAATCTCGCCTTAATGTAAATGTGTTATTTTATTTATTTATTTTTAGCCTGAGTTGTCCCACTGCAGGGCAAAGGCCTACCTTCCTCCTTTCCACTCCTCTCTGTCATGAGCTAGTGTGAACCAATGCTGTTTGTAGGCCATTAGCTCTTCTCGCCATCTTTTCCTGGGTCTGCCTCGATATCGTTGGCCTTTTTTTGGCATCCACATGGTGGTAGACTTGGCCCATGACTCATTCGAAATATCGGAGCAAAATATTTTTTCCATATAGATGGAACTAAAATATCGATGTTTTACACGTCTACACTAAAGGCATCAGGAATGAATGTTAAATCAATTAATTTGGAAATCCAATTCAATTTCCTTTATTGGTTTTGAATACAACCAACACTACCATGTAGGTTTATCAACACTTTGAAATATTGATTTTGCAATTCTATAGTAATACTGTTAACGTTTATTGTTCTGTATATAGGGGTTCGTGGCTAAATAATAACAGCCGCACGGGTCGATCGAAGGTCGCTTTACGCTTGCCGAGGTCGGTCTTTGGATGGGTGATCATCAATTACTTATCGAGACCCCTCCGAGTTTCGAAAAACACGTTAAGCCGTTGGTCCCGGCTGTAATTTGTAGATCTTTGACAGTCATTACAAGTTGTCAGAACCCTGAAAGTCTGACATCCAGTTTTACCAAGGAGTATTATTTAGTAACTGGGTTGTGGACGTCAGATAGGCAGTCGCTCCATGTAAAATACTGGTATTCAGCTGCATCCGGTTAGACGCGAAGCCGATCTCAACATAGTTGGGAAAACGCCAGGCTGATTATGATGGGTTTATAGTTCGGTAGTTTTTACCTGTAGAATAATGGTTTATGTGTTTGTCCCTTGCATCGACATGGTATGTGTTACGGCCTCGCCATCGCCAGATGGCGCACGGCAGGACTTTCTGCGACCATGCCTGCGGAGCCATACCGCGTTTCCACTTCGCGCCGCCAGGGGGCCAGTCGTCGTTGTGGTCGTCTCGCCTTCACATTGCAGACGTCAGGTCATCAGTAAATTAAACTAAAATACATTACAGATTTTTAAACCAGCAGCAGTCCATTATTATTTTGAAGCATAAATATACACAGCGGCAACAGCTGATACAGTATGGATGACAATAGCTCAACGGTAAAAGCGGCGGACGTGCAACCGAGTTGTCATGAGTTCGAATTTCAACAGATGGATGAAACCTCGAACTACGTATAAAAACTCTGCTTTTAATAGGTATCAAATGTTTAAACTAACGAAAAATTAAAAAAAGATAAACGAATACAAAGTTCTTTGATAATACTCGCCAAAATTAAGGTTACTAGTTTTTATTTTTATGATTTTTCTTCCAAAACGTGGTGTTATGCATTCGGCGTCCGCCTGTCTGTGTCCTGCAAATTGCTGTGACCCACTAAACTAAAAAGT
This sequence comes from Amphipoea lucens, assembly GCA_947508005.1. Classification (NCBI taxonomy): domain Eukaryota; kingdom Metazoa; phylum Arthropoda; class Insecta; order Lepidoptera; family Noctuidae; genus Amphipoea; species Amphipoea lucens. Next base: position 1,706,402 of record OX382356.1, on the reverse strand, counting down.
TGCAAGGAGAATGCATGTTTTTTCTTACCACGAAGGTTAGAATGGATTGTATTAATTTTCACTCGTAGTTAATGTTATACCATTTTTATAGTTGTTCCGAAACTAAGTTTTAAACTGGAACTCCTGTGGCGTTTTCCAAATGGGGACTTCCTTTAAACTTACTTGTAGTTTATCGTAATCGAAACGCCACCCGCGTTTCCTATCTAACTACTCTGAGAAGAAATGCCGAAACAAACTCAAAGATCACAGTCTCTTTTAAAGTCCAGACATGATCTTGGTCAGTTCATGTGAAGACCATGTTGAATGGTGTCTGAAATGGCCTTTTGAGGAAAGAACCACACAGATTGAGCGGACCTGTCCAGTCAGTGCACGCATTTGTCAAAAATCGTGCAGCTCAACTCAGAACTTGAGGAGCTCAACTAAATAGGATATAGATACTATCTGCTGACAGCATCAGAAAGGTCAGGGGTCAGAGGGGGGTCAGGAGGGTCAGCGTGCTGTGGCGCAGTCTGGGAGAGGCCTATGTCCAGCAGTGGACTGCGATAGGCTGAGTTGATTGATTGATTTTGATCAGAAAAGTGTTGTCATATTTAAGAATTTTCTACCTGGGACCAACATCGTAATCGCGAAATAATAATCAACCGTCCCATACATTTAGTTCGAGCAGGTATTGAAATTTTTTATGGGATAGTTGATAACGTTTTCCACCACCACACCTCATATATGCTGTAGGTATACGATGAGGCATAGAACCATTGTAGGTAAGCATCATTTACCTATACTTACCTAGATGATCATAAAGGATGATTTCCACCAAACGGCTCGCATCGCATTGGATCGGAAAGGTTACGAATGCGGCGATAACCGATCGCGTCCGGCACCATGTCGACGTATACGAATCGGGTCGGTACCGTCGCTTGCGAACGTATCCGTTTCTGCGCCTAGTCAAATAGTTTCATTCCTACCGTGTTGACGAGTTCTATTTTTTGAAAATGGTTGAAATTGACGGAGTATTGTTGGCTATTGGAAGAAGAAAATAATCATAAAACACTGAAGAGTAAAAAAAAATAATTTGGACGACAGCCGAAAGGATTGATCGGGTACGACGACAGGCGAACGGTGCCGATCTCCTGTCTTCGGCTACGATCGCGTGTCGCGGAAGACGCCCGCGGTCAAGCTGCTGTGCGCGGCTTGGTAATTTAGACTTTAAATACTGTGTAAACGATTTAATATCGTTTAAAGATTGTAATGCGATGCGAGTCGTTTAGTGGAATTCATCCTTTATACGTTTGTAATGTGTTTATTTTTTCTGTGAGTAATTTTCCAAGAATCCCACTTCCTTTAAGTGACTAAAATACTCATTTACCTTTCTGTACCTATACTGACGGTTGACCGACACTGAATCACGGTAATTTAGTTTATAATGAGTTTGACTCACTTGTTACTCAGAACGCTGATAACAAAACAGATGACACGGTAATTACCGTGCAGATGATATGGCATACAAATTATTTTCATATACATACACTGGAGGACAACATTATTATTTTGTCCATTTTTTGATAAATCCTAAATACTGCACCAAACATAATGTTCTGTATCAAGTTTTAAAAGAAAAACTTGCATAATAGACTAACCCTGGTTGTATTATATTTTATTTTTTTATGTTATCGCGGTTGATGACATCACGTCAACGCCGGCGTTCTCTGAAAACAAACGCTGGGCTCTGTCTCGCATAGGGTCGTAGCATTTATGCTGAGTGATGGCCGTTGTATGTTTACCGAAAATAAACGTATTTTCTTTCTCTTTCTTTCTTTTATATTCAAGAATTTTTAATAACACAGATTTCAGTTGAATGTTATTCCCTATTTTAATTTCTTCTCCTCCAATTAACATTGATGCACCAAATGTTAATATTAGCAAGTAGACAAACAAAACATAAAAGCAAAACTGGAATATTTCAAAATAAAACAACAAAATTATCTAGTTTTACTGAGCACACAATCGTTTTCTTTCTTTGTTCTTTTCCTTCGGTTGTTACATTACCCTAATCAGATATCAAAGCCGCTCCCTCACAAGTACAATTACTGAATCAAAGAAAAGTGCACGCCAATTTTATTTTCGATAAACCCGATCCAGATAACTCACATCAATCCACCAGGGATATCGGTTTTATCGCCGCCACCTAATGGCTGAACGTTTTCAAGATGGCGGCGAATGTGTAAAAATTCACTTTACACACGGAAAATGTATTCATCAAACTGTCAGTAAGTGTAATTCGTTCCCTTTGTGGTAAGTTTAGATGTGTTCGTGTTTTAACGTGAGTGGGAAAGAGTGTTATAAATTACTTTCGGGGAATGTTCATTTTTGAGCGATTCCGGTTCCGTTTTCGTGTTTTTGCTCAATTTTGTAATTGTGCCTGATTTGAGGTATTTTATTAAAAAAAAAAAAACGAAAAAATAGCTATGTCTCTTTTGTTTTTTTATTTTTTACTGTGTTTAGTTTAGTTTGTGATCTTCCTGTACGAGTGGCAATAAATACTTTTTCTTTCTTTTACACATCACACTAGAATTAATTACTTAAAGTTAACTTATTTTGTGCTACCTTATCGAACTTGTCGTTATTATAAATCACATCAAAAACAACAGTTATGTATTTTCTGTTACCGTGGCCGCAAGTGTATCCAGCCAGAATTAAGTGTCACTAAAGCGTGCCCACTATGTGTGTGTGTGTGTGTACGACTTTTGTTTGTTTTGTGAAACGTAATGACTCATGTGAAAGGTAATTTTCAACATAATGGATATAATAAGCAACATTACGCTACATGAATTGAATACCATATTGTGCGCATGTTTTCCATTCGTTTTCCTAGTAAGGATTTGCAATATTTTATTTAAAAATATAATATTCAGACTGCCTCGTTGCTGTAGTGGTTGCAAGCGCTACTACTGAGCATGAGGTCCTGGGTTCGACTTCCAGGTCGGGTAGTGTTTTGGGTTTTTCCACGAGCAATTTCTTAGTAGCAGAGTTAGATTTCCTACAAGTCCCCAAAGTTCATGTATTCTGTAAAAATCTCACTTAAAATTTAGCTTGAAATGAGCTGTCATTCTACCTGACAGATGTTAGATTGACACTATTGACAGCCCACTTCACCTAAGTTTGCACGGTGAGATGTGTATGGAATTGACTGACTCATCTTTTCATCTCCCTTGTCCGGAGCAGTAAGGTATCTATATTATATTTTTGACGGACAGCATAAAAAGTTCTACACAAAGTCCTGCGGGGTAATTGTTAAACACACAAACAGTAACAATGGCATACATTTTGACAGTTCAACAACATTCATTGCGTTATTTACATTGAGCAGACAATTTTTTCGAACATAATATGGAGCAATGGATTAGCAATATTCTACAAAATTATTCAGATTGCGATTGATAGTATGTTACGCAATTAGGGTGCAGAAATCAGCTTTTACTTTCCAGCTTTTTCAAAATAGTAGTAATCAGCAATACTGGTAATCGTCACTTATTGTCCCTTGGGAATAACCATGGCATGGTCAGTCTCCTTTTATGCTGCGAGTAAAAAATATAAATAAAGTGATTTCCCTAGCGAGATATCAGAGGCAATTGTGTGACACTGTCACTAGGCACTACCTAGTTGAAATTGAAAACATGCGACGAATCGAAATGGGAGATTGTACTCATGATTATGAAAAACTTTTACTATGGGACCAAACCTGAAATCGCGAAAAATAATCACTGCTGTTCCCTACATTTAATATGTTCGCGTTCGTCAAAATGCGGTTATTTTAATATTATTACAAACAGTTAACAGACACTCCAATTTTATATTTATTTGTATAGATATTAAAACATAAATAGTTTCTATATTTATGTCTGTAATTTATATGGTGTACATAATAAAGTGTATTATATTCTATTCTATATATAATAAAATAGGGATACGATCACGTCACGCGTCGCCTACAAAATACATTCAGGCAAATACGGCGTATCAATAGCACCTCCTGAACTGTCGAAGAACACCCATAATCTATCTTTATTTGAAAGAAGAGACGATGTTATCATTTACTGGAGACATGCTGGAGACTCAAAAACCTTGGAGTGGTTTTGAGAACTTCCAAGGAAAACTAAAATACCCTTATTATAGTAACCGCAAACTCAAACCTACCCCATGCAACAAGGACATTGTTTACATTATACAGGGTGTCCCTGGAAGTATGGATCAAATCGAATAGGGACGTGGGCAAGGTCATTTCCAAACGTTTTAGCAAAAAAAAAAAAAATACTAAAAAAAAAGAGAAGAAAGATCGAATTCATGAAAACCATTATTAATTTTTTTTTTTTTAAATAGCCCTGATAGTATTTTTTTATGATTAATTTCTTTGAACTCTAAGCGAAGTAATTGAAAAAAAAATTAAAATTGGTCATAACTTTTGAACCGTAAAAAAATTCACTGACATTCTCAGGGTTAAAAAGTTTGGAAATGACCTTGCCCACGCCCCTATTCGATTTGATCCATACTTCCAGGGACACCCTGGAAGCCTATGCCAAAAAAGGCACCGAATAAGGCTGATGATGAGGGTTTCGTGACGGTGCAAAGGAGGAAGCGCCGATCGCGACCGAACAAGAACCGTTGCGGCAAAGCTCCTACGGATCCCGAAGTCAGCTTGCGTGCCGCAAAGCCGAACACACCGGTGTACATCTCCCGCCTACACTACACCACTAAGGCGGAGGACATCGTGGAGTACGTGCGCCAAAAGACGAGGTACACGCCGAGGGTGCAGTTACTGGAGTCGCACCGCAACGTCAACTTCAAGGCGTTCGTGGTGCGCGTACCAAATTGTTATCTGCCCGTCGTCATGGAAGAAGACTTCTGGCCACAGGACGTGGTGTTCCGTCGTTTCCGCGGACAAGTACCACAGAGCAGTACGAGAACTAGCTAGTGAAGTGATGTACTAGTTTTATAATAAAAATATGTATGTTTAGGTTAAGGTATTTATCTATGGGCCTGCGTCGTCTGAAATAAATGAATAAATAAATAACCAGAAATGGCAAGGTGGAGCAAGGATCTTCGCAGGGTGGTTGGTAACAGCTGGATAAGATTTGCTGAGACTCAATATGAATGGCGTGCGATTGAAGGTGTCTTTGTCCAGCGGTGGACTGCTGTGGGGCCTGTGGGCTGATGATGACGACTAAAAAATAAACGTATGTCATGTGCCGTTTTTTGTTTCTCTCTGAAACTAGTCGTCAGGGAAGTTAAACTATCTGTATCTACCACAGATATAGAAACACCTAGATAACCCAAGAGCAACTACCTCGCGCTATTATTGATCGAAGACTTCGCGTGCCAAAAATCGCACCAGCTTACGTACAAAAATCATAAGCCGCCACTTTCGCGCTCAGTCCTGTGTACTGCTAGCTGGGTGAGCGTGAGCGCTGGCGCTAGACCCCGGGGGTGGGGCAAGACGGGTCACGGGCAATCTATTTGATTTTCCCATCACTAAATAGTGCTTGTGAGGTCATAGTAGGTAGTCAAAAATGGCACGCTGGTTTTCATACAGATCGTGATACTTGCCTTATCTAGGTCTATGTATATCTGTGTTATCTACCTACTTAGATGGGTAGTAAGATTGTTGATACCAAATGTTTTAAGACGAGCGCTAATCCTGCTGACAAACTCTCACGTAGTTTGGCAGGTTTACAAAATGCATAAAAGTGTTTGGTCCAAAATTTTATTTTTTTTATAGGTATTGTTTAAATCACTACTGGCATGAAATGGCAAATTGACATTGGGTGTCAAATTGCTTAACAATTAATTTCTGTGACTGTACATTGAAAAGCGTGTTAAAAAGTAATCAATCTATCTTAAACAACAGCTTCCATCAGTTTACATTGCCATCTAAACGCAACAATCCCCAACCCCGCTTGACGAGCGACCACCAAACAAAAAAAAAAAAAGTGTGCAGCGCATATAATTGATAACGCCCTCCTTTGTACAGCGGTGACAGCGCTGACGGGGTGACAGTGTAGAATATATTGGCAGGCAGCCAACCACTGTGTAATATGTAAGCCATTACTCATAGTTCCACGCGTGGCGTGTACCTAGTGACGTTTTTAACCACCAGCGCGCTCATGTGATCGATTGTGGTGTGTTGTTCGAAGAAAGCTCTTGTAAAAGTTGTTGTTCATTACCTATCTGGATAACAGAACTACCGTACAAAATGTTCTGTGTAGTTTTGAAAAAGTGGTTGATATCACATAGTTTTTATTCTGTCGGCGAATTTCTGAACAAAAAATCTTGTCAGTCCTACAACTTCAGAAATGCATTGTAATATTTTTTTAATTATTTATGTTCCTTTGCTAATTTAATTAACTGTACGTTATTATTATGTTACCTACTGCATGTTGTTAATACCTACTTCAATAAAAATTTGCATGCCATCATTACATGGCGGAATGTGTCTTTGCACTACAATACATTATCATCTTTTGTACCTACCACATTTTATGCAATAAACGGTTTTGATCTGATTTTGATTTTGTAAAATTCCTTGTAAAGTAAAAGAGATCTTCAAACCTTTAACTGAAGTAACTGGGTTGAGGGGGTTAAGTGGGCCACCAGTGCTCTAGATAGGCAGTTTTTTAGCTGCATTCGGTTAAGCTGTAAGCCAACCCTAACATAATTATGTAGTTGGGAAAAGGCAACACAGATAATGTTTACTGCTTTCTTGTTGGATAGTAATAGGAACCACGACTATTGAACGTAGCGTCCCGGGTTGATTTCAAGGTCGGCAAAAATTATTGGGTTTTTTTCATGAAGAATTTTCTGGGTAGCAACCCGGAGGTTGGATTTGTGCCCGATCGATAGCAATACGTTCGTTTCCTTTTGCACGGGACATAAACATAACTCGTTATCCTCACTTTCGGAACGTGGATCCACGCGAGATACAATTACTTACTTTTTAATTCTAACACAGGTTCTACCTAGTTCAGGCAAATGAGCAACTGTGTCCTCTATAATTTTTAATTTAATTAATTTTAATAATTAAAATAATTTGTCATTGTAATCTGCACCATTTTTATAAATAAACGATATTATTATTATTAATTGTTTCTGTAATTTCAGCATTCAACTGGTTAATCAAAAGGTATTTTTTTTTGCAGGTTACATGATGCAGAATTATAATAATTACTAGCTTCTGCCCGCGACTTCGTTCGCGTGGAATGTTTGGTTCCCCCGACACATCGCATTGCATCGCCTGCCCGCTCTATTACTTCTTTTTCGCTTGGCGTTCATTCTGACTTTTTTTTCTTTCTGCTCGGCTCCGAAGAGTCGCAGCGTGATGTTAAATAGGCTATATATGTAGGAAAATAAATACTATAATTTTCCAAAAACTTTTCCGATTACAAATCTCACGCATCAATTAACTACAAATAAACTGTATCTGAAACTAATATACATAAAATATCGGTCTAATATCCGTGTTAATTGTGAAACAATAGCCATAAAACTTGGTAACGACCAACAAATAAATCATTAAGACGGATTGAGTGCTATAAATTGTTATCAGACGACATACTTTATTAGTGGCTGGCTTTGGGTCATTCCCTGGAATCAGTGGCTTTATTGGGCAAATATATAACACAAGTATTCGTAAAGACGTGTGAAATTCGGCCCTTTGGTTAATGAGATCAGATTTCACACTACGGAATAAATGTTGTACAGAAAGATATAAGTACTTACTTTTGGTTATAAGTTTCTCTCAAATACCACAACAATCATCTTATTTCTTCTGTCAATAAAAATCTACTTGATAAAAATAATGATTATTTACCACTATTGTACACCAGCCTTAAAAGCTTAACCCATACGTAAGCGATTTTGCTTCAAACGTCATCAGCGATTTTCCATCAATGTACTCCTATCCTAAAGTCGCAGCGAGATTGCGGAGTACTTTGCATGCAGGTGTTACTTCGACGGAAACGTACCTACAACGTTTTAAAATAGAATTTCGAAGCGAATTCTGTGGCGTATACATTTTTTGACTATTCATAAGTAGAACGCTTTTTTTTAATGATCCAGTTGCCAGTGACGAGGACTTTCGGGAAAATTTTGCTTATTACCGTTTTTAGTGCTGGCAACTTTGATGATGAAGTTTGTGGACTATGCGAGTGTTGGATTTTAGGGAGTTGATAACTTTCGGAATGTTAAGTGGTAACTTCGGAGTAGTGTAGGTAACTTCTGGCCACCTAGTTGGTTCGATAATACAATTTATTACAATCCATTTGCCCCGTTCGCTGAATAAAGGTTTTCTTCAGAAAGAGGTTGACCAGTGCTATTGAGAATGTGAAAAAAGTATTTTGATCTCTTCATCAGTAATTTCATTTAAATTTTCTACTATTAAACATTTACTTACAAGTTAAGACTGCAGTGCAATGTTTGAGTTTCAGAACTCACTTTTGAACACCACTTATCAGTCAAAGTACTATCACAGCCAGAAGTCCACTTACACCGCAATGACCATTATCGCCTGCGCTATACGGGCTGCGGCGCCTATACACACATACGCATATTTATCCGTGTGAGTGATGTTCCAACGCTAACAAATTAACGTGTCGTGTAGCATCGCGCTACGAGTAGTCATAGATGTGGTCAATGCTAGACAAGGATGACAACATCAGTAACTTGTTTTTTATCGCAGTCTGATTATTTTTTTCATAGTTATGCAAAATTTCAACAAATGAATACATGTTAAGTTAGCTAGATCGGTAACGAGGCTGCACTCGCTAACGTGATCGGGATAGGCGTGGGTTCGAATCTTGGTTGGGCCAGTTTTTTTAAAGTTTTATATAATTATTATTATTTTTATGTTTTAGTAATTTATTTTAGTAAATTACTTTGAACAAATAGATATTACAATAAAGGTAATTTATTATTATAATATGATAATAAATGAAACAAATTTGATATGGTAACATTGTAATATTTTTATAATAAAGAAATCCTTTACACTTACTTATGTTATTATTATAGTATTGAATGTTAAAAAAACACATTTTTTATTATAGATATTATGAAAATACTGATATCATTTAAGAGGTTATAGCTTAATTATTCATTTTCTCAATGAAAAGAGGATTGAAACTTAACCTCAATATTACAATAATATAAATACTAATTTGCGTCGATATAAAACTTAATTCACCGGGCCCTTGAGCACTTATCCACCCCCACATATTTACACTGATTCTGCCTGACTCCGTATTTGGTCTGACATTGCCTTCAGAATAACGCGTGTTATTTTTACGCCACAAATGCAGCCTTCCTTTTTGGCACGATTTAAAAGATTTTTCGTCGGTGAATATTGTCGTCTCCCAATCAAAATCCAAATATTCCTGGGCAAAACGTAACCTCTCCTCTTTATGCCGTTGCGTTAAAAACGGTTTTTTAGCTGGCGTTCGGTGATGAAGACCTTCGGCATGGAGTATGCGGCGAACGGTGCGTACTGATGTGCCGAACTCATCGGCAAAACGCCTTGTTGGGATGAAACCATTCGTCTCATATTCAGCTACCATATAACGTCGCTGGGGCTGGCTAATAAGCGGTGGTCATCCGCTCCTCTCACGACTCTTCAGGCTACCTTCTTCCCCAAATCTCTTCACCCAACGAATAACAGTCTCTCTCTAAAAAAAAAAACTATATTACACACTTGCAACAAGCGATTAATCTACCATTATATTTTATAGGTATCATCACATAAAAATAAAAAAATAAACTTACGCATAAGCCGGTTTCATTCGATATTTGAGATATATTAAGGCCATTCGAATATAGGGCCACAATATTTGCCTTGGCTCAGTACTAATATTAGCCTGCATATTGGATTCAGAAGAATACTAAAATAGCAACAACAAGATAACACAAACGCTCGTAACTATGTTGACCAACCAACAACAGCGAATAGTGGAATAATTTGTGTAAACTAGTAAAGTAGTTAAAATATGAGGGTATATTTACAAAGTGAACTTATCACTTTGTTTCAAATCTACCCTCATATTTTAATAACTACGCTAAGATTGAAAATAATTTGTAATCGAAAGAATCTTCGTTTAGTTGTGGAATATTTGAAATATTTGTTAGCAACTCGGCATTCTTATTTCACATGTAATTAAAAAATATTTTTCATGTTTGATGTGAGACTCGAACCCGAACGTTCGCCATGCGAGGCACAGTGCTAACCACTTTGGCCACCGTAACGCTCACTTAGCATAATGAAATTTGTAATAACAATCATAAGCGGTCAACAAGTTGCCAATGAGTAGTGTTGTCAAACGTTCTTATAGAAGAAGGTCATAAGTTCAACTAATATTCCTATGCCATAGTTTTGTGAGATTGCAAGTCGACTTCTGACAGTGATAGTACATTCAAAAATGTATGTATGACATGCTACTAAATACAAAACAGCTGCAGCAATTTCGAGGGTATTTTATGCGCAAACACTTAATTTTAGTGAGAGAAATGTGACTTACAATGTAAAATTAAATGCTCATGTTACAGCGATTAGCTCCCGCCAGCATTTCATGGGATATTATGTGGTTTCCCCTACGGTTAATGTTTACCTCAGTACAAACCTGTGGTTAAATCGGCCATTTATTTATTTATTTGATTTACACGGTTTAAGAAACCAATAATTACATAAATCAAAGTATATATAATAAGTACTAAGATAAAACATAAACTAATAACAACAATTAAATACTATTATGTTCACAAAAATGGAGACACGTAACCATTAAATTGGTGAATTTGAAAAAGGTAGACAATAGGTATAAAAAGGTAAAATTTATACGCCTCGTCCTTTTATTCGTTTATTATTGGACGTCCGATATGCCCTTTAAATAAAAAATGTACCTACTCTGTGTTCCCTTTTCAAAAGTGATTCTACATGACACATTTTGCAAAAGCAAAAACCATATCCAATCAAACTTTTTTCTTGAACCCTCGAACACAGTTCAAATATTTGAAGTTCACTGAACGCGAAACAGAATCATCGGTTTACTCTCCCTCTCCCTGTTAGCATAAATAAAAGCCGATCCATATTTATGGTTTAATCGAACTCTTTTCGGCATTCAATAAAACCTTTTTAATGAAATCGATCCAGTCCTTTTTTGATCGGACATATATATTATAAGGGTCAAATTGGGGTCACACTCATGGGGTTTTGGGTTTATTGACTGCATACTAAAATGCTATACTTGTTAAAATGTAATAAAAATGCTGACATTTTATTTCTTTATCAGCCATCATAAATTGATGCGTCAAGTTGAAGGGTTTATTACATTTCGCGATGTTTCTAATAATTCTCGGTTTTACACAAGTTTCTTTTTAATAAATTTTTATTTGTGGAGGTTTATTGCTTCATAATAAGTAACTAACTATATACACTAGATACTAAAATAAATGACTAACTAACTTACAATACAAATATATAAAAATAAAATAAAACAAAGGACACTTAGGCGTCGAAGTATTCGTCCGCATCGCTGTCATCCGGAAACGTGCCCAGAAGACTGGTAGCATTGCCACGTTGAATGGCAATGCTAATTCTTTGGCCAAAGAACGACCCAGCCCTCTGGAGGTGATATGTTATTTTATCTTATCTACCTACTTTGTGTGAAAACGAACAAACCACATCAGACTTGGACCATTCCGTCTACCACGCCAAGCTAAAGCTAAGTAACGCTAAGTCACGCCATGAGCATGCATCTAAGTTTTCACCGTGATATATTTACAGAATAGAACGGCGGAAGCGCTTCTTTAGCTTAACTGTACATAATCATGCGCGACCAACATTGTACGAAATCTAACATATCGTTGATAAACATCACCATACAATCCCGGATATTAGTCTCCAACACAACGTCACACAATGTGCCAACTTGAAACAACATCTACAGGCTATCATCAATAACATGTAGACACACTATGTGACAAGACGGAGGAGTGTGTTGAACATGAAAAATTGCCTTACTACGTGCATTGTATAGTAATACTATACACCCGCATAAGTGTCGATCCCGTGAGAATATCGGGATAAAAATTAGCCTATATGTTAGTCCAGGGTGTCAGCTACCTCCATACAAAATTTTATCAAAATTGGTCCAGCCGTTTGAGCGTGAAGAAGTAACAAACATAAAAACACACACACACGCTCTCACAAACTTTCGCCTTAATAAGTAATATTATAAAGGCGAAAGTAACAGTAATGTGTGATAGTGTGATACCTACGACTTAAACTAGTAACTAGTTGGGAGTAAACATTGGCGGTAAAAGCGTGACTCCGGAGACAATGTTTTTTTGATGTAACGTACCTATCATAATACACATAATACATTAAGGTTAGGATCGTTTAACGATGATTCACTGTGTAATGGAAATTTCAAAACAGATTCTTTTGGCAGATTTTTATCTTTGCCTTTAATACCTTTTTGGTATGACTCAAGCGCGCATCACGAAATTTAATCGTTGCGGAAAATAATCGCCGATCTGTGAACAAAACAATATTAGCCCGCCCAATGCGGTAAATAATCGCTTGAAAAATTATATTAGCGTTCGCGATTTTGTTACGCTTGACATGTATGCGATTTAAAAAATCGCATAGTAGTGATAAATGATTTACTTTTTCTAAGTAGGTTTGTACAAAAACTTTTACACGTCAATCATATTTTTTTAAGCTAGATGAGGTCGGCGTTTCCTATCTGACTACTCTGAGAAGAAAGGCCGAAACAAACCCAGAGGTCACAGTCTCTTTTAAAGTCCAGAAAAAATCTTGGTCAGATCATGTGAAGACCATGTAGATTGGTGTCTGAAATGGTCTTTCGTGGAAAGAACCACACAGATTGCGCGGACCTGTCCAGCCAGTGCGCGCTTAGCCTAAGAGAGCATACATTATATTATTATTAAAAAGCATTCACGCCTACTCAATGTGAATAACCTTAAAACTACTCCAATGATCTTACACAAGCAAGACTGCACTCTCAAATCCCGTATCATAACTTATAAGTTAACCCCGACCTTAAGGTCTCTACCCACCACCAAAGACAAGCTTCACAACATAAACGAATTTACAGCACACCTTATTAAATTTCTTATTACTTTCAACAGCAAGTCTCATCTTTATGCAAAATTCTGTTGCCATATGGTCAGGTGCTGCACTACAATGATAAACAGTAAACCCACTCCATACAAAAATTTGGTGTACCTTCTTCTTGGTCGCGTACTTCATTACTGTGGTTGGAAAGGACTTCATGTACGAAGTTCTTCCACTTCGTTCGGTTCTCGACTTCACTCAGGGCCGTCGTAACAGAGAGTCCATTGAGGGTGGTTTCTTGGTCTGACAGCAGCGGTTAGATGGCCGGCCGCGAGGTCTTTTCCCATCTTCCTTGACAATCACCGCCAACTTTTCAATAGTCATTTTCGTTGTGAGTGTCCTTAAAAACTTCTCAGGTCACGTGTAGTGGCTGTACAGCATGTTTTTATCATCATCATAATTTCAGCCGAAAGACGTCCACTGCTTGACATGAGCCTCCTCCAAGCGTACCCACTGGTTCTATGATTTTCACAGCTGATTTAGCATAGTCAGCCTATAATGTTGCCACTGCTGGGACACAGGCCTCCTTCCTGCGTGAGGGAGTGGGCCGTAATCCACCAAACAGGCCCTGTGCGGGTTGGTGGATGTCACAAGTTTTTGTATTTTTCGGTTCTAGGACATGCCGGTTACCTCACGATATTTTTCTTCACCATTCTAAGACCAGTGGTGATGAAATTAAATACACGAAATAAAGTGCCTGCCTGGGTTCGAACTTCAACTCATAAATCTGGGCTACCACTGCTCCTAATGACATAGCAAATTTAATTTTAATGTTTGCCAATTAAGACATGCAATTAGGAGCCTCGACCATTGAAATCAGTTAAAAAGTTTATATTATTCGATAGCTCCGTACTCTGTGTTTATGAGGTGGTCCTTCTGTTCCTATTTACTTGGTACGAGGTCACGGACGAGTGCCATACTATTTTTGGAACAAGGAAAATTCCTGGCGGGATCCCACCGCTATTAAATTACAGAAAAAATATTTCTTGGTGGATTAAAACAGGCGTTTGTTATGTTGTGATTTTTTAAAGGACTTTTTATATGTTTTACTTAAATATTGGCGATTATAGTGTGTGAGTAGGTATTATGTACAATACAGAATGTTACAGAAAGGATATATCAATACAAACGGGTTGAAGAGTGTATCTGGTCTAGAATCTCTGTACAAAACTTCAGCTCAAAAGCAGTAACTTTGAAAATGCTTAATATTTTTTTATTTCAATGGTTTATTAAATTGAAATCATAACAAACGTGTCACCGCACTACGAGGGTCATTATCCATTATCTGTAGTGTGTCTGTGCGCCTAGTACACGCACATCACGCCGCCGCGCGCCAGTGCAGCGCCGCCGTGATGTCGAAATAAAAACATATTAAGCATTTTCAAAGTGAATGCGTATGAGCTGAAATTTTGTACAGAGATTCTACACCAGATAGATACACTCTTCAACCCGTTTGTATTAATATACCCTTTCCGTAACACCCTGTATAGCTACCATTTACCGGGTAACATGTCTACCTGGCGGCTGATAGTATGTCATGCGCACTCAAATGTCTCACTGACGGTGGTGCCTGTGTTGAATCATTAAGCCCCTTTCAAAATGGTTGAGCTGAATGGTGCTGAGCCATGCGCCATGTTCGTAAACGAGCTCCGACATTTGGGACTGGTCATCTCTTAGCTGCCACGGCTTATTTAATTATTTTATTTTTGAAGTGAAAACTTTTTTAGGTGCGTTAAGCATTTTTTTAGATGGGAAAAAACCATTGAATTCGCGCCACTGTGCACTGTTACCGTAACCGGCACCGCTTCGGATGTGTTCGGTACTCGGTTTAGTCGGTTTCAATGTACATCCGATACGTCAGTAAGTGATGGCAAAGTATTCTGTTTGTGTTTTGTTTTCACTTCTGTCGGCACGAGTGCCAGTTTTTTTTTTTCTATTTTCTGTGCTCTGGAAGCTTTTAACGTGTACGTCTTTTGTACATCATTCTCACATCCATACTATCCATACTTATAGTAGTATTATAAATTCGAAAGTAACTCTGTCTGTCTGTCTGTATGTTACCTTTTCACACCTAAACCGCTAAACCGATTTAGATGAAATTTGGTATAGAGATAGCTTGAGTCCCGGGAAAGGACATAGGATACTTTTTATCTCGATATTCCTACGGGATCGAGACTTATGCGGGTGAAACCGCGGGGCGCAGCTAGTATAATTATAAATTCAATATTAATGTGTAGGTAACTAATATCTTTGTAACAATATAGTTTAAAAAAGAGTAAACATGGAGTTTTTATGACCTACCCTACCTCCTACGCTTTGGAATGGGCAACTAGCTTCATATTCTGACTGAACGATCCCTTGAAAATTGAAAAGTGCCTGTGAATGGTTTAATTGAAAGAAAGCTTTGAGAATTGACTTTATGGAATTAAGTTTCTAAAAAAATGTTCCATACACGTGTGTTCCATTGTCACTTTATCATTACCACACAGCCAAATACATAAATCCACAACAACTTCGCAGGAAATAAAAACAATTTAAAATAACAAACGTCCAATACATCCAATAAACACCTTTAATCCTTATAAAGGTATATTAAATCACGCGATGTCACTCTGCCAAAGTGATGTGGATAATCCAGTAGGCTGTGGTCATATTGTAAAATGAGCGAGGGTTATTGACCAGATATTTATGCAAAATGGTCTTTATTGGCGTCCCCTCTGATTGGATTGCAGAGGTCAGGCCACGCTGCAGTAGGTTCATGTAACATATTATTAGCCTCATCTAGTTAGTTTGAAATCGAAATACAATATGAGAATGATGAGAACCATAGCTATTAGCACTGAATTGGGTTCTGATTTTCTCGTATCGGTTAAAACTATACGAGATAAACTCGTGCAGAAGATAGGTCATATAAATAGAAAGTCAGAAAGGTAATGAGGCTGATTTGTGCTTCATAATCAATTACTAGTAAACGGTCCATGCATCGTCCGGACGGCGCGTACGTGTTCCACGCGCGCCTCAAAGAGATGTCAGCAAAAAGGAAGGGGCCTGCCAGGGCCAAAGCCTGCCGGAGGTGCGGGATTATCCGAAAGGGTTACCGCTACCCCGGAACATAAAGGGCTAAGGAAGGAACACGGATGGGTTTTAGTCAGTAAGAGTCTGACACTCCCTTCCGCTCCACCCAAAGTGGGGGGGTGGGTCATTTGATGATTTCCCATCACAAAAAAAAAAAAATGCTTCGAAATTTTATTTTAGGCTTATCGTCTTCACATATTATTATATAATTAATGTACGCAAAATATTGCAAAACATTTTAAAAGAGTGACGGTGGAGTTTCTTCCCCATTCTTCTCCATACGAAAACTATCTTTTGGAAGGGGCGACTAGAATCAATTCTATTTTATTATTGTAATTTTTGACGTTCAAAAGTGCCGTTTTGACTTTGACATCCAAAAATAAACAAATGGTTTGAGAACTATCAACATAAAAACATGTATAGGTACCTAAATGAAATGTGTGTTGAAAAGACAAAAGTCTCCCCCATATTTTTCCACTTTTCTTTGTTCTGTGCCGTTTCTGTCCAATCGGTTAGGAAAAGATACGTTTTCTTCCTTATTTTCTTATCCATATTTTTGCCCATACAATCTACTTTCCATTTATACAACGCCTCCCTCACTCATTTTCCGATGGAACGCGCCCATATAATCAATTTTATGTCACGGAAAAATAAAGCAGTAAATTATCCAATGTATTTCCTTATACTTAAATACACGAGTCAAAATGTAACATGCTTTTATGATCAGTCAGAAGTGATAACTTCTTCTCTGTGAGAGGGAGCGAGCCGTAATCCACCACGAGGGCCCAGTTCTAGTTCGTAGATGTCACATGTCTGCGAATTTTTGGTTCTAGGACATGCCTCACGATGTTTCCTCACGATGTTTTCCTTCACCGTTTTGAGAGCAGTGGCGATGAAATAATTTACACTGAAAACATTGTTGTAAAATTGAATTGTAACACTAAAATTTGTATGTTTCTTGACGGCAGAAATAGTTGTGACGTCTGTTGTCTGATATCGATCATTTTGCTATCAAGTTTTTATAAGAAAACTAGCTGCGCCCCGCGGTTTCACCCGCATATGTGTCGATCCCGTGGGAATATCGGGATAAAAACTATCCTATGTCCTTCCCCGGGACTCAAACTATCTCTATACCAAATTTCATCTAAATCGGTTCAGTAGTTTAGGCGTGAAGAAAAGACAGACAGACAGACAGAGTTACTTTCGCATTTATAATATTAGTTTGGATTATCTTGTTTGTACGGTGATTACATCAAACGCCTTCTTGCCTTCTTCTTTATATTTAAAATAGCCTAAAAGGAGAAATGGGATTTAAAACGAATACATGAAAATCTAAAGTGTATCGGGATTTTTCATTTGGAAAAACCGCCATTTCTCGTTTCCATTATTCAGTAGCATCCCGGATTTATTCCGGCACCCTAATTGCGTAACACACTATCAATCGGAATCAGAATCATTTTGAAGCTTTCTAATCCATTGCTTCATAAGTTCGGAAAATTTGTCTACTCGACACGTAAATAATGCAATGAATGTTGTTGAACTGTCAAAATGAAACCGATTCCGATTGATAATGTGTTACGCAAATGCCCCGCCAGTTGATGGTAATAGGCTCGCCCTTTATTACATGGGACTAATACATAACTGGCGAAAAACAATTTATAACTGAAATGGTGATCATGATACTCGTAGATAATCTCCTTGATTAATGAAAACAGGCAAGTGAGACTTCATTATTCCGTGGGTAATGAAATATTTTTAACGACTATCCGATGCTTTCTATCCACAATCCAGTCATTATTGGAATGTTGAAACGCTACAACAATAGGACTATGGGGCACAGAATACTTAATAGTGCTATGGGTTAAAAATGGTACATAATAATGGTTCCGAAAAACTAATTAATCTCCAGCGATCTGTGGCCGACTAAAAAAAATGGATCTTCGAATAACAAAACTAAACTTCCGAATAAAATACTGAACCTCCGACAAAATTACTAAGTTACCGACAACAGAGGTTTTGTATCATATTAATAAATATATACGCGGGGCTATGTCGAGTTTGGATGCAAGCACTGATGCACTCCCTCTTACCGAGAGGAGGCGTGTGTACGCCTCCTACCGGTAAGAGAGAGTGGGCCGTAATCCACCACGCGGGCTCAGTGAGGGCTGGTAGATGTCACATGTCTTCGATTTTTTTTTTGGTTCTAGGATGTTTTCTCACAATTTACCTTCACAGTTTTGAGAGCAGTGGTGATGAAATAATTTACACAAAGTTAAGCGCCTGTCTAGGTTCGAACCTACGACCTACACCTCGTAAGTCGCGGCCATTAGCACTGGGCCGCCATTGCTTTGTTATATAGGGTCCTTAAAATTCAGCTAAAACAAACACCCAAGTAAAAGCCGTTCTCATGCTAATACCATTTACGCAAATAAATATACGAAAGTCCCCCCCTACTAATAAATAGGGGTGAAGTTACAGTAACGTTTAGTCCAATTTATTCCTTTATTTGTTTCCCCTGCTGATCATATTTATACAGGGAGTTGTCGCCAAACATTTTTGTATATCCGCTAATATCTTTTAGGCAGGAGCCGCGGCATTTGTTTTTGTTATTAAATGTTGAGTATTTTCCTGTTAGGCGGGCTTATTGAAAACACTTGTGGATTAAAGTGTAGAATATAAAAAGACTACTTCATCAAAATAAAAGTTGCATGACATAGCATAATCTAATCACCTTATATAGGGTGTTACAGAAAGGGTATATCAATACAAACGGGTTGAAGAGTGTATCTGGTCTAGAATCTCTGTACAAAATTTCAGCTCAAAAGCATTAACTTTGAAAATGCCTAATATTTTTTTATTTCGACATCACGGCGCTGCACTGGCGCGCGGCGGCGTGATGTGCGTGTACTAGGCGCACAGACACACTACAGATAATAGTTAATGACCCTCGTAGTGCGGTGACACGTTTGTTATGATTTCAATTTAATAAACTATCGAAATAAAAAAAACATTAAGCATTTTCAAAGTTACTGCTTACATGCCACACGTCTTCAAATTTTTGGTTCTAGGACACGCTGCGCCGGTTTCCTCACGATGTTTTCCTTCACCGTTTTGAGAGCAGTGGTGATGAAATAATTTGCACAAAGTGGGAAATGAGTCTGGGAATGAGCCTACGACCTACAACTTGTAAGTCACGGTAAATAAGAGTTGGCTTTTGTGTAAGTCAATATTATTTTTATTTTTTTTCATGTTTCTGATAAAATACGGATGTACGCTGTGTACCTACAGTGAGTACACTCCTGCCTAACCCCTCAGTAAATACAGGCATAATTTTAATGTTATGTTCGCGTTAATTTTTCGAATTAATTTTGTCTTCTTTACTTTTAAGGTTATCTTTCATTGACAACTCGAAGTCATCCTTTCTATGATTTTAAAATATTTACCAAAAGAGATAAAAAACCTAAAAGTAAATGATTCTGTACAGCTAATTCTTTTTATTTTAATAACACTCTGTACGAATCGTTCACCAGTTTAGAGGGATTAAAACAAACACAAATAGAGTAGTTCAATCGCTTGATTGATATTTGAAAACTTTGTGCAAATGCGGCCAGAAATATTGGGTGCGCATTTCTATTTATTTTTAACTTTATGTGCATCTTAGTATAAGAAAAAGATGAATTCAATGTTGTATAAATGTTAATAATATAGAAAAATACAATCATATTTTTTACCACTTTGTTAAAAGCGATACTTAAGACTGATAATATTATATATAATATATATTATAATATAATATTACAATAATATTAATATTATTAATACGTAATATTCTGAGCAATCTTTATTCAAGAATATACAACACCATTAATAACTAAGTTCTACCAGATGGTACAAAGCTTTCAACTAAATCAGGTTACTATAACACAGTCATGCACATTACTTAGAGCTCTGCTAGCCCCTGAGAATAGTAGCGGTACATAGTACGTACCCATACATTAATTAAAATGTAAGTAGAATGAGGAAATTGCGCTTAGAGAAATACTCCAGCAGAAAATATAGGGTAAAGTAGAAAATATGGTGGCTTTACTTTAAATTACACTATGTTCAAGCTTTTTCTTAAAACCCCCTGATTTTGATTCATCTGCCCCTGCAGATGAACATAAGCTCCCGTAAAAAGAAAGCCTGAAGAAAGTTAGAAAACGAATCGTAGGTGAAATTAATTGCATATTTATTTCTTTTACAATAAAATTAATACAATACAAATCTAACTATTAACTCTAGGTACTAAATTAAATATATAAAAAAAATAAATAAAAAAAATAAAACAAAAGGACACTTAGGCGTCAAAGTACTCGTCCGCATCGCTGTCATTTGAAAACGTGCCCAGAAGTCTGGCAGCTCAAATAATTGGGAAAATGCCAGGCAGATTGATAGAGAAAGAAAGAAAATTATTAAAGGAAATACAAACATTAAAAAAAACCATTAAATCCAACAAAAACGAGGTGGATAAGAATTGACTACAAAAAACATTTCAAAATGAAAAAGCTTTATATATTTATGAGGTAAGGTACTAAACATTACGCATAAAATGGCTAAGGTAGGCTTAGGATTTAAATAGGCTAATCTAAGATTATGATCAACATTATAATCTAATAATATAATATAATCTTCAATGGAATTTATATCAAATTATTAGAATTTTAATCATATTTTCATCATACTATTTAATAATTTGTATGCCCAAGTGGCTGATCACGGAATGAACATTATTAAGTATATAATTACGTAATGAACACCTTTATGTAACATATGTATCACAAATAAATGATTTGATTTGATATGATTGAGTACGTTCACATTATGATTGATTACAGTTTTACTTATGACGGGCTACGGGATTGCCCGGTCCGGGTAACTAATCAGTTTTGGGCTCAAATTGAGGCGAGTTTGAGTAATATTGAGATATGCGTAGTAATCAATAACCTAGCATAGTTTAAATTGTAATATGGTTAATTTATTGCAATTTGTAAGCACAAAGAGGTTCTTCGGTAGTAATCCTATCCTATCCTACTAATATTATAAACGCGAAAGTTTGTGAGAATGGATGGATGGATGGATATTTGTTACTCTTTCACGCAAAACCTACTGAACAGATTTGGATAATAGTTTATAACCAGGATTAACACATAGCATACTTCTTATCTTGATATTCCCATGGGATCAAAACTTATGCGGGTGAAACCGCGGGGCACTGCTAGTAAATATTAAAAATTCCTACACCAACCGGAGCTTATCTTTGGGTACACTTGCATAGTGCGTACACGTACTGGGATAATCGTAGGTCGGTGCGTCATTTAATTAAAAACGCCTAACGGGCTTCTGCGAGTTGGCTTCGACCCCTCTTACGCCTTCCAAAGATCCGGGAGCATATGGTCGCGAGATATGCGAAAAAATTCAAAATACTAATAATTGCTTTATTGTCAGGCATCTAGGCTTACTTGACATAGACAAAATACACATAGAATCTTATAAAAAAATAAACTTATATAACGTAATAATAAAAAATAAAACAACCTACTCAAGTATTAACAACCTAGATGTTACTAAAACAATTTTTTCCAGGAAAGCCAGGAAAAGGTGACCTCGTAACAGGCCCGTCGTTATATAGGTGTCGTATGCGTGTCGTACGTATACATTATTGGGTCTTTTAAAATACCTGTTGCAGTATCTGGAAAACTCTTCACTCTAACAACTACCTACTTCCAAATTCCCAATGGCCATTATAAATTACAATCAGTTGTGTTAATTGATCGAACGGAACAATAACATAATTACCGGTAAATGAATTGAGACTACAATTAGAATTGTTTGGTTATTATCATAATTACTACACGTGCAAGTTACATGGCTAATACATGATTCATATTGAATAATCAGCCTATAATGTTCCCACTCTTTGAGAGGGAGTGGGCTATAATCTACCACGCGGGCCCAATGCGGGTTGGTAGATGTCACATGCCTTACAATTTTTGGTTCTAAGACATGCCGGTTTCCTCTTGATCTTTTCCTTCACCATTTTGAGAGCAGCATGATTAAAAAAAAAAACTCAATAATCATTATTAAAAAAAAAAATTGCAAACTTCAGTTTCGCGATTATTATCTATTTTATTGTGGTAACATGCAGTGGAGAAGTGGGTGGTGAGAGGCTTGTGGCTAAGTAATATCAGCCACGTGGGTCGATCGATCAAGTTAAGCTACGCTTGCCGCGGTTAATCCGTGAATAGGTGACCATCTTTACGTGCCAAGACCCCTCCGTGTCTCGGAATAAGAGGGTATCCTAGCAGCATTTTTCCATACAAACGTATTCCCCTATTTACTTCCTGGTTTATCCCTCTAGAGGACTCGTTTTTTTTTTGTAAAATCTAAATCTACTGTATGTATGCCCCTGTCATTTACTTTTTCCCAAAAAATAATTACCAAAACAGATACGAATTTTCGAAAACCTACAAAATGCCCCATTTTTACTGTCATATTCAGATGACTACCAGACAAATATGAAAAGTTTTTACGTTAAAATAAAATAATAGAAACATAGATCTACTCTTCCTCTAAATTTCGACACCAAACATAATTGAATCGGCGCAGGTTTGGCGGAGAAAACAGGGGAATACAAAGCATCGATCTTGTCACGATTTTGTAGTGAAAATCGGTCTGAGCTGCAGTTGTCCCTATCGCACATTACGGGGAAAGATCAAGGGTGAGGGGGGGTCAGACTAATACGTATACGAATAGGGAAGTGACCACTGTCGATTTTTTCATCGATAATGTAGTGATTTCCATCATTATCGATATTACTTGTATAGAGTTTGGTATCTGTATGCCGTTCCCACGGGAAAATGCTTTGAACCGCGGGGCGAAAAGTTGTGTTTTTGTATTTTTATATGAAACTAGAATTATAAATAAGAAGCAATTTGACATTGACAGTTCATTCATACAGCCACAGATAATATAGTTTTAAATTGTTTGACTAAGGCAAAAAAATATTCAGTTTTTATTTTACAGAATTGAAGTTTTTAATTTTATTCTCCAAAAGCAAATATAATCAATCAGAACACAAAAGAAGAATGGCTATCTATATATATAAAATAAAGTCGTGTTTGTTTGTTTGTTCGAACACTTATAACTCGAGAACGGCTGGACCGATTTCTCGCAATCGAAGTGAAAACCAGAGTGTATAACTCAGGCATAAACGAGCCATTTTACCCCTCGACTTAACTATCCACTCTCGCCTGCGGCTCGCGTGGATATAAACGTCTCGGGGTAAAATAGCTTCTTTTATGCCTTAGTTGTACAATCTACTATTTTTTCTTTTAGCGCTCAAGAATAAACGCGCTTTATTTTGTTTTCTTTTACCCATCACAGAGAAGGTTTAACTGAAACAACAATTACCATGATTAGGTACTTATAGCTCCACATTTGTAAATTGTTATTTATCAATCAGTAGGTATAGTATTTTAGATAAATATAATATGTATAGGTATTGCATTTCGTTTACCTATTTGAAGTGGGTAAAATATTTAAAAATAATAGGTGGGTACTTACGTTTTTTCTTTAGTCGTAAATATAATTACTCAAAATCCGACACACAAGCCAAGTCAGTTCAGTAAAGCATAGAATCAAGTCCGTAAACAATAAAAACTTTTTAAGAAAAAAAAAACCAACTTCCAAAAAAACACTACAAAGTGAAAAATAACTTTAATTTCGGAAGTCGGTGTCTTTGGATCTGTATTTTAGTTTTTTGCCACCGACTTCCGAAATTAAAGTTACCTATTTTTCACTTTGTAGTGTTTTTTTGGAAGTTGGTTTTTTTTTTCTTAAAAAGTTTTATTTCACGCTATTTAGTGGCTCTGCTTTTATTTATCTAAGTTACAATAGCCTAATGCTCATCGCCTTTTACAAACAAAATATTGCTATTCCCGACGCAGGGAAGTTAATTGTTGAGGAGTTCTCCAGGTCCACCACCAGCTCTATATCACCATTCACATTGTGACGAGCATAAATTGCTTAGCAACCATATTAAAGTAATCGAATTGCAACCCGTGAAATACTTAGATATTATTGAGTAGTTCCGGTGGCCATCTGTGGTCTTCATCATCAGTTCCACTTCACCAAATGGTGCTTTCCGAGAGCAAATGCACGAGTTACTATAAAAAAAATACCCAAATCGCTATAGGTGTGCCTATAATATTTGAAGAGTTCCTTCGATTTCTCCAGGATCCCATCATCAAATCCTGACCTGATGTTTTTAGACTAGATGCTGATAATCCTGGCTGCAGCATCAGGCCAGACTTATGTCAACATTGCATTGAACTTATAATTTAGTTCTGTTTAAAATGAGCCCAAACACGACTACGGTGCTGTAATTTCAAGGTTTGTACTTTTCCTGATGCTCCTGGCTTGAGCATCAGGCCTCTATGTACTTCGGTGTTCCTCATTAACAGTACGTTTATCCACACATCGAGCCCTTTTCAATGAGCCTAAACACGATATATCTGCTGTTAGTTGTCGAGGAGTTAGGTACTCTGCAGACTATCCTGACTGCAGCATCAGGTCATGACTTGATAATCATGAGACCAAATGTGGCAATCAAACATCAAAACAATTTACTAAAACAGTCCTTGCCTGTTTGAGTAACTTCTTACTATTAAGGAGTTGTACCTTCCATCATCAGCCCAGCTACCTGAGATAGTGACAACCATACGCAAATAAACAAGATACTTCATAAAATATGCGAAAAACAATAAGTGAGCCTATAAAATTTGAGGGTTGCCCTCGATTTCTCTAAGATCCCATCATCAGATCCTAACTTGGTGACAATGGGACCACCTCAGAACTATCTACTTTCGAACAAAAAAAGAATTTTTTAAATCCGTCGACAATTGGCGGAGTATACGATGAACAAACTTACAAAAAAAAAAACATACAAACAGCCGAACATAGTACCTCCTCCTTTTTGTTAAGTCGGTAAAAAACGTCTAACACAATATTTTGATCGAGTAAGTAGCTCGTAAATGCCAAACACTGCAAACGCCGACCGATGCCGATAGCAAACGCAACTGAAAGACCGCAGAACGAAAAGCGGCCGGGCGCGGGAGTGGTACGCACGCACACAAACACAGACTACTCACACGCACATTGATAGCGCGGTCGCTTGGGCGCAACGCGACGGCAATAGTTTGTACAAATACCTATTTCTCAATTTTGTCGCAGACCGACTACGCTCTTAAGCCGTTGGTCCCGGCTGTCATTCGCGGATCTTTGAAAGTCGTTACGGGTCGTCAGAAGCCCAAAAATCTGACAACCAGTCTTACCAAGGGGTATCGTATTACCGAGTAACTAGGTTGTGGAGGTCAGACTGATAGACAGTCGCTTATGTAAAATACTGGTATTCAGCTGCATCCGGTTAGACTGGAAGCCGACCCCAACATAGTTGGGACAAGGCTAGGCGCATGATTCAATACCTATCGGGATATACAAAACTCATAAAATAGTACCTAACACAAAAACTTAGTTTTCTTTGGTTCATTCAACTAACCCTTTTCCATCGTGTAATCTGTTAGAAATTGGAATACAAAAAACCACGTAAAGTTACTTAATGTCAGCTATTTGACACACAAACAAACAATAACAAGTTATCATTCCAGCCGCTAGATTAATAATTAATTTTAAAACAAGAATAACTTCAGAACAACTGGAACTTCCTTTACTATCAACTGTGACTTCTAACTACCTTATTTCCATTTAACTTTCCTTGCATATTTTCTTTTGAATAAAACTTGTAGATACTTTTGTCTGCACGCCACTGTAACAATATTTAAGTTTTTTTTATTTGATATTTATCTTTGGTTCAGTATACCGATAGTTTTATTTACTTGCTATCTATTTGATATTTATTGGGGCCAATTAATTGTCTGTATTTTATTGGCGGCGCCGCGCCGCCATGTTTGTTTTGAGATTCAAGTTTTAACTTACTATGCATATGTACGAGGGGCGGTCAATGTCATGGTTCTCGGTATCAGGGTGATTTACTAATGGTGTGGGTAATTTGACTAATTAATTACATTATGTAAGAGTATAAAGGTAATTTTGGCTTTAAACCTGGCCTCGCCTTGGTTTCTTTTCAAAATGGCATCGCACGATAATACGAGGTCATTGTAATTATCATTATGAACAACTTTTACTATGGGACCAAACCTGAAATCGTAAAAAAAAATCAGCTCTTCCCTATATTTATGTTCGCATAACTAATACTTGTCAAAATGTAGGAACAGCTGATTTTTTTTTCGCGATTTCATGTTTGGTCCCATAGTAAAAGTTGTTCATAATGATGAGTACCTATATATATAACATGATATCATAAAGTGCGTAAGTGTGCACATTAGCGTGATAAATAGAGTTAATTAAAAATAGCTTTAATGCGTCCAAATATTTTCATCTCATTATATTAAAAACATTAAATAACGCTGAACACCGCTTCGTCAGGTGATGAATGATGTGTTACTATTATGATTATTACTTCAGTTATGTAATCACATCGAAATCCATACTAAAATTATAAATTCGAAAGTAACTCTGTCTGTCTGTATGTTACCTTTTCACGCCTAAACCCCTGAACCGATTTAGATGAAATTTGGTATAGAGATAGTTTGAGTCCCTGGAAAGGACATAGGATACTTTTTATCCCGATATTCCCACGGGATCGAGACTTATGCGGGTGAAACCGCGGGGCGCAGCTAGTTTTATTATAAAGTATTTAAGGCGGTAGGATTTAGAAAGGGAGAATCTATGGAATAGAAACATTTTATCTTTGCCTTTGGAACACCTTCATTTTTTTTTTTTTTTTTTAGGTATCTACTTCGTAAAACACCGCGATAGGATGACTTTTTGTTTGACTGAGGGTTATGGAATTATAATTTAAAACTTACTACAATTTGTAGCCTTTTGAACAATGAAGTCTGTGGTTCAATATCAGCCGATGATAGATAAGGAAAGCAATAGACACGTCAGCTATGTTTGGGTCAGGTAATATATCATCCCTACTTACTATTTGGTTGCTTTGTATGCGAATGGCATTGCTTCGCTAAAGGTTAAGGTAAAAGGTCTAAACTTTATTGAAAAAAATATATGATAAATCGGTTACTTTTTTTTGCGTTACAACACCGAGTAGGACGAACCGCAAAAAACATCTCTTTTCGACTTCACGTTTTGACCTTGACATTGTCATTACCCATTACTTGGTTTACTGACTTGAGAATACTGACGTGTACTGACGTCAATGGTAACACTTTAACGTCGAGCTGAACTAGCGTAGTACGGAGTTTCAATAGAATGCTAGGCCAGTTTATACTGGTTAACACCGACGAGGGGCCTACTGTACAACTTGAACTATTGGTATCTCACCAAAAGTCCAAAGACATGAAAAGCCGCAGGTGTTTTGGTCTAAATGTCTAGCTGAGCTCTACATTCCATGTAGCTGAACATACATAGATAATGGTAGGTATGGATCAGTGCCGCAGGAAAGCCTCCAAACTGGTTCCCTACAAAAAGTAACACCATATGCTCAAGTCACTTTGAGGCAGAATTTTTCTTCCCTCTAAAGAAAAGTCGCAGGCTTTTTAAATGGGCAATCCCAAAAATTAAGACAGGGTTCAACAATACCTACTGTTTCAATACGCTATGACAGCCTAATCCAATGCAACAGGATTGTTTTTTTTTTTTTTATTGAATTAATACATTTTAATAGCTATTAGCTACTATAATAATTTATTTATAATAGAATATTTCAGAACCCCTAATTTTTTTAGTACAATATTAAATGGAAGAATGGATAACTTTCAGACAGGGCTGATTTTTCAATCGACAGATTATTTTTATTAGTGGAATTAAGTTGTTGTCTGATAGTTTTTTTTCTTTATGGAAGAACTGTCAACAATTCAAAATTTATTCCTCGGATAAATCAGCCCTTAGTCAATTACTAGCGTATATGTAAAGTAAATAACTTAATCCAACACCCAGAAAAACAAAAGCCGCCTTTATCTGTCCAATAATCACAAACCAGTCTCTCACGAAACGTGCCACGAATTATTTCATATCGAAATAGTATCCAATACTTTCCTCAATCAACAGTTAATCTGTAGACTCGTTTCCCGATAACACCGTAACCAAGTTACAGGGAGGCACCCCTAAAGTGATTACCGAAACCAAATAACAGGGTTCCGCGAACCTAACGACTCCGGATATAGACTAAATTGATTCAAATTACCTTGAGTCTTGAGTATTTGCAGTGGTTTCAGAGCCAAGTCATATATTAATAGTCGGTGGTATATTTTGTACTCTTGATGAACTGATAAACTTTTTGCGAAGGCCAATAAAGGTGTTATGTTACGAAAAGTTCTCAAAATCTTCTCAATAAGAATTAGTTTTCACTATCTTGCAGATAAATTAAAAAATAAATAAATACTGAAGGTCGAAGTGAACATTAGAATTACATTCAAAATCATTCTTATTACCTCATCTCAGAGATGTCAGCAAAGTTACTATAAACACTCGTTCTTACATTAACGTTATTATTTATATATATACTTTCAACAACTTCTAAAAATATAGCAATAAGAGCCGCTCGGGGCCCATCGATCAGGTTAAGCTACACTTGCCGCGGTCGGTCCGTGGATGGGTGACCATCTTTACATACTGAGACCCCTCCTTGCCTCAGAGAGCACGTTAAATTGTTGGTCTTGACTGTAATTCGTGGATATTTGACACTCGTTACGGATCGTCAGAAGCCCGAAAGTCTGACAACCAATCTTACCAAGGGTTATAGTGTTACCCGGTAACGGGGTTGTGGAGGTCAGTTAGACAGTCGCTCGGTATTCAGCTGTATTCGGTAGATTGGAAGCCGACCCCAAAAATTGTTGGGAAAAGGCTAGGCAGATGATGATCAAAGAAGTAGAACTAGCTATAGGTACCTACCTACCTACCTGCTATACTTGTACCTACTCAAAATGAAAAAGATGCTCCAAAAATAATAACAACTTAATAACTTTGCCAAGACGTAGTCTGACAGGTAATAACTTTCTTTTGGATTATAAAAACGTAGTAAAGCAGGCATGAAATTACAGATCTGATGTATTACTATGACTTGCTGAAATATGTATTTTTATATTCATACTAGGCTTGCTTACGTACCGATGAAAAATTTTTAATTAAGGACCTTCATATTTAGGCCTTGTTTCGTGATCGCTTCGAAACGCAAGTGCGTTTGAGCATGAATAAAATAATAGTAAAGGCAACCGTTATTGCAAGACTGAAAAGCAAATGTTCTCATGTTCAAGGAAAGACAAAGATGGCGGCGGTGGTAGTGATGACTGATGACAGTTATTGACATTAGCTGTACTATCTGACATACTGTCAATCATACGTCAATGTTCCGCAACTGCCACCACCACTGCCTGTCTCACTGACCTGTATTATGTTTGATAGAGGTCAGTGCTCTGTCTCAACAGCGAATTAGGGGCCGTCTCCACCAGCCAGATAATGTTGAGAATGTTGTTGTTGTTGCTGTTTCTAACAAGCATGCTTAGAAGAAACTTTTGGCACCTGAATGACATCGACAAGGGGTGTCATATGTAAACATTTTGCAAAATTGTCACAGACCTTGTATTGAAAAAAAAGTTGACGGCGTTAATTACGATTCTGGCCACGCGCCAAAGGATCCTCGTATCCGTTGTATATGACATTCTCTCAAACTGTCTGCCACAGTCACCCAGCTCTGTCTGAACAACGCATTAACTAGCACGCTTGGTACCTGTGGGGTTAGCGATTTTTCCTTCGCCATCCATCAAAGTTAGGCTCAATTTACACTAGGAAAATCAATTCACACCGGTCGCCAGCCGCTGCCGGCTTCTGCCGTTCCGGTGTGAATCGGCCCTTAATTTAAAAAGCCTGCATATGTATGCGGGCTTTAGCCGCATATGGATGGTTATGGAACCATATAATATTAAACTTACAAACCTTACCGCCATACTTTATGGTAGCCGATTAGAACATCCGTCACAATGATATAACATCCGCAGCAGTTAGATTGAATAACGACTCCCTTGAGTTGTATCCTTCTTTGGGTAATAAGAAAATTCATCACCCTTGTGTTGTGTTTGGTGACTGGTTTTGTGGGTATAAAGATGGATCGGACTTTCATAACTTCTTTGATCAATTTAAACTAAATAGTCGCTATGAGAAAGCTTGTGTGTCCTGCTTTTAGCTTCATCTTATCTTATTGCTCTTATTGGATCATCGTAGTCAAAACTTGATTCACTTTTTAATATTTTCTTTTGTCTCTAACATACATATTATGCCAATGTCATGCATATACGTGTTGTTTTTTTTAGTTACTGCAATGCTTTTTTATGTTTTTGAACTGAAAACTTCCTTAGGCGCGATGGGAATTTTTTTTTTGAGAAGGGAAAAGCCATTGAATTCGCGCCACTGTTACCGTAACCGACACCGCTTCGGATATGTTCGGCTGTCCTCGCGGGATGTACTCGAGTTTAATGTATATCCAATATGTCAGTGAGTGCTGGCAAAGTATTCGGCACTCCCGGAGTGCCACTGTTTTTTTTTTTTAACTGACTGACATGACTGTGCTGTTGGTATTCTTATTATAATCTAGCTTCTGCCCGCGACTTCGTACGCGTGAAGTTCGCCCGGACCAACGCAACGCCGTAGCATCGTATCATTTGGCCTGCCCGCGCAATTACTCCGTTTTCGCTTAGCGTTCTTTCTGGCTAATTTTTTTTTTGCTCGGCTTAAAAATGGCCCTAGCATGACGTTAAGGAGCCTATAGCCTTCCTCACGAATTCGGCTATCAAATGCAATTTTTTTTTTTATATCCGACTGGTTAGTTGTTTATTAGGGGTCGGACCAGTGCTTCACCTAGTTTCTCCACCTGGGTGAAGCACGGGGACTACGGTCCCGTGATCGGGTCCCGTGCTCCAACTGATGATAGAGTACAGTCAAGTAATTAAGAAAAATACATAATTTAATAATATACTACTCTGTCAAAAAAGTACCGGGAAAAGATCAATAATACAGAAAATGTTAGTTATTCATTTATTAACTTGTGCTAGCGACCGTTTTCGGGAGGCCATTATTGAGTGTGCAAGTCAAGGAAAACCACTGAAAAGCGTAGGTAGAATATTTTGTGTTTACAACGCAAATGAATCTACTGTAAAAACGTACGTAGTGTAGAATAAACTCAGATTTTTTCATTTATACTTTATCTTAGCTCGTCAGATTTGTACTTCATAATCAGCTGCCTATAATGTTCCCACTGCTGGGATACAGGCCTCCTCTCTGTGAGAGGGAGTGGGCCGTAATACACCACACGGGCCCAGTGCGGGTTGGTAGAAGTCACATGTCTTCGAATTTTTGGTTCTAGGACATGCCGGTTTCCTCATGGTTTTGAGAGCAGTGGTGATGTAAAGCGCCTGTCTGGGTTTGAACCTGCCTGTCGCGGCCGATACCAGTATAGGCCACTCCACTGCTCTCTTGTCCACTACTCACTGATTTGTACAGACGCCAGCACGTCAAGCTGCCCAATCAACCTTGAACCTTATACTTTAGCGATAAAGTTGAAAATCTATGACAGATTTTAGTAGCTTGATGTGTCTGTACTTAAATCAGCGATATATTAAACACTTACTACAGCCTCTCTATTATTATTATTAATGTTGTGGCATATTCAGTTAACAGATTTCGGAGGCCTGGCTTTTAATGGCTTCTAATTCCAAATACCGCTATTCCCTTTAGACTACCGTAAGAGAGATTACAAACATTTTAGGTACTTATCCTACTAAAGGTTGGTAAGTACCTAAAATGTTTGGAATAGAAGTAACTACTTAGGTGCTTCGAAATATCCAGATATATAGCCATATATGTATGTATGATTAAATGAAAGATAATATCGGTCACGTTCACGTAGACAATAGCTAGCTTACGATTGCTCATATTATTATGGTAGACAGAGCTTAGATGTCAGCGACCCTAGGTGGAATTTGGGCTATTTTATTATTTATGTACAGTCAACAAAAGAGATAAGTATGCAGGATCGTCGGATATAGTTGAAGTTTAGTAAGAAACCGATGAATGTTCTCGAATAAAATTTAATTTTATTAATAGAAAACAAATAGCTCATTTATCAAATTAAATTTCAGTCGACAACATCCATCGGTTTCTTACTAAACTTCAAGTATATCCGACGGTCCTGCATACTTATCTCTTTTGTTGACTGTACACACAGTAAAATGCATACAGATAATATAATAATAATAATAATTTTTATTCATAAGTTCACATATAAATTACATAAAAGTTACATCATTACAAAGTTACATATTAATATTGTGAAGAATATATATAATAGATACTACATATCAGTATTGAGTGTAGAGGTACTTACAGCTTATTTCTTAAGAAATTTCTTGCGAAAGGAGATATGAAAAAGAAATGTAGACTATAGTATGCGAGAACAAGAAGAGAAGAATTTGATTTTGTGACATCTTAAACTAAAATATTAAATATAAGTACCCAAATGCTTTGTTGTGTAGTCGACCTCGTAATTCGGTTATCTTATCGCAAAGAAACTTATATTCTTTCTTTTTTTTTTTAACGCGACTTTTGACGACTATTCCCACAACACTAAAACTTCACTATGGTTAAAATTACCTCACTGTCAGAATATAGACAAAATAGACGTTGGCATCTTATGGCGTGCCACTGACATTCAACTTCACGGAATGAGAAAGCTTATAGTGGATAAGACAAAGTTTAAAACAGACGACGAACTAGCTGGGGATCGAGGAGAGGGGGAGTGGAGGGGGGTTCAGGGATCTGTCCGGAATAACTCGCAATTTCGTTGATGATTAAGAAGCAATGTGGCCTGTGGGTGGTCTTTTAAACACCACCACCACCTTTTGTGTTTTTTTTTTGTGTACATAATAAAGAGTATTCTATTCTATTCTTTTCTCCATAGAAACGCTCTCGCCTGTTTTCTTTCTGGTAACAACCATAAAGCAATGATTTTTTAAAGAATAATAAATATTAAGGTGAATGCGCAGCCGTAGACCGCGAATTTCTTTTGCAATTTGCAGGTCGGTGTCAGGTTGTATCTTGATCAAAATATGATTCGCGACTATAATAGATAAGTATGTATTTACAGCATTAATACAGTCATTAGAATCATAAATAATAATATATCTCTTTAAGTTAGATTTGTTCTATAAGCACTTTTCCATAAGAGATTTGTTCTTAAGCTTTGTTTTTACTCTTAACTGCGCATTCACCTTAACTACTTGTATGTCCCTATGTTTTCCTTTTTGATGACACGTTATTTTTATAAGCACTGGAACCCTTAAAAAATGCTCAAAATTGCCGATTTAAACCGCTGTCAACAATTAATGTACAAATTTGACAGTTATTAATGAAAAAAGAAAAACATAAGGACACAGTATATATATTCTTCTTATCCAGTTCATGAAATATCTTTTAAATTGGTCCAATATTGGAGGAGGAAATAGGCGAGAGCCAAACCTCGAATTAAGACTTTTCACTTAGGCTTTTTCAAAAGTCTCTCCGACCGCACTTCCTCTTAATGATTATACACCCCACGTAACAAAATTTATAAACACCCTCTGTTTCTGTCAAAAACAGATGGGGTCAAAACATTTGCCTGTTTAATCAAAACTATCTTCGGAATAAACGCCGGGATTACCTAATATTTATCTGTCAATACCAAGTTTGACGCACAAAGCGGAAGTTTCTAGCTTCTGATATTTGGCTCCCCGGGGTAATAAGCGAGCGCGTAGTGTTGGCAAACGACTAACAGTCCCGGGTTTAGCAAGTCCCGGTTATTAAGGATTTTGGAACACAGGGATTTAGGCATTTTCATAATACTTCGAATTTGTTTTTTTTTTTGGTTTATAGGTTCTTCTGGCTAGAAATGAAGTAACGTTTTGTATTTGTTATTATGCTGTTACGTAAACAGAGTAAATGAGAAGATATTTTGGTATAAGGTAGTAATTTCTAGTTGACAAATATTTTACAGTGAATCTATGAACATCACTATTCATACTTTAATAATATGTATTTTGATCCTCCAGTTTAACTTCTTTTCATTTCCAACTTTATCAATCTGCCTAGACTTTTCCCAACTATATTGGAGTCGGCTTCCAGTCTAACCGGACGCAGCTGAATACCAGTATTTTACATGGAGCGACTGCCTATCTGACCTCCACAACCCAGTAACTGGGTAATACGGTACCCCTAGGCAAGCCCTGTTGTCAGTCTTTTGGGCTTTTCACTACCCGTAACTGCAGTCAATGATATACGAATGAAATACGGAGGGGTATCGATATGTAATGGGTGGTCACCCATCCGCGAACCGACCGCGGCAAGCATAGCTTAATCTTTGATCGACCCATGCGGCTGTTATTATTTAGCCACGATCCTTTTATTTCCAATTTAAAAAATGGGACCATATAAATCAGTTGGTGGACCCAAATGATTAATATGGATATGGTACAGTCAGTTACAGCAATTAGCTGACCCACCTTTGCATAAATGGTTGACATTTTTTAGAATACGAATCGATAGAATTTTATAATTCTTTTATATTTTATATACTGCTATAATAAATGAAATATAAAAGAATTACAGAATTCAACATTTAAAAAAAAAAAGTCAATCTACCGTGTGATATTCGTGACTGATCAATAAAAATCCCGTCATTTTCCACGGATCGCAACGCAACGACATCACCTACAATCTCTGACAATGCTTTGTATCATGAGTTGCTTTTTTGTTTGTCCCTTTCATTGGGAATGTTCTCCATGATTCCACTTACAATTTTCAACGGTTGACTAACTCCTAGACAAGAAAGAAATTAATGTTTTTTATAAAACATTTACTAAAAACCCGGAACTTCATTCTTAGGTCATTTGTAAGTTTTTTAACCTTAATCTCTGATTCCAGAAAAGGTTAACGGTTGCACTTGTAAGGCTTTGTAATTAATCAAAAATTTAATTAATTTGTATGTTGCAAGGGTTTTGAATCCCTCGCTGCGCTCTAGAACACACTCTCACCTTTAAAAAAGTTGTTTGCTCCCTTGGCAAACAATCTACTATTATCATTTCCACATTAACATTTCCTCTAAGTAATAACCATCGCAAACTGCATATTACCCGCCACCCAAGAACGTTCAGTTCTTTTCCAATTACGAAGCATTTTCCAAATTCCTTCTCTCTCTATAATAAAACGAGTGGGTTACGGTTAATCGCGCGTCGCCATTAAATACCCCGGTTTCATTAAATAGCAGGCGGTTAGCGGCTGCGACAAGCATTCGATTTTAATTAATCCTGCTATACGAGAGGTTTTACGTTTTTTTAAAGATTTATTTCATTAGATACTTAGCCAAAAGATATATCCAACGATAAGCAGTACATTTTTCTTAATTAACTGTAAAAAACGAATGGCGTGATGATTTGTTGATGACAAAAAATGATCAAACTGGCCTAAAAGCCTTCAGATAGTGATGAAGAAAAAGAAAAATCCGTTAATTGACCCTTCAGCAAAAACTACATATAACAGAAAACAAAAAAAAATAAATGCCAAAAGGGCCTCAGCTCAGGATAATATCAGATGACATCTCACTGATTTTCAGCTGCAGACCACGAGTGCCACACGCTGGCATAAACAACAGGGAAGTGCATATGTCCGTTTTAATCAATTAATATAGAGGTGTAAGGAACAGGGTGTAAAGTTCACTCATCCTCCATCCATGGTGTTAAAACTCATATTCTAAATAGCCTTTTCCCAACTACATTGTCGTTACCCCACTATGTTGTCGTTACCCTTCCATCTTCAGATTGCTGAGAGGAAAATTAAATATTAATACGATCTACATACATAAATAGCCCCTGGAAACTTCCCTACAAACAGGGATTTAATATTAGACGACCATAAAACAAAGATTTTCATTTCTGCTGACTACGCTTGACACTGTTTTTATGACTTCAGTATGAAGAATTTTATAACGTAGTCATAAAAAGAGTTTTTCAAAGAGTGAAATGACATGGTACATTGTTTACCTAATATTAAAACCACATCTTGATGAATACTCCTAAATGTAAATGGTGAAGCGTCAATATAAAGAAAATAAAATAATAACATTTTAGGATTTTTTCCTATAATATAATATGTTAGTATTTCAAATTAAATATTTTAACGTCTCAATAATTCATGAATACTCTCACCAATATTTGTTACCGCAGCGCCCATGTATCGAAAGTTTCTTGAGTTTTCTTGCTATATGACCAATAGGTGGCATTAGCAGCAGTTCTTTTCCCGCGGCCGTTGGCACATTGCGGTGCGCTGGACTCCGCCTTTAAAAGTTCCTTTTTGGTGAAACCTCGATGATACTCGTAAAATAAATGGACCTGCATTTGTGCTTCATTGAGAACTTATAGTGCAATGTTGATTTTTGGAGTTTTAACCATTCCACCGGTGGATTTAAAAAGATTTTGCTCGCCGGCCGGCAGTTTATACTTTATACCGACAAGCCATCACGCGCGTATGAACGAGGTATCTTCCCATCTCCCTGGGTCGTAGTGGGATCTCTGGATTGTCAAGGTACGTGGGCATGTTTTGCTACTAATAATTCTTTGGTATTGGTTTCTCGAGGTTTCATCAATAGGGAAATTGGTTTTATTTTTTGAGGTCCGCCATTACACTTTCCAAGTGGTGGCCAAGTGGTAATGGCCGCGACTTACGAGTTGTAGGTCGTAGGTTCGAATCCAGACAGGCGCTTTACTTTGTGTAAATTATTTCATCACCACTGCTCTCAAAACGGTGAAGGAAAACATCGTGAGGAAACCTGCATGACGTAAAACCAAAAATTCGAAGACATGTGACATCTGCCAACCCGCACTGGGCCCGCGTGGTGGATTAAGGCCCACTCCCTCTCACTGAGAGGAGGCCTGTGTCCCAGCAGTGGGAACATTAGGCTGATTATGTATTACACTTTTAACATAGGTTCTTAATTCAAATTTTTCTAACAATCTTTACAAAGGTGCAGGCTAATTACACGCCTTAACAGTAAATAAAGAAATAATTGTTTTAAAAGGGTTCTGCGGCCGAAACCGTAAGTAAAATCAGTCACAGCATATTGAAGCATACTAATTTTTTCTCATTATTTAGGTACATATTTTGTCTCAAAGTTACTCCACTTTACGATGGTGTATAAAAACATCTGATACATAATACAAACTTAATCAGCCTATATAATGTTCCTACTGCTGGGACACAGACCTTCTCTCTGTGAGAGGGAGTGAGCCGCAATCCACCACACGAGCCCACTGCCGGTTTGTAGATGTCACATGTTTTCGAATTCAGAGCAACAGCGGTAGCCCAGTGGTAAGGACTGCGACTTACGAGGTTTAGATCGTAGGTTCGAACCCGGACGGGCGCTTAACTTTTTGTAAACTATTTCATCACCACCACTCACAAAACGGTGAAGGAAAACAAATAAATAATAAATAAATAAATAAAACATCGTGAGGAAACGGGCATGGCCTAGAACCAAAAATTCGAAAACATGTAATAAAATATATCTGATATAAAATATGATTTAAGTACCTAAATTCTTTTAGACTAACCAATAACGTCCTAATTTTTTTGTAATATGTATTCGAGATAACCTCCTCCGTTTTTTCGTCGGTTAAAAAGGATGGTACGGCCGTGTCGCATTTTGCTCGACTTGTCGGGGGCACTGTCGTGCCCCCAGATCCTTTTTAGGATTCCGTACCCAAACAATAGAATAGAATACTCTTTATTATTTACATCGTATAAATTACATATATAAATGTAGAAATCTTACAAAGGGTGACACAATGGGCGGTCTTATCGCTAAGAGCAATGTTTTAAAGACAACCTTGGTCAAAGGCTATCCCGTGCCGGACGGCGCGTACGTGTTCCACGCGCGCCTCAAAGAGATGTCAGCAAAAAGGAAGGGGCCTGCCAGGGCCGAAGCCTGCCGGGGGTGCGGGATTGTCCGAAAGGGTTACCGCTACCCCGGAACATAAAGAGCTAAGGAAGGAACACGGATGGGTTTTAGTCAGTAAGAGTCTGACACTTCCTTCCGCTCCACCCAGAGCGGGAGGGGTCATTTGATGATTTCCCATCCATAAAAAAAAAAAAAAATGGTCAAAGGCTATCAATTGGACTCTATTACAAAGCCTACGCCGTTTGTTTGTCGGTATGTGTACCCCAGCGCTGTATGTTTTTTTTTTTATAGATACACATAAAATATTTCTTGTCTAATACGAATGATGATAATTATTATTTCTATGATGATATCATCAAAAATATCTCTAAAAGTGAAACCTGATCTTAACGTAAACAATCACAACCACCAGTTGGTTGTTGTTGGTTGTTGGTGGTAGTTGTTGGTTGGTTGGCATAGGCATCCTTTTAAGGGGTCATTGTAAGCATCATTATGAACAACTTTTACTATGGGGCCAAACCTGCTCCCTGCTGTATGGGAAAAAATCAGCTCTTCCCTACATTTTGACGAGTTGTGTGAACATAAATGCAAGGAACAGCTGATTTTTTTTTTGTGATTTTTGGTTTAGTCCCATAGTAAAAGTTGTTCAGAATGATGAGTTCAATGACCCCTTAAAAGGAAGCTCATGAATTTAATTTCAGCCTGTATAATGTGTAAGAACACGTGGAAACTTCCCCAAACAGCCAAAAACTAACCAGTGGAAAGTTCTCAGTCGTACGTAAACAGAATAATAATTTATAACCCTGTAACATCCCGAGTTTAGTGCCTATAAAATTGCAGCCTACCAAATGACTGGCAACGGATTTATTGGAACATTTAGTTGGTACGGAGATATGGAGTTCGATAGATAACCTTGCTTGTTGGTTCAAAGTTATTGTGTACTTTTATAACAAGAACAAAAATTGTATAAATTGGTCCTTTTTTAACCGACTTCAAAAAAGGAGGTTCTGTATTTGACCCGTATGTATGTTTGTATGTCCGCGATTTTCACAAAAACTAATGAAGTGATTTTGACAATTCTTTACATACTTTTAGGAAGGATTAAGAATATAATACATTAGGTAATTATTCTTATGTACGAAGTTATATGCATAGGTAAATGTACTGCATCTCCGGCATTTCTATGCTAATTTTGCTGATTCTTCTAGTCGGTGTCTTAAATTTTTCAATGCACTAGTGTTAATTGAATTTGTGTGGGGTAGTTACAACTAAAAAGTGAAAAATAAAAACTTTTTTCTGAAAAAAAAAACAACCGACTTCAAAAAAAAACGTCAAAAAATGAAAATGCGGAACCAACGACATCGACTTCCGAAATTAAAGTTATTTATCACTTTGTAATGTTTTTTTTTTAAAGTCGGTTGTTTTTTTTTTTGTAAAAATGTTTTTTACTAGCTGATTCAACGGCCGGTTTCTGCAAAGAAAATTATCGACGCGACAAATTAAACGCAATTCAAGTGATGTGGTCAGCTGTTGATAATGCGACCACACGCAATTATCCGCGGTTAATCACAGCAGGTAGCGCGCGCTTGATAATTTCTTACTCAATTTTTGTGTTGATTATCGTTCCAGAAACCGGGAGTTAATCTTGCACAAATCCCGGCTACATAACAAACATACGTTTTATAGGGCGTCCGGCCCCTTAAGCTGTTCAATCCTGCACCTTTTGCTCTTTCATGTATTTTTTTTTTTGTTAGCCTATTTTGTGTCCCACTGCTGGGCAAAGGCCTCCCCTTTTTTCTTCTAAACCTATGTCTTGTGCGATCTCTGGCCATGTTGGCCCAGCGAATGATATTAGATCATCACACCACCTTCGCCGCAGTCTACCGGCTAGGAACATTAAAGAATAGTAATAAAGAATAGGTCAATTAAGGCCTCAGACTGAACAAAGGTACAAAATCTAGGCCTATAAATAAACCTCCCTAACAAGACAAAAATACGTGCCAACGCAACTAACAAAGTAGTTGCGGCTAACTTTGATAATGGTGTTTTATAAACAATTTTAACCCGCGACCTAGAGCTGCGGTGGCGGAGGGTTGTGTAATAAATGAAGGTCGGCTTAACACTGTGATGCTACAGATTGGCTATTTTTATTATAGACCGCACGCAACGGTTGTGGATAGAGGGAATAGAATATTGTACTTTGGAGATTTTGTTTTGTAAAGCGACTTTTATTAGGAAATTAAAGGAGACTGTTAAAATTTGTATGGGAAGTGGTCTATGATCTAATAGCGATACTGAAGTGGTATTTCTGTGGGGATACCTCAACTATACCCTTGTGCAAAGGGGCATCAAAATCTTACCCGGCAGTTTTGAGAAATATAATATTTTAGAATACATAATTTCATGATAACATTAAAAAGTTGTCTATGAACCAACCATCTCAGCATAACAAGACTATAATGTCCCCGCTGTTAGAACGCAGGCCTCCTCCATGTGAAAGGCAGTGGGAAGTAATCCACCACGCGGGTCCAGTACTTGTTGGCAGATGTCACGTGTCTTCAAATTTTTGGTTCTAGGACATGTCGGTTTCCTCACAATGTATTCCTTTATCTTTTTGAGAGTATTGGTGATAAAATCATTAACACAAAGTGCCTGCTTGGGTTCGAACCCACGACCTACAACTCATAAGTCGCAGCCGTTACCACTGGGCCACCAAAACTTCTTAACAGTCGGAAAAAAAAATGCTGTCTGCATAGTTAACGGTTTGTTTCACTGTACACCAACAGAAATGTTTCGTAAGTACAAGATTGACTGGACAAATACATATTGCATAATTTACAAGTAGGTACGATGATGACATTTGAAGATAACCTTTAAGACTAAATACATCTCTAAAAACTCAATTTGTGGTGATAGTTACGACGCGACGTCTGCATGTTAATGACGAGGCGTTAGTGAAGCCATTTTGTTTTTTAATTGTATTTACCACTTATCAAGGCTTCATCATCGCTAATATTGTGAAGTTTACCTACTTATTTACCGATGCACACAAACGACATCCGGTGACATGTTCAAATAAATCAGCTTAAGATCATTATCTGCGCAGACGCAGCGACAATGCGCGGCCTTGGATGTATTCGTTGTCACATAGTGTATGGACGTGAGGTTATGCACATAAACGTGAACAAGTACATAGGTCGTGTGTGCAGACACATTATTGTGTATTTCAAATGGTTGATAAATACAGTTGGTACTTATTGCCTATATTGTGTGTGTGTGTTTCATGTTTGAGCTCATCCTCCTTTTACTTATAAATGCAAAAACGAATTTGTTTGTTTGTTTCGCTTTCACGCTGAAGCGGTTGGACGGATCGCTATGAAATTTGACAGATAGGTAGCCTGGGACCTGGAGAACCTGGGCTACTTTTCATCCTAGAACGCTGATGAAGTCGTAGGCAATAGCTAGTAAATCCTACTTCCTACTATCCTATCCTAATAATCCTACTTCCTATCTTATCCTATCCTACTACTCCATACTATATTATATATCCATACTAATATTATCAATTCGAAAGTAACTCTGTCTGTCTGTCGGTCTGTCTGTCGGTCTGTCTGTATGTTACCTTTTCACGCCTAAACCGCTGAACCGATTTAAATGCAATTTGGTATAACTAATAGCTTGAGACCCAGGAAAGGACATAGGACATTTTTCATCCCGATATTCCCACGGGATCGACACTCATGCGGGTGAAACCGCGGGGCACTGCTAGTCACTAGATAAATCGACTGCTTCACACTGTTACAAAAAACGAACGTAAATATTTTTGTTGTCATTAGCACTAAGTTATAAAGATTTTATTTTTAAACACTAGACTAAACTAGAGGATATCGTTGCTAATACCAGCACCCTATTTTCTTAACACGCTTTAAATAACAATCTGAATAATTTTGAAAGATATTGCTAATCCATTGCGCCATATGTTCGAAAATGTTGTCTGCACAACAACGTAAATAACGCAATGAATATTGTCGAACTGTCAAAATGAAAGGCTCAGCGGTGCTATTCTGTAAAAAGATCACCGTGACAACTTAGGTGAAGTGAGATTAAAGTGAGCTGTCATTCCACCCAATGCTAGGGCAAGTGAACTGTCAATAGTGTCAATACACTATTGACAGCTCCCTTGAAGCTCACTTCGCCTAAGTTTTCACGGTGAGATTTTTACAGGATAGATCGACTGTTACAGTTAGTGTGTTACGCAATTACCCTGCTGTTTATAAAACCAGTAATAAGTATAGCAACTGACACAATTAGAAAAACCAATACCATACCTAATAATGATTGTAGTTCTAGTTAAAAAGAGGTAGTTGAAGCTGACGTTCAAAATGTATCCTTGAACCCTGATATTTGAATAAAATCGTAGACTAATTAGTTTGAATAATAATGTGTAGTCAGTACAAAACGAACTGCAAACACTTTAGTTGACTAGGTACCTTATTGTGGAGGCGTTTTATTGAACTGTTCTAAAGACAGAGGTACACTAAACATTAAGGCCCTTATTCATAATCCTATTTTATCTCTATTTTAGCTAAAATAGGTTTATAGAACGTTTGTCTTTATCTGTCACGTTGTCATTACTGTGTGTAAGAAAGAGACAAACCCCATTTTAACTAAAATAGGTTTGATAAGTTTTATGAATAAGGGAGTATGCGTATAATGTTACGTTGTTTTTTTGCACCTACAACGGGTTGGTTTAGTAAAGTAGCATTTACCTGAAAACATAAGTAGTACATTACGAGGTTTCCGAGTAACACATTTCATTGTAGTTTTACAATCGGCTTCCTCACAATAAATCACTTTTCTTAATCCTAAAACATATTGAATTGTAATTAGTTGCGTTTGTTTACATTCCAAATGTCATTCAGTCAAACGTCAGTTTCTATCTGTCAAAGGCGACATCTGGTGGTCGCCGATTCACAGTTGTAGTTTAAATCGATATTTTAACATATTGA
Source organism: Amphipoea lucens (assembly GCA_947508005.1). Taxonomy (NCBI): domain Eukaryota; kingdom Metazoa; phylum Arthropoda; class Insecta; order Lepidoptera; family Noctuidae; genus Amphipoea; species Amphipoea lucens. Next base: position 1,663,030 of record OX382356.1, on the reverse strand, counting down.
TTGCTAACCATCGAAATAATATCGTATGGAGCAATCCTCAATTATTTTCAGCTTTTAGTCAAAAAAAGTCATAATAAACTAAATAACCATAAACGGAAATTAATTCATTTTTTCAATATAGACTTCTTTCTAGAAACTTCGTGTCAAAGTAATATATTTTTTATCTGTGAATTGTCTTTGACGTAATGTGACAAGCTAATACTTTCTTAATTTGCCGAATTAAGTTTCGAGGAGATTTTCCACGATCCCGACAAGTTTTAGTATTGGGAATGACAAATAATTTGTTTGTTGGTCTGGATCATGAAGATTCTTATTGTTTCAGCGAATAAACGTCATGTTGTGCAGTTGTTAGTGATTTTCAAGAATTTAAGTATCTCGGTGTATTATTTATCTTCAGTGATTTAATATTATTTTACCCGTAATCGGGGAGATTTTTGGAATGCTCCGACTAATTCCGGTTTGTGAGCCAGTGACAGCATCATGGGACTCACTTGGCATCTTGAAGCCCTACGACACGTTGAGTGATTCCACTAAACTTGTTACACGTTCTAAAAGGTAAGGATTTGGTTGTAATAGTCTTTGGAAGTGGTCTGTGAGCCCTTCCCTGGTTGTTAGAAAGGGTATTGTCGTGATCCATGGATATTTATTGCAGGATTCCAAATTGCGCATACGCAGGCAGCTTTCCAGCCGGTGAAGAATCTTGCAGTCAAGTGCTTTCTCCCTACGACAACCGTGAGTATTTCACCCGCTGACTATTGGCAACTCATCCCTATTGTCCGACCACTCAAGATTAGGCAAACCGAAGTCGTAGCTCTTTATGGTGTCATTGTAAAAAGGCCTCGTTAACCGGCTAATGTTTTAGCCTTTTAGATTTCCAAGCTCAGTCACCTCAAGGAAGGTGAATTAGTTTCTCTTTATATTATTAGGCCTCCGTATTGTCGATTCCAGGAGAGGCACCTCGAGCGATTCGTCTCGCCGCCAGGACCTAGAGGATCGTCTGGGGCCTGGACGCGAGACCCGTTCCTCGAGCACAGCGAAGCCTCGTGTGGAGACGACTGCGGCCGGCATAGTCCGTCTAGCGTTAGCGCGCAGGCGGGACGGTTTTTTCTTTTACCTACTTTAACTTTTTATTATACCTTATTACGGTTCCCGTAGGAACCAGTTGATTGTCTGGGTCCGGTTTTCGATACTGGAAACCGGCCTGCATCACAATTTAATTTGTGGATCTCGGGTTCGACATCCTACCCCGTCCGGAATAGTATTGGACACCTTCGTCGGCTCCGGGATCCGGGACTCTCAAGGTCCCTGGCGCCCATTTAATAGATTTTAAATTAAACAATAACTGGAAGGTTACTTTCTCCTTTGTTTTGTAATAATTGTAAACTTTTAACTTGAACTCATTTTAAAACGGAACAGTACCGGGTTTATATCCAACCCCCCACGACCTTCGCTCTCTATTTTCTATTATTAGCTGGCTGGCAACAATTTGTTATTAGTGAACTCATTTTGTTATATTAGTTTACAGTTTTTTAATAAACAGTGTTTGAGATAGCTGTTGTTTCATATTACCATACCCACTAGTTTGTCACTACAGATAAAAAATCGTAATTGTAACAGTGGCGACCAACGTGTGTATTGGTTGGAGATAGAGGTTACGTCTATTGCTGTACCTTACAAGCCAGAGTGCTGTTCTGTGGGCCTTCCAGTTATTCTAATTTTAAGAAGAAACCGTCGCGTGGAATCCTTTGTTAACGTGTTCATGTTTATGTTTGTACTGTTTTATACACTTTTATTTACTTTTTACATTTTTTACACTTCTTGCTGCTATATACAATTTACAATTTTATTTTACTTGTGTCCCAAAACATTACACCAGGACTATTGTACTTGAAATTAAAAGCCTGGTATTAAAATTTAAACTTACTCTATAAGACTGCTATTTATGTAACTGTGTTTACTATTGATAATACTTACACTTTGCTCGGTATTGTACATTGTGACAGCCAGTTATAACTTTAGTTCGGTTTCATTTTTTTTTTATTTATTTTTTTTAATTTTTACAAAATGGAACGACCCATTACATTTAATTTACTTCGCAAAGACGAGCTCATATATGAAGTACTGGTCCGAGACGCGAAACCTGCTTCAACCGTAGAGGAACTATGTGTCCAAATTAGGGAACTTAGTAAATTGGTACGTTCTGACGATATAGTGGAGACAAATATAGATCCGAAAACCGAATTACAAACAATTAAGGCCAAGTTGCCAGAAATTGGTGAAGTATTAGATAAGTACCCTTCCAGTTTTAAAAAATTTAACCGCGCTAAGGCATTAGCATTCCACCTATATCATCGTTTGAGTAGGGTTACTCCACCAACTAATCTTAGTGCCGTTTACGAAGACGTTGACAAGCAACTTAGCGGTTATTTATTAAAAATTGATTCGGTTAACGCGAGCTTCCATCAGTCGTTTACTTCCGCCGAGGAGACACCAAATGTACCGTCAAGTTTACAGACGAAGGACGTCATCATTTCCTGCAAGAAGGAATCTGTTAAATCCCTAGATCATAAATTTAACGGTACAGGTTGCGTGAAAGCATTTATTGAGCGTCTTGAGGAGCTTTGCGAGGCCAGGGGTATTAGCGAAGCTTCCTTACATCAATCTGCTCTAGATCTGTTCTCGGACGGAGCCTTATTATGGTACCGGGGCATAAAAGCGTCGGTTGGTGATTGGGCGGAACTGAAGAAGCAGTTACTCACAGATTTCGCTCCGCCTGATTACGATATGCGTCTCATTTCTGAAATAACTAACAGAACGCAGGGGTCGACTGAGCTGTCTTGTATATATATAGCAGTCATGGAGAATCTTTACAATAGACTTTCTTATAGGGTTCCAGAACGCGATCGTTTAGCACGGATCAAATTCAACATGAGACCGGAATATACGTCGGGGTTGTCAATTTTGATTATCAACACGCTGGACGAGTTAAAAGAGAAGTGTAGACAACTGGAGCTAGGTTTTCATAGCAGGGCACAGTTCCATGAGCCGCCCAAACCAACCTCTTCGTTTGTTGCACCAGACTTAGCATACCAAGCCCCGAAAGGTTCTCAAAGGATTGAAGCCGTGCAAACAGATTCTAGTTCGTCGTTCTGTGTTCGCTGTAGGGTTAAAGGGCACTCGTTATCACAATGCAAATCAAAGGAAATTGTGTGTTTCCGTTGCGGCAAGAAGGGTGTACGTGCACCATCGTGCCCTACGTGCAGTAAAAAGCAGAAGGAGGCGCAGTCCTGTCCAACCTGCATTTCAAAAAACTAAATTTACGGAACTACAGCCAAAATTTTGATAAGTCCGATTGGGACAATTATTTAAAATCTTTAAAATTATTTTTTAATTCACTAAGGGTTGATACAGTACACTATAAGAATACGGACGATAGTCGTCCACATTTAACCGTTTCTATATACGATGAGCAGTATTACGGTTTACTCGACTCGGGTTCTTGCATTTCGGTGTTGGGTTCCGATGTTGGCCAACAATTCATAAGGGCTGGTGCAACTTTACACGCCGATAGACAGTTGGGCAACATCGTAACTGCCAATGACTCGCGGGCATCCGTGGAGGGTTATTTATTTTTACCAGTGACTCTTATGGGAGTGACTAAGGTTATTAAATTCTATGTTATTCCAGACATTACTACACCGTTGATTTTCGGCGTGGATTTTTGGAAGACCTTTAATTTGGCACCAGAAATTTTTAATAAATTGCCATTTCAATATTTAAAAACCAATAGAGGTCATAAATGCGTCTCGGAGGTTAGGCACCTTCAACCGTTTGAAGAATTAACATCGGATCAAAAGAATGAAGCGGAGTTATTAATTAAAGATTTCGAAAAGGTTTCCTTCGAGGCTAAAGGATTGGGTCGTACCCATCTGTTGCGTCATAAAATAGACACAGGAGACGTTCCTCCTATTAAACAGCGTTATTATCCTTTATCACCTGAACGCCTCAAGGAACTTAATCGTCAGTTGGATGAGATGTTGGAGATGGGAGTGGTGGAACCTAGCAGTAGCGCGTGGAACAACCCGGTTTTACTGACTCCAAAACCAAATGGGGAATGGCGTTTTTGCCTGGACAGCCGAAAGCTGAATGCGGTCAGCAAGCAAGATGCGTATCCACTGCCCTACGTCTCTCACATCTTAGACCAGTTACGGGACGCGCGATACCTTTCATCGATTGATTTGAAATCTGCATTTTGGCAAATCGAGTTGGACTCCGCTTCATCCAAAGAAAAAACCGCGTTCACGGTTCCCGGTCGAGGTTTGTTCCAATTTAAAGTTATGTGTTTTGGGTTGACTGGAGCCCCAGCCACCCAACAGCGATTAATGGACAGACTTTTCGGCCCGGAGTTTGGTAATAAGGTGTTCGTATATTTAGATGACATCATTATTTGCTCATCAACCTTCGAGGAGCACATTTCACTTCTTAAACGGGTTTTAGACAAATTAAGGCAGGCTAATTTGACAATTAATTTACCTAAGTCCTGTTTCTTTCGACGAGAACTAAAATATCTAGGTTACAGAGTGGACGAGCATGGCTTACACACTGATCCGTCGAAAGTTCAGTCAATTATCGACTTTCCAACCCCTACAACCCGTAAAGAAGTGAAAATGTTTCTTGGAACGGCCTCATACTATAGACGTTTTATTAAAAACTTTAGCTCGATAGCGGCCCCTTTAAACGCACTAACGAGTACTAGCAAAAAAGCGCCGCCTTTTAAGTGGACGGCTGAGACAGAAACCGCGTTCTCAACCTTGAAGGAGGCATTGGTGTCTGCTCCAGTATTGGCTTGTCCAGATTTCTCTCAACCTTTTGAGATTCATTGTGACGCATCTAGTTTTGGGATAGCGGGCACTCTGACTCAGGTCATAAATGGAGAGGAGCACCCAATAGCCTACTGCAGTCGTTCGCTTAATCCGGCCGAACGCAATTATTCAGCAACGGAGCGTGAGGCTCTCGCTGTAGTCTTCGCCGTGGAACACTATCGTCCTTACGTGGAAGGCGGCCCTGCGTTTAAAGTGATAACCGACCACTCGAGTTTAAAATGGTTTTTTAATTTAACCAATCCCTCTGGTCGATTGGCCCGTTGGGGTTGTCGGTTATCACCTTATAACTTTACCATTGAACACCGCAAGGGTAGGGACAATGTGGTTCCAGATGCCTTATCTCGTGGCGTTCCGGTGCTGGAAATTAAAGTGTCTGACACTGACACTTGGTTTAAAGGGTTGTGGGATAAATGTGTCAGCACGCCCAGATCGTGTCCAAATTTTATTATTAAGGAGGATAAACTTTACCGTTATTCGAAAAATAAATTCGGGGTGGCTAGTGAATATGATTGGAAGCAGGTAGTACCGGAGGGCAATCGGCAAGAATTATTAAAGAGTCACCATAGTGGCGAATTATCTCCACATTTCGGGGTGTTTAAAACTTATAAACGACTTGCACTCCGATACTACTGGCCTAACATGTATAAGGATGTGATTAGCTACGTTGGTAAATGTGATACGTGTGCCGCTTATAAACACTCACAGTTACCTCCTCCCGGTCTCTTAGGTGACGCGAAAGAATGTTCCAAGCCATTTGAAACCATAAGCATTGACTTGGTAGGTCCGTTGCCACGGTCTAGAGCGGGATTCACATATCTCTTAGTTGTCGTGTGCTGTTTTACGAAGTACTGTTTACTGTTTCCTTTACGTAGAGCTGTTGGTAAGGCTATAGCACAGAAACTAGAAGACGGCGTTTTCCTCGTACACGGTATACCCCGTACGGTTATAGCAGACAATGGGACGCAATTCACGGGTAATGAGATTCGTTCACTACTGGAGAGGTACAAAATACCTCAAGTTCACTTCACACCTCGTTATTGCCCAAGCGTGAATACCGTGGAACGCTATAATCGTACCATAATGACCGCGGTATCAATTCTCGTGGAGGATGATCATCGATCCTGGGATGTTAACATCTCAAAGATCCAATTCGCTATGAACACCTCCACAAATGAAGTTACTCGTTTCACCCCGTTCTTCCTAGTACATGGCAGAGAGGCAGTTAGTAGTGGTGATGTCTTCGGCAATGATACCGTTGATCAGCCCACTCTAGCTTGCGCTTCCCGCAGTTCATATGCAAATCAGCTAGACGCATTGGGTGGTATCTTCAATAAAGTAAAGGACGCGCTCGTCAAATCACATAAACGTAGTGCACGTTATTATAATAGTAGTAGGAGGCACGCGGAGTTTGAGGTAGGCGACACTGTGTGGAAGAAAACGTATCCCCAGAGTGACGCCTCCAAATTCTTTATGGCCAAATTAGCCCCTAAATACGAGAGATGTATAATTAGGAAAAAACTTTCACCCTTAGTGTATGAATTGGAAGGCTGTAGTTCCGGTAAAAACCTTGGCACATGGCATATCAAGGATTTTAAATCACCATGTGGCGAGGAATAGTTTTTTTTTAAATATTTAATTTGAATTTAAACTAAAATTCACTAATAGTAGTTGGTCGCAGTGACCATTGAGGGTTGTATATGCCTTGTGGTTGTTTATTTTTATTAAGAAACGGTTTGTAGTGGTACACAGGTTTCTACTGTGTCCACATTTGTAAACTATATTTAGAAGTTGTTGGTAGTCTGTGGTTGTTGCAGGATTGACACCCCAGGGAAGTGTAAACCTCCGGATTGCTGGTAAGGCAGCAAAATGATAGTCCTGAGATAGGTGGCCAAAATGGCGGGTGTGTAGGCTGCATTGATGAAAAACGTTTTAGATGGTATTTTTTTTTAAGGCAGATTAACCGTCCCATTTCTATTATGGAAGACGGTTAGTCAAAGCTCATTAGTTTGTAGCATTTAATTTCTTTTAGTGTATTGTTGGTGTACCAGCTCAGCACTATTATCGGTAGTTATTTAAATATTTTTACTCATTTTGGAGCTTGTCTTTTACATGTTTGTAAATGGATTAGACTCGCTCATCTCCATTTATTTTTATTTTCTTTCTCTGTTCTTGTTTTCAGGCATGAACGTTGTAGATTTTTGTAATTGTGCTTGGTCCTTCGGAGTCTGCTTTGACGCTGGAGGGCCAGCGTCGAGATTTGCCCTAGTGGGTCAAATCTCTGGTGGTTGGGGAGGTACTGTTACGTTGTTTTTTTGCACCTACAACGGGTTGGTTTAGTAAAGTAGCATTTACCTGAAAACATAAGTAGTACATTACGAGGTTTCCGAGTAACACATTTCATTGTAGTTTTACAATCGGCTTCCTCACAATAAATCACTTTTCTTAATCCTAAAACATATTGAATTGTAATTAGTTGCGTTTGTTTACATTCCAAATGTCATTCAGTCAAACGTCAGTTTCTATCTGTCAAAGGCGACATCTGGTGGTCGCCGATTCACAGTTGTAGTTTAAATCGATATTTTAACATATTGATTGCTAACCATCGAAATAATATCGTATGGAGCAATCCTCAATTATTTTCAGCTTTTAGTCAAAAAAAGTCATAATAAACTAAATAACCATAAACGGAAATTAATTCATTTTTTCAATATAGACTTCTTTCTAGAAACTTCGTGTCAAAGTAATATATTTTTTATCTGTGAATTGTCTTTGACGTAATGTGACAAGCTAATACTTTCTTAATTTGCCGAATTAAGTTTCGAGGAGATTTTCCACGATCCCGACAAGTTTTAGTATTGGGAATGACAAATAATTTGTTTGTTGGTCTGGATCATGAAGATTCTTATTGTTTCAGCGAATAAACGTCATGTTGTGCAGTTGTTAGTGATTTTCAAGAATTTAAGTATCTCGGTGTATTATTTATCTTCAGTGATTTAATATTATTTTACCCGTAATCGGGGAGATTTTTGGAATGCTCCGACTAATTCCGGTTTGTGAGCCAGTGACAGCATCATGGGACTCACTTGGCATCTTGAAGCCCTACGACACGTTGAGTGATTCCACTAAACTTGTTACACGTTCTAAAAGGTAAGGATTTGGTTGTAATAGTCTTTGGAAGTGGTCTGTGAGCCCTTCCCTGGTTGTTAGAAAGGGTATTGTCGTGATCCATGGATATTTATTGCAGGATTCCAAATTGCGCATACGCAGGCAGCTTTCCAGCCGGTGAAGAATCTTGCAGTCAAGTGCTTTCTCCCTACGACAACCGTGAGTATTTCACCCGCTGACTATTGGCAACTCATCCCTATTGTCCGACCACTCAAGATTAGGCAAACCGAAGTCGTAGCTCTTTATGGTGTCATTGTAAAAAGGCCTCGTTAACCGGCTAATGTTTTAGCCTTTTAGATTTCCAAGCTCAGTCACCTCAAGGAAGGTGAATTAGTTTCTCTTTATATTATTAGGCCTCCGTATTGTCGATTCCAGGAGAGGCACCTCGAGCGATTCGTCTCGCCGCCAGGACCTAGAGGATCGTCTGGGGCCTGGACGCGAGACCCGTTCCTCGAGCACAGCGAAGCCTCGTGTGGAGACGACTGCGGCCGGCATAGTCCGTCTAGCGTTAGCGCGCAGGCGGGACGGTTTTTTCTTTTACCTACTTTAACTTTTTATTATACCTTATTACGGTTCCCGTAGGAACCAGTTGATTGTCTGGGTCCGGTTTTCGATACTGGAAACCGGCCTGCATCACAATTTAATTTGTGGATCTCGGGTTCGACATCCTACCCCGTCCGGAATAGTATTGGACACCTTCGTCGGCTCCGGGATCCGGGACTCTCAAGGTCCCTGGCGCCCATTTAATAGATTTTAAATTAAACAATAACTGGAAGGTTACTTTCTCCTTTGTTTTGTAATAATTGTAAACTTTTAACTTGAACTCATTTTAAAACGGAACAGTATCGGGTTTATATCCAACCCCCCACGACCTTCGCTCTCTATTTTCTATTATTAGCTGGCTGGCAACAATTTGTTATTAGTGAACTCATTTTGTTATATTAGTTTACAGTTTTTTAATAAACAGTGTTTGAGATAGCTGTTGTTTCATATTACCATACCCACTAGTTTGTCACTACAGATAAAAAATCATAATTGTAACAATAAAGTTTGAAAGTTAGGCTACGTTTCCACCAGACACCGCGGGCCTGCGGAGAGTAATGGGTAGCTCACCGTCCGATCAGGACCATGCCGGACGGCGCGTACAGTCACGTCTCTAAGTATGTATACACTTGGCTTTATTCAAAGGCGATTTTGTCCTTTATTTTTGAATGAAACATTATGTTATTACGAAAATAGTATTTTCGAACCCATAGGTTTATGTCAAGAGTCGTATTTCAACGTTGCATTCGTTATTTCACGAAAAAATCGCAATTGAAAATTGCCAAGTGTTGACATATTGGTGCTCGTGACTGTACGTGTCCTACGCGCGCCTCAGAGAGATGTCCCCCGGGGGGGGGGGGGGGGGGTGCGGGATTGTCCAAAAGGGTTACCGCTACCCCGGTAGGTACATAAAGGGCTAAGGAAGGAACACGGATGGGTTTTAGTCAGTAAGAGTCTGACATTCCCTTCCGCGGGAGGGGGTCATTTGATAATTTCCCATCCATAAAAAAAAGGCAGGTTACATTGTTTTTTTTTTTCAAACCAGCAGCTATGGCACCTGCTTAATCCCTCAAATTGATTTAGTTTATTAGAACTAAATCGTTTAAGCCCCACAAGGAAGTGTCTCGTGCCCCTCAGCACCACACTCATATCGCATGCAACGTGCGTCCACAATCCACAATGTCTAATTCGGAAGCACTTTACTACAGATTGAACTGACGCACCGGGGTATAAGTGGCTCATTTTGTCATTATTACAATGAGGATTATGGCAGAATGGTGGTATTAAATGACAATGTGGCCCTGATTGTGTGGGAGTTCATGTTTAATATAATACTAGGAGTATTCTGTGGTTATAGATTTTAATACTGATATTCAACTGCATTCGGAAGCTGTCCCCAACATATGATGTTGTCCAAAAGTATCTATTGAAAGTGTAAACAAACCCTGTTCAGATTAAGTTCTTCCACAATCACTCACTAAAGGGAAATGGTGACACATTCATCTATATTTAGACATATTGCAACACTTTTTCCAACATTTATTTATTGCTCGAATAACATAATTAAATTGTGATTGAAAAATCAACGACGAAAATTGAGGTTCTAAAACTAACCTCAAATTGTCACATCAAAAATATCTTTAAAGTGGTTTAAAATTAGAATTTCGGGTTTAAGTATTCAAACAATAAAATCAAAGCCCTCAATTTGTAAGTGATACTATACAGGGTTATTGGAAAAACACCAACAACCTCTTAAGAGGTCATTGTACTCATCATTATGAACAACTTTTACAATGGGAGCAAACCTGAAATCACGAAAAAAATCAGTTGTTTCCCCTCATTTTGACGAGTTATATGAACATAAATGTAGGGAACAGCTGATTCTGACTAGATGTCTCCAGCTCTTTCGCTTAATAGTCTAATGTAGCTTATATTGGCCTGCAGTAAATTAAGTCTTAATTTTGTACAACGTTGTGTATATGCGCCTCTTCATTCCTTATTGGCAAACTTTGGCAATCTGCCACTAGGTATACAATAATCATTGGCATCCGTTCGCTGCAGATTGCTTGGAGCTCGGCTAATATACAGAGGAAAGACACAAATCGCACTAATCGAATAAATTAAAGTTTGTTTGGATGTTTCCTACTCAATCACTTAAAACTAGTGCACGGATGTGGCAGGTCTAGATTAACACATAGAACTCTTTGTATCCAGGTAGGTAAAGCCAGTAAAATTAATGGTTACTACCAAAATAAATTGTAGATATTATATTCAAATCACAAATGTAATTCTTTAACAGTTTTTGTATGAAATGGCAATGAAACAAGTCTTATGTCAATTTGTTTGACAATTAATTTCCCTGACAATGCATAAAGTAGTTTACCCAGGAATCAGCAGGCAAAAGCTGAATTTTTTATAATAAGTGGACAGTCCCTTTATAAGGCACTGGAGCCACGTGCCAATGTGTGTTGGATCACGTCATTTTTAGTTTGTAAAACTTTACTTAAATAGTTTTTAAAGTATTATTACTAATGCTATAAGTATTGAGAGTACTTGTAGTCCAAAATCCATACTTCCATACTAATATTATAAATTCGAAAGTAACTCTGTCTGTCTATCTATCTGTCTGTCTGTCTGTCTGTCTGTATGTTACCTTTACACGCCTAAACCACTAAACCGATTTAGTAGAAGTTTGAGTCCCCGGAAAGGACATAGAATAGTTTTTATCCCGATATTCCCACGGGATCGAAACATGCGGGTGAAACCGCCGGGTGCAGCTAGCAGCGCCAATCCCGCATAAGTTTTGATCCCGTCGGAATATCGGGATAAAAACTATTCTATGTCCTTTTCCGGGACTAAATCTATATCTATACCAAATTTCATCTAAATTAGTTCAGCGGTTTAAACGTGAAGAGGTAACAGACACATAGACACACGTTCGCATTTATAATATTAATATGGATATTTATAGAAAAGCTATTAAATTAATATATCGTTCAGTGTAGGTAGCACTGATGTGTGTCGTCAACCTTACAGTGACAATCGTTTCCAACACATACAAATATTGGCTTTTGTAGGTACAGTCAGCTGCAAAAGTCGATTAACACTGTCATTTTCACATTTTATTAAATTGACAACAATTTTATCAATAAACTGCTTTTTAGATTCTTACATAATAGCAAAGAGTTTATATTCTAAACTTTTTTCTTCTGCTGTAATTTTGAACAAATATTTTGCTCAATAACTAAGATTGAAAAAACTGAAGTGTTAGGTAATCGACTTTTGATGCTGACCGTACTACCAATAGAAAAAGTCAACGATTTATTATTTTTACATATTTGGGGCGTTTGTATTTTTACATACACGGCTCGTGCGTGGTGACAACCATCGCTCACTTCACACATCAAATTACTTCGTTTTGTAGAAGCAGCATGAAGCGACGTGCTCGCGACAGCCATCGATGAGTCAGCGCTTTGTGTGGCTTCGTGGTGTAATTCATTCAATGCTTGTTTGATTATATTTCGTATGTATGTATTTTAAGAATACACAAGACCATTTATCCATCCATACTAATATTATAAATTCGAAAGTAACTCTGTCTGTCTTTCTGTAAGTCTGTATGTTACCTTTTCACGCCTAAACCAGTGAACGGATTTAGATGAAAGGCAGAGAGATAGACTGCATCCCGGGGAAGGACATAGGATAGTTTTTATCTCAGAAATCATCCTTTACGGGGGTGAAAATGTCGGTGGAAGTTTGTATGGGGAATCAATAACCGCTGAACCGATTTAGATGAAATTTGGTATGGAGATAGTTTGAGTTGTGGGGATGGATATAAAATAGTTTTTATCCCCGAAACTATCCCTTAAGGGTGTAAAAAGGGGGGTGATAATACTTTTACCGCGGGTAAAACCGCGGGGCACAGCTAGTTTTTTCATATTTTTACAGAATACACTTGTTCGGTTCGAAACATACATTGAACTGTAACATCAAACAATTGTTATTTAGATTTTGTCCCAGCTTGATCTTTTTAAACTGATTCTCGTTTTCACACCTATATTCAAGCTCTATTGTCACTCCATTGTCACTTCCTTCAACAACAACTCAAAATTTTCCAATTCCTAATATAGCTAAAATCTAATCCAAACTTTATGAAAGCGCTTCATGTGACATGTCTAACGGCATAATGCCTGTCTTCAGATTCAGGTAATCCTGTTGTTGTGTGTACCTTAAGACAAAGGAATACAGTACACTCCTGTTACTTTGTGCACAAGAGAATATAATGCACATGAAGACAAAGCTGGTGTACTCGTAGTCGGTTCATGACAGACCAATTAGGACTTTGAGGATATGGTTGTGATGTGAACTGATTGATAATTAGTGTAAATGTTACTTTGAATGTTAAATTTCACCGTTCCATTGCGTCTGTCGACAATCGCCAATTTCGATGGCGAAAGTTAGAAATTATTAGAAAAAATAAAACAAAGATAAATGCCTATTCAAACCTAAGCGGTATTCGCTACCGTCTGCGGTAGAGAAAACCGAGTGTGTATGCGGTAATGTTACTGCACCAAAGCGGATTTCGCTATCCTTGTAGGTAGAATAACGAGTTCGAGGTTTCGCCCAACAAATGAAACAATACCTTTGCGGTACTATAGCACCAACTATTCCGCTCTAGCCGCGGAACTTGATACTAAATACCTGAGCGAAACCCGCGCGGTATGTACCTCTACCCACAGTGGCAGCGAATACCGCTTGGGTTTGAATAGACCTTTACTGATGCTTTGTCTGTGTAAAAAATTAAAGTAGTGCTGGGCTGGTTAGGTAGCTAGGTTGACAGATAACCGATGGACTGACAGTTAGTCATTCTAAGTGTTGCCACGGGGCAGTCGGCCAACCTCTTTTCCACTAGGAAAACGACACTAGGTACACGACATATTACAAGTGGCTGGCGACCAGTGGATGAACACAGCGAATGACAGGGAGGAGTGGAAATCTCTAGAGGAGGCTTACATAATCAGCCTATAATGTTCCCACTGCTGGGACACAGGCAACCTCTCGGTGAGAGGGAGTGGGCCGTAATCCACCACGCGGGCCCAGTGCGGGCTGGCAGATGTCACATGTCTTCGAATTTTTGGTTCTAGGACATGCCGGTTTCCTCACGAAGTTTTCCTTCACCGTTTTGAGAGGCCTTCACCATCAATTAAATAAGACGTTCTTACTATAGCAGAAGTTTAACTTTATAGAATTGAAGAAATTGTAGTTGATTTAGAAAATTAGTCAATTTCTTTCATTGCTGTTTTGTAAAAAAAAAAAAAATATAAGATTTTTTAATTTTATTTATTTATTTTTTAAGTTAGAAATTAACGACGTTAAGATGTAGTTGAGTAGAATTTGAAAAATAAAAGAGTTTAATTTCGGTCATCCTTCCCTATAGCTTTGATAGTGAATAGAATAACAACATTATAGTGATAATAACATTTATAAGTCCTGACTGACTGATATATCAACGCACAGCCTTAGGCTGCTGGTCCTAGAGACATGCCCTCCCCCCCTCCTGGGATTTCGAAAAACCCTTTCTAAGTGGATACACTAAGAAAGGATTTTTCGAAATCCCACACCTAAGATGTTGAATGGGGGGAGGGTGAAATTTCACGCGGACAAAGTCGCGGGCAGAAGCTTGTTGCTAATAGTAGCAGAACAGTTAGCTTTATGAACGAAATTCCCAAAAAGAAAAAAAGAATTATTAGTTTTTTGACATGCGATTAGTTGCGATACAAATACAAGGAGTGGCCATTAGGTACCTAACGAGGACCGATCAAAGTTTTTTTTTTGGTGATTATCATAAAACTGTTTATGGTAATTCTGTATTTTATGGATTTTGTGATGACTAAGACCTAAGTTATATTCCACCTGACTCATTGGTGGTTGGTTACTAACAAAGCGGTTTGTTACTGAGTCATGGAATGCATCGATTGCATAATAGGCGATAAATCGATCAGCATTCAATTAGTTAAGTAGGTAATCGGATGCTTATCGACACTGGTCTGTTTGGTAATGATCCATAACGGGCAAATTGATACTCTAGAACTACAGTCCAGCCGTCGAGACAATGCGTTCTTGACAGGTGTCATTGCGGTGTCAGTGCGACAATTCTGGTACTTAGCTAAGATAATTATGTAGTGTATGTATGTGTACAAATTACGCCTAGCTTACACCAGTCTCCCACAGTATAATTAAAACTATTATGTTTTGTTCATGGTTATTTGAAAATGTACAGACGCCAGCACATCAAGCTACCTGAAACTGTCAAATTAGCCCAATCAACTTTGAACCTTATGCTTTGGCGGTAAAGTTGAAAATCTATTAGAGAAATTTGACAGATTTTAGTAGCTTCATGTACCTACTGGCGTCTGCACTTACAGTGGCCTCCAAAAGTTATTTGATATTTTTCTACTTCAGCTGTGACACACCTATCATTTAAAATTCTAGTAATCCAAATGTTTAAACTTCTATGGTTTTAATGAGTAATTCAACTACTTTGACTTTTCATAAGAAATAATCAATTAATCTTTTAGAAGTACCTGTACCTGTTTTTTTTTTTTTGATCATAATTTGGCATCACTGCTGAAGTGGTAAAATGTCAACTAACTTTTGGAGGCCACTGTATATATTTTGGTGAGAAATAAATCATTACTCATCTTATCTTAAATTCTCAAGACATGTATTCTTTTGAATCAAAGAAATGTAATCTATGGTTTGAATGAACTTGACAGGGGTCAGGAATGCATTCTCTCGATGGCCGGAGCGAAAGTAGTATTTATGGCAAACTAGCAGCGCCACGCGGTTTCACCCGCATAATCGGGAAGGAAATATCGGGATAAAAAAGTATCCTATGTGTTAATCCAGGGTGTCAGCTACCTCCATGACAAATTATATCAAAATTGGTCCTGGCGTTTGTTCGTGAAGAAGTCACAAACATACAAACACACTCACAATCTTTCGCCTTTATAATATTAGTGTGACACGTCTGAAGCATAGCTCACCCTCTTTTATACCTCTCCTAGTCTCCAATACTTGTTTTTCTTTCCAATCATGTCTGATAAACAATATTTACGAGCTTCAATTCAAATAACAAAGTAGGTAATATTGACTCATATGTGTTTCATTTTATCGCAAGATCTACACAAATAACGTCTTTTCTAACAAAACAATGTTATAATAAGGTACTCAAGTATTTCCGTCACCACTACCTACCTACAAGTAATTCTGTTAAATGAATACCTAGTAATTAAGAAGTCAACGGCACATTACTGAGTATTGTACGCTGACAAATGCCGTAATTGCGTATATTGTGTTCACAAATGGCCGCCGTATCGCTTTTGTTCAGGAGATTTATGGTAATTATATGTTTTCAGGAAGTACGTTGATGTTTTTAGTTGTCAGAAATATTTTATCTGTTGAGGTGAAAATTGTTTGTGGAAACACTGAGGCTCGAGTTAATTTAATAAAGTCCTCCAGACCATATTTCGGCCACGGTCACAGATTACTAAATAGTTACTCCACGGTGGCCAATCTCAACGGAGACTAGCCTTTGGCGCGGGAGATATTATAGTGCACAAATGTGCGCGCAGACACAGGTGCACTCCCTCTTCCCTCGCTCTCATAGTCCGATGGGATGGCAATGACCGGAGAGAGAGTTCACGAGTTACAATGTTAATAAGTATGATATCATCCACTTTCAAATCCATTATTTTTAATAGGTATCGTTTGTGAAATTGTCAACTTTTATTTATTTAACCGTTTATGTACACACATATAAGCAGACAAGAAGAAAGGAACAGAAACATACGTACAAAGGTGATACTTATTTCTAAAAAAATCTCTTCCAGCATACCTGCGACAGTAGAATATAAAAACATAACCCTCCTTCTAGCGCAGCCGGGTAATAAAAAAACTTTTTAACAAAAAAATTAAACCTCCGAAAAAACTGAAAAGCAAAAAATAATAAACCTTTTTTATTTAACCTTAATAAATAAGTTCTTAAATTAATGTAAGTATACCTAAGTAACTTTGAGTCGGCGCCAAACAACCAAATTAATATCGTAGCCGTGCGGAGAAAGCATTTTTTGTTTGGAATGTTATGTTTATCGCTGGAGATTTCACGTTGCATTGTTAATTTAATTTGGTTATTTTCTTTAAAGTTAAGGTAATTTAGTGATCTTTGTTCATTGATTGTTTGGCGCCGACTCAAAATTACTTAGGTATACTTACATTAATTTAAGAACTTATTTATTAAGTGTAAATAAAAAAGGTTTATTAATTATTTTTTGCTTTTCAGTTTTTTCGGAGGTTTAATTTTTTTGTTAAAAAGTTTTTATTTTAAAATTTTTTGAGGCTATAATTTACTTATTACTGCATGCTTAATTTTTGATTACTTTTAAAATAGCTACCTACCTTACTTTAGCTATTAATTGTTATATAATCCTACTTTAACTATTATTTGCTGTAATCTGTGAATGAACAATAAATCACCCCTATTTTCCCACCCTTAGGGTAGGATTATTTTTCCCAAATTTATATGGGACCAACTTCGAGGTATGTCCTATTCAGTAAAAAAAGAATTATCAAAATCGGACTAATTTGTAAAAAGTTATGCGTGGTCATACATTACAACCAGTGAGTCAACAATCAATCATCCCTTTTTTTCTACCCTGAGGGTTGGAATTTGGTTTTCAAATTTATATGGGACCAATTTCGGGATATACCCTTTCCAATAAAAAAAGAATTATCAAAATCGAACTGCTCTGTAAAAAGTTATGCGTGATCATACATAAAAAAAAAAAAAAAAAAAAAAAATATACGCGTCGAATTGATAACCTCCTCCGTTTTTTCGTCGGTTAAAAAGAGATGTAGACAACGCGTGTAAGAGTAGAAGGACAACAAAATACATAAAATAAAAAGTAATTATGTAATTTAAATATAAACATAGGTACAATATGAGAATATACATACATACTTCTAATATAAATATCACTGAATAAAAAAAAACATCATCATCATCATCATCATCATCAGCCTATAATGTTCCCACTGCTGGGACACAGGCCTCCTCTCTGTGAGAGGGAGTGGGCCGTAATCCACCACGCGGGCCCAGTGCGGGTTGGTAGATGTCACATGTCTTTGAATTTTTGGTTCTAGGACATGCCGGTTTCCTCACGATGTTTTCCTTCACCGTCTTGAGAACAGTGGTGATGAAATAATTTACACAAAGTAAAGCGCCTGTCTGGGTTCGAACCTACGACATACAACTCGTAAGTCGCGGCCGATACCACTGGGCCACCACTGCTCTAAAAAAACATAACTTATTTTATTTGATAAATTACATAATACTAGCTGCGCCCCGCGGTTTCACCCGCGTAAATGTCGATCCCGTGGGAATATCGGGATAAAAAGTATCCTATGTCCTTTCCCGGGAATCAAGCTATCTCTGTACCAAATTTCACACAAATCGGTTCAGTAGTTTAGGCGTGAAGAAAAGACAGACAGACAGACAGAGTTACTTTCGTATTTATAATATTAGTTTGGATAATATTGTTTGAAAAAATGCACATAATCGTCAAAATATTTATTTATTTATTGAGGATATCCAACAAAGGATACACATATACAATAGAAATTTAAAATAATACAAAAGGTTCTTTTACGTGTGCTCCTTCAATTACAGGGGACCACAGCATGCACATAATATATACATAATCAGCCTATAACGTTCCCACTGCTGGGACACAGGCCTCCTCTCTGTGAGAGGGAGTGGGCCGTAATCCACCACGCGGGCCCAGTGCGGGTTGGTGGATGTCACATGTCTTCGAATTTTTGGTTCTAGGACATGCCGGTTTCCTCACGATGTTTTCCTTCACCGTTTTGAGAGCAGTGGTGATGAAATAATTTACACAAAGTAAAGCGCCTGTCGGGGTTCGAACCTACGACCTACAACTTGTAAGTCGCGGCTTATACCACTGGGCCACCACTGCTCCACACATAATATATAACTAGGTGTAAACACGATAAAAATAGAGAAAGTAAATTATGAATGACGAATACAAATTATAAAATTGAAAGGCATACTCAGATTTCTCCTAAATCATTCATAACAAAAAGAAAACCAACAAAAAACATTATAATATTTTGAGAAATAACAAATTAGGTCAATTTGTTATTTCTTAATCACTGCTCTCAAAGTCGAGGTAAACCACAACAAGAACAAAACTTAATCATAAGCATTATCTAGTTTAAAATATACCTCGGGACCGCAGCATCCGCAAAGGTCAGCGTAAGCCGGTGTAATGCTAGGCTTAAACCAAGGAACCCTTACCCACGAGGTACTCGTAGACACAATTTGTACAAACTTCATGTTTCTCTAGATTTATTATTTTTAGTAGATTAGAGACTGCGGTATCTATACTTGTGTTTTTCTTTCTTGTGTTTTTCTTTCTTTGTAATTTGATGTCGTTGTAGTGTGGAGGTCTGCGATTTTTTTTCTTATAACGACACCATCATCTGCCTAGCCTTTTCCCAACTATGTTGGGGTCGGCGTCCAGTCTAACCGGATGTAGATGAATACCAGTATTTTACATGGAGCGACTGCCTATCTGAACACAACCCAGTTACCGGGTAATACAATACGCCTTGGTAAGACTGGTTGACAGACTTTCGGGCTTCTGACTACCCTAACGACTGTCAAAGATCCCCGAACGACAGCCGGGACCAACGACTTAACGTGCTTTCCGAGAGACGGAGGGGTCTTGGTATTTAAAAATGGTCACCCATCCACGGACCAACCGTGGCAAGCGTAGCGTAACCTTATCTTTACATACCGAGACCCTTCGACCGCCTCCGTGGTCCCGGCTGTCATTCGTGGATCTTTGACAGTCGTTACGGGTAGTAAGAAGCCCGAAAGTCTGACAACCAGTCTTACCAAGGGGTAACGTATTACCCAGTAACTAGGTTGTGGAGGTCAGATAGGCAGTCGCTTCATGTAAATGTTTAGGCTCAAATGAATTGTAAAAACTCACTTCGGCAATATATACTACCACTATTATATCTACCACTATTATTGCCTACATTGGTATAGAATAATCAGCCTATAATGTTCCCACTGCTGGGACACACACAGGCCTCCACTCTACGAGGAGTGAGCCGTAATCTAAGAAGCGAGCCCAGTTTCGATTTGTAGATGTCACATGTTTTCGAATTTTTGGTTTTAGGACATGCCGATTTTGTCACGCTGCTTTACTTCACCATTTTGAGTACCTACGCTTTGGAATGGGCACCTAGCTTCATATTTTCTGACTGACTGGCTTCTTTATAATTCAAAAGTGCCTGTAAATGGTTAAATTGAATTAAATGCTTTGAGTTTGAGAGCATAGACTGCTTTATTTTATACCAAAATTGTAACTCAACCCAAAAACATTATTATAAAGGTAAAAGGGCGTTCTTATCGCAGATAGCAATGCCTACCAGACAACCACAACATAACTCAGACATAATCTACCTTAAAATCTTAATTTAAATTCATTTTTCTAGCCACAAATCACATTTAAAATACATTTGCCTAACGAGTTTCATTAAAATTCTCCTGAAAACGCTACACAGCCCTAATTACAGGCTGAAATTATGAATATATTTTACTAGCACCAAAAGATTACCTTTTAATTCAAGTTAGCCCAAGAATTGTAATTAGATAAACTTAGCATATTATAATATATTACAAACAATTTTAGATGTAGAAATTGCGAGATATTCTGTGTTTTGTGCTACTATTTTCCTTATAAAAGTTTTTATTAAAATGTTAAGTGATGAACATTTATCATAACATCACGCCTGTAAATTTCAAAGGGTTTCGCAGAGATGTGCCTATTGGTAACACCACATTTCGCCAGTTATAATAAATTATGAAGGGATCGGGGGAAGAACAACTTTTGTCACATTTTATATTTTTTTCAACTGGCAATGCAGTCTGAATGGTTATACCTGTCGCTATGTTCTGTCAAAAACAACGGGGCAATAACATCCATAGTCTCCGAGCTTTCATGCTTTTAAAGTATCGATACTGGGAAAAACATACAATGTCCGGACCGTTCAGGAAAAAAACTACTGTTGTCCGTGGTCGACTGTGACAGCTATACCTACCCCTATCCCCTATACCAATATACCTATTACAGTTAAAGTGCCTTGGGTATAAATGATGCTATTTTATTAAGATCTTATCTTTTAATTAGTAACATCGCAGTTTGTTCATTAGGTGACAAAAGTGGTTCTTCCCCTGATCCCTTCATATGTAAGTCGCATGTAAAAGGGGGTAAGCCCATTGCCATCAACCGGACGCAAATACAGATTCCGGGCTGTTACTGAGAAATTTCCAAAAAACCCAATAACACTTTGCCTAACCTGGGGATCGAACCCAAGACATCATGCTCATTAGTACCGCTTGCGACCGCTAGACCACGGAGACATTGGCGCCAATTCCCTTGTTCACAAACTAAACTAAATTTAAGTTCAGTGCATCTTTTTCTTTCTATTTCATTAAGAAAAAAGTAAATAACACAGCGTACACTTAGAATGAGAGTCTGTACCACACGCACCGTGCGCCTGCATTGCGACCCGACACCCCATCACCAAACATGGCAGGGTCGCCATGTAAGGTTGGGTATTGGAGAAGAGTAAAACGCTCTGACTGCTCGTTGATAACTAACTCATTTATTAATAAGGATTGGTATTTAAGTACACGCGTAACATACATAGGTATATGCAAACTTAGAACATAGGTTATACACTACAAAGAAAAGGACAGAAGATAAATATTAGTTTAGTCCTGTCAAATTAGTCAACTCCTGACGTAAATTGACGTATTTTTAGTAGGCAAGTTTTTAATCGCGTCTAAACTTGTCTATGGAGTATCTTATTTTGACAGGACTAAACTAATATTTATCTCCTGTCCTTTTCTTAAATGAAATAGAAAGAAAAAGATGCACTGAACTTAAATTTAGTTTAGTTTGTGAACAAGAAAATCGGCGCCATTAAGTGATGACTATGTCAGAAATCGATCAAGCAATTTAAAAGGAGGATACATTTTTTATTCAACCGGGATTTTCCTACTAGAGAAATAAACGTTTAATCCTACAATCAATCAAGCGAAGAGCAATAAATATTAATTACACCAGCAATCAACGTGACAATTGCTAACCGGTGGCAATTGTTTATTTTAAATACGACGAGTCGTTACAAATTGAAACAAAATGTCAGTCTGTCTATAAATGGCAAAATTCTTAGTAGTGCCTTGTGAAAGAGTTTGGCATGTCAAATCAAATCATTTTATTCCTTTGCAAACATGGGTAAAACACACATAGATGTTTCATATTTATAACCAAGTTCTCCACATTTTACCGTCCAATAGGCATGCAAATAGCGTATGTACAGTTTCAGTTTAACATACTTAATTGAAAACATAATACGATAAAAAAATGTATTAAATCGAACCCGAAATTGGATTTCCTACCCTAATAAATATGTCTCTTTTTGTGATCCTCAAATAATTCGCATTTTGGTGTCCTAAAAAACTAAATGGGACCAACTTGGACGTACCGCTCGGTCCGTGTACATCAACAGAAGACCAAATTAGAGGATCAATTTATTAAATATTTCCCGAATAGTCTGTCCAGGGAATTACAAAAATGCAGACACGACGAAGTTTATTCTGGTTTGAAGGGTACGAGTATACGGTAGCGGTGAAATATACACACAGACGGCAGTTGCACATCACAGAGCACGAAGATGCCTCGGCGTCCGCTGCTAGAGGCGGCAGCACCTTCCATACAAACCAAGCTTCACCGTTCACTCGCATAGCATTATAATCAACCAATAATGTTCCCACTACTGGGACACAGGCCTCCTCTAGCCGAGAGGGAGTGACCTGGCGGGCCCAGTGCGGGTTGGTAAATATCACATGTCTTCGAATGTTTAGATCTAGGACACGCCAGTTTCCTCACGATGTTTTCCTTCACCGTTTTGAGAGCAGAGTTAAATAAATAATTTACACAAAGTAAAGCGCCTGTCTGGGTTTGAACTTACGACCTACAATTCGTAAGTCCGGCCGTTACCACTGGGCCACCACTGCTCCAGTTTAACCGCGCTTCGACACAAATAACGTATAGAAACGGACTGCTTTGAAGGCGGTCCGTGACATAAGTTTTGTATTCAACGCACTGTATGCGCCACGAATTTCATAAGTGCCTACTGCCATCCCTGGACACTGCCAGTTCGCGCCTTGACTATTCCATTCTCTGTTGCAAACCAACAGGTTCAACAAATCTTCTTCGTGTTACTAAAAGTAAGGTTACAAGTTAACCTTTAATAACATGAAGAAGAAGATTCGTTAGCATTAATAGAAGCCACTTTGGCAAAACGTTTTGAAACTGCAGCTAAAAGCAAAATAAATGGGTTTTCTTCCCTCTAAAGCTCTTATGCCGTTTGTTTAAGTGCACTTTAGACGGATGAAAGAGCAATAGCTGAGAGATAATACATAGTACGAAGCGAAACACCGAAAGGGATTTATAGTTTGTAATACTTTCACTTTCTTTTGAACCTGTAATATGTGTAAAGATACATTAGTATAAACCTAAAAGTATGTTCTATACATTCTATGCAAGTATTTAAAACCTTTTAATCAGAGTGTCTTCTGATGTAGGTAAAATAAATACCTATTCAAACCTAGGCAGTATTCGCTGCGGCTGTGGGTAGAGGTACATACCGCGCAGGTTGCGCTCAGGTACGAGTATTTAGTATCAAGATCCGCGGCTAAAGCGAGAAATCCGCTTTGGTGTGAACAGTAATAATATTACCGAATACCCACACGGTTTTCTCTACCGCAGACCATGGTGGCGAATACTGTTTGAATAGGCCTTAATGACGAACAGATGACCTATCGATGTATTCTATAAAAATACTTACCGTAAACGCTTGGATAAAGTGAGCTTGAAGTAAGCTGTCAATATTGTCATTCCCTTGCATCAGGTGGAATGACATCTTATTATACTTCTCCTAAGTTTTCACTATGAGATTTTTACAGGAAAGATCTCATTATACACCGCAAAACTGCGGTGAAGGTATAGAGGTATGAGGAACAGGGTGTAAAGTTCACTCAACCTCCATGGAAAAGGGAGGATCCTCCGACCAGACGGGTGTTGTGTCTGGCGGGCAACTGCCCAATGATTCATGTCGGGCTGTTGTATCTATGCTAGTTGCGCGGTAAACTCTGCTTGCGAGATGCAGGATTTGCGTGACGTCAGTATGACGCGTTGTTCGCAAGTGGCGTCGTTGATACTGCTACAAAGGTTAGAGAATCCACTATATGCCAGATAGATGCACTTGACTGGTCGATGAAGCGATGCTTGCCTATGAACAGCAGTGGATGTCTTTCGGGTGAAAATTTTTGTTTCAGTGCGGTTAGTGGAAGTGCTCAGGTGCTGTTCGTCCAAGTGCGATTCAAATCAGTGCTCTGAGTGGAATACCTGGAATCATGATGATAATGATTCTTTCAACAAAAGATAAACGCTGTCACGAGTAAAAACAAGTGCACAATAAGCAGTAGTTTTCTTTAATGTCAGCCATTTAACTTGTTCACACGTTTTTATTAGTAATTGCGATACTTAGTTTGTTTACATAATATATTTTTTTGCTTATATGCATTGTCCACGAACTAATAATGGTAAAAATGATGTTCAGCCAACAGCAGTTTGTTTCATCAACAGCAGACTTACGTCTGCTCTTGAATCATAAAACAAGAATTCGTCATAGAAATGACTATTCATACATTCTGTAATTGATTTATTTTAATAGGAAAATAATAAGGTTAGGTTAGGCGTCGCGGCAGACCCCGTAGAAGATGGCGGGACGACTTGGACAAAACAAACGATCAGTGGTCCACTTTAGTCTTGGATCGAAAGAGCTGGAAGTCATGTAGAGAGGCCTTTGCCCAGCTGTGGGATGATGCAGGCTGACAGTAACCAGTATACAGGGTGTTACAGAAAGGGTATATCAATACAAACGGGTTGAAGAGTGTATCTGGTCTAGAATCTCTGTACAAAATTTCAGCTCAAAAGCATTAACTTTGAAAATGCCTAATATTTTTTTTATTTCGACATCACGGCGCTGCACTGGCGCGCGGCGGCGTGATGTGCGTGTACTAGGCGCACAGACACACTACAGATAATGGATAATGACCCTCGTAGTGCGGTGACACGTTTGTTGTGATTTCAATTTAATAAACTATCGAAATAAAAAAATATTAAGCATTTTCAATGTTACTGCTTTTGAGCTGAAATTTTGTACAGAGATTCTAGACCAGATACACTCTTCAACCCGTTTGTATTGTTATACCCTTTCCGTAACACCCTGTATAGTTAGGTTAGTCTGACATCGTTATGATAGGGGTGATAAAGTTGGATTTATTCTGATGTATTGAAATTGATTTTATCTGTTACACAAGCACGCATATAAGTTCAACTGTCTCTAGTGACACAATTACTTTTTGTTTTGTTACGAACTTAATACGCTTGCCGAACAGGTCATGCTTTATATGGCTGAAAATATTGGGACGCAATTTGTTACACAGATAGATCATAACCGGCATGGACATATACACAGGTTATCCGGGCACAACTAGATTAGTTATTGTGTTTTTCTATCCGGAATGATGCATTTTAGGATGTATGAAACAGCCTCCTCGTGTAGCACAGTTTATTCCGCCAGTTACTCAACTGAACCGAGCGCTCGGCGCATCCTGGACAGTCACACCCAACACCTTATTTGACAGGCCAGTTCTTCCCTTGCGGTGGTAGGGCTAACGCCCGCCTGTTTTGCGACCACCCTCCCACTGGAGTTCGACGTCAAGCAGCCTGCTGTGTTTGGTCGATGCGTAGAGTTCCAGTGACTTAGGCATCTTCTGGGCACGCTCGTTCCATCATAGACCTCATCCATCGCTTTCCATCAGGCGTGATTGAGGTCAAGAGCGGGCCCATTCAGCAATAAAATAAAAAAAAGAATTTCTGAGTAGTATCCCGGAGTCTGGACGGCACAAGCCCAGCTGAGTCAATAAGCTCGCCCCCTTTACATAGCACTTAAGTAAAAATAACTGGCAAAATGTGGGTTTAGTACTTCTGTGCCTAACCCTTCAGGGAAAATACGCGTAATGATAAGTTTAGTTCCTCAAGGGTGGAAATCCAAGGGCAACACAGTTGATAAACAAAACAGAACAATAACAACAGACTAAAGACCATAAGGATTGTTCATTGTGCTAATTGAATAGGTAACAGTACCTAATTTGTTAGCCAAGCAAGTAGGTACGTTACTTCAATTAAATAGTTAAGTTACCTAGTGGTACTTACATACAAATCTGTCGCGACTGACTTAACTATTAAGTTAACTGAGGTGACAGCGCAACAGGTCCTGTTCGCGACGGCTTAATAGTAAATTGCTTAATTACACTTTAACTAGTTAATTAGAGTTCATAGATACTATTAGGTCCGAAAATTAAGTTTTTCATAATCAGCCTATAATGTTCCCACTGCTGGGACACATGCCTCCTCTCAGAGAGAGGGACTACATATGTACTTCTCCATGAAATCTTCAATTTCAAAGAGTTATTTGAAGTTTCTACGCTTACTCTCGACATTGAAAATATTTTGTAAAGGCGCATTACTTTGTGTAAATTATTTCATCACCACTGCTCTCAAAACGGTGAAGGAAAACATCGTGAGGAAACCGGCATGTTCTAGAGCCAAACATTCGAAGACATTGATACTAGCTGCGCCCCGCGGTTTCACCCGCATAAGTCTCGATCCCGTGGGAATATCGGGATAAAAAGTATCCTATGTCCTTTCCCGGGACTTAAACTATCTATATACCAAATTTCATCTAAATCGGTTCAGCGGTTTAGGTGTGAAAAGGTAACATATAGACAGACAGACAGGGTTACTTTCGAATTTATAATATTTGTATGGATGGATGTACCAACCCGCACTGGGCCCGCGTGATGCATTACGGCCCAGTCCCTCTCACCGAGAGAAGGCCTATGTCCCAGCACTGGGAACATTATGGGTCGATTATGCATGGCGTGTACAGTGTGCGCACTGTCTAATAGTGGAAGACAAATAAATCGTGAAGTAACTGATAGATTTAATGGTATAACAAACACATTGAAGGTTATAATTATTACAAGTCACTGACCCTACTTTGTTGATGCATGACGGCGACCTTTTAACATCACTGTTGATGCTAAATATAAAAGCATGATTAATAGAAGCAATAACTAAAAGGTGTGAAAATAAATACATTTTCAAGTAGTAGTTGAATAAACTTTCGTGACTGAAGTTCATGCTGAAGAATTTACAGCTTGAATTTTTTTACGAAGAGACCTTTACCGGTTGATTATACATTATATAATATTATTATACAAATATTAGACATTATACAGGGTGAAATTGAAAACATGCGACAAATCGAAATGGGAGATTGTATTCATCATTATGAACAACTTTTACTATGGGACCAAACCTGTAATCGCGAAAAAAAAATCAGCTGTTCCCTACATTTATGTTCGCATAACTCGTCAAAATGTAGGAAGCAGCTGTTTTTTTTTCCGATTTCAGGTTTGGTCCCATAGTAAAAGTTGTTCATAATGATGAGTACAATCTCCCATTTCGATTTGTCGCATGTTTTCAATTTCAACCTGTATATTTGTTGGATGCGAGAAGCACAGAACCGGTCGAAGTGGAGGCGCTTGGGGGAGGCCTATGTCTAGCTGTGGACGTCTTTGGCTGAAATGATGATGATGATGATATATTAAACATATGTATAATAGACTGATGTTACTACAGAAGGTTTTTCTTTGGGATAGCTATCGGGCAAAATTAAGGAGTAGAATTTATAAGGACTAGGTTTGTAGAAGCTTTTTTTTTAAAGATTAGGTAAAGCACAACAATCAATCTCAGGGGTAGCATAATCAGCATGTAATGTTCCCACTGCTGGGACACAGGCCTCCTCGCTCTGAGAGGGAGTGGGCCGTAATCTACCACGCGGGCCCAGTGCGGGTTGGTAGATGTCAAATGTCTTCGAATTTTTGGTTCAAGGACATGCCGGTTTCCTCACTATGTTTTCTTCACCGTTTTGAGAGCAGTGGTGATGAAAATTATTTACACAAATTGAAGTGCTTGTCTGGGTTCGAATCTACGACCTTACAACTCGTAAGTCACCACCACCTTCACCAGCACCACCACTACCACCACTGCTACCACTGCTCATAATCAGGCAGGACATTCTGTCGACTCCGTGTAGTTTTTTTTTTTAACGACGTGTAAAAATGGTTCCAATATCCTATCTACAGAAGAAACAATTTCATTTCATTTCAAACATCATCATCATCATCATCATTGTTTTGATCTGGTTTGAAAGTGTGAGACTTTTCAACCTTAAAGACGACCTTAACTTACTTGAAATAAGGCTGAAACGCTTAGTAAGTAACTGAGCTTTTCCGCCTTATTTCAAGTCGGTTGCCCCACATCTCGAAACTGTATCTATTTTGACCGATGTTACCCTAATGGTTATTTTATTAGGGGATTGAGCTTCGTCAGGGCTTAAAGGGTTTTCTCGTAAAATATCGGCCCTTAGAGACGTGTTAGGATTCCGCACCCTTAGATTGTATCCTTCCGCCATGGCGAGGAAGAGAATAAAGATGAATTTGATGGGTATGTTAGATTTATGATGAGTCAGCCCATCTGTATTCAATGTAACGTTGTTTATGGAAAGATTAGCCTCAATAAATTAATATAATTGAATGATTAAATTGTTTTTATTAGCTATATCATCTTTCTCCTGCCCTTATCCAGATTTATTTGTGGTTGGCGCAGCATGTCTTTTTGAAGTGAAAATTCTTTACGCACGCTTGACTTGTGGAGTAAGCTGGCGAACGCGTGACGTAAGCGTTACGAAAAGTGTGATCGGGCGAGGCGAACGGGAGTTGAGTGGGGATATAAGCAAGAGAATGCAGTGCGCGCGCACATTTTCTTTCTCTCTTTCTCTCATAGCGAAATACGTTTGAAGTTTCACTTCAGTCGTGTGGTCATAAGCACACTCGGTTTTTTCTTCCATAATTCTCTTTTAGTCGTCATCTCGGTAGTCACCCCCTTTCTAACCATATCATCATTCACACAGTCCATCCATCATTTCCTAGGTCTTCCCCTACTCTAATAGCCATCGACATTCATACTCAAAACTCTCCTCACGACATTTTCCTCATTCTTTCGCATCACATGCCCATACCATGACAACCGATTTCCACATAGCTTTTCAGTCAGTGCCACTTTCAGGCTTCTTCTTATGTACTGCTAAGAAGGTTTATGTACTCATTTCTAAGTAGGTAACATTTCCTCATTTTATGTATGATTTTATGCACCTTTTTACCGGTAGTAAGTTATAATAATTTACTTTTGAAGATGTCTTTATCTCGAGTCTTCATCATCAGCTGCGTAGCCTTTTCCCAACTAAGTTGGGGTCGGCTTCCAGTCTACCCGTGGATGCTGCTAAATACCAGTATTTTACATGGAACGACGCATATTGCACCTCCACCACCCAGAAACTGGGTAACACGATACCCCTTGTTAAACCTCGTTTTCAGAAATTCTTGCTTCTGACTACCCGTTATGACTGTCAAAGATTTACAACTGACAGCCGGGACCATCAGCTTAAAGTGCTTTCTCGGTATGTAAAGGATGGTCACCCATCCACGGACTGACCTTGGCAACTGTTGCTTAACTTTGAAGATCGGCCATGCAGCAGTTATTATGTAGCCTCGAGCCCTTTATATAAAGTTCCGAACCTTGAGTTCAGAACTAGAAATTCCAGCATTTTCTCTCAGCTTATTAATATTTCTATGATTAATTTAGGAACATTTCCGTGACAGTTACAACGAAATGTTAAATTCAGTCGCATCATGTCACAGTTATTGTATTACGTACGAAAAGTAGGTACGTAATACAATAATAATTCCCACGGTTATCAGACAGCTAAACAAAGCTTTACCGTGATAACAATGTGATTTGCATCGTCCAGGCTTATGTCAAACGTATACATAAACTCCGGCAGAACCTTGTGCTCCATGGGTTGCGAAGATGATAACATAAATTAAATTAATAGAAAGGAAAGAAATAATTATTTGCACAATAAACTTTTCATTATTTTCTTTCTATTCTATTCATAAACAGAAACCGAATAGAATTCCATAGTTCATGAATCAAACAAACTACCACCCGCAAATCTCTGATTCCACCAAACTGTGTTGATTTTAGATATCAAAAAAAACCTATCTGCTCATAGGTTAGTAAAAAAAAATATTCATGCTTTTTAGGGATTCAAAGGGTGTCAACGGGACCTTATTATTAAACCTCCTCTGTCTGTCCGTCTATCTGTCACCGGGCTGTATCTCATGAACCGTAACAGGTAGACAGTTGAAATCATAGAAATGTAATATAGTTGAAATACACGCATAATTTTTAACTTTATTTATCACTATAGTGTTATCAGCATAGTAATAAATAAAGTTAAAAATTAAAGGGACCATACAAAAAACGTGTTTCTTCGGCGTTTATTTGCTTTATAGTACGGAACCCTTCCTGTGCAAGTCTGACTCGCAGTTAGCCGGTATTTTATCAGTCACGAAGGTTGGTAGAGTGGCTGAAAGCTAAGCAAGTCCGAAAAACTTACTTGAGTACCTATCGCCTTCGTACTCATTAACTCATCCTGCCGACAATATATGTATAAAACTTTTTAAGTTCAGGAGGCCATGGAGGTCGCCGGCGGGTCCCAAAGTTTCTGCTTGTGAACGCCATGAGTCAAAATTATTACAAGAGGCCGTGGTATAAGCAGACGGGTCAAAAAAAATATTTCAGGACGCCGTGGGATCCGCTCAGACCTCCCGAATTCAAATAGTTTTTACAACTACTGGCATGCTGTTATGGAAATTGTGATTAAAGTATTTAAAAATGTGCTTTGGCCTGCTGAAAAAAACAGACGGGTTGCACTCCGGGAGTGCCGGCAGAAGTGAAAACTTGAATATTAACGTTGAAATAAATCAACTATTAATTGAATTAATATAACTCATTTTCTTCCGCTATTTCTTCGTCACTTTTCTCATTAATAGATGCACTTTGTTCAATTTCCATATTTTAAACACTTTATATACACGAATTTTACGAATCCACAGTAGTGTGGCCACTACACAGACGGTCGAGTCATCAGCTGTCACCATCCATGGATGCGCGTGTCACGCTGTAACATAAACACACACGAACATTCGCGCAAGCGCCCTGCGCCGCCTAAACGAAACAGACATACATTTTCGCCGCACCGTAGAAAGAGAAGGGGATACTTCCTCTCCTACGCCGCGCCGGCTGTCTACTCTCCATCCGTCTTACGAATTTTCGATCAGGTCACGTGTCCTGACGCAAGTTTAACATTTTTTACCCATTACAAAAAAAGTGTACAACGCCGCTAAAGAAGTTTTCACTTCAAAAACTTTTTGGGGGTCGCCAGCGGCGGTTCCCTTGGCAGGGAGAGTGTTAATAGATTCCACGAGGAACAAATCATTTTTGTTGAACAATCTTTCTAGATACCACATATGTCCAGCACAGCTCCACCTGGAACACGTTCCCTAGGTATGATATACTGTTATCAGCGAGTGATTTATCACTACACCACAAATAACAGCGCTTCGGGGACTGCCCGAACAGCAGCTAATTATCAAAATACTGTGAACTCATTACCGATTGTGTTTCATATTAACGAGATGCACATGCTGGATTACAGTCGCAAATTTGATTATTATGCGGTTTGGAACTGAAAGTGGGTAGTTTTGATAATGATTCTAATGTCATTCAAATTATTGATAATAACAACAGACTTCAAAAAAAACACTACAAAGTGATAAATAACTTTAATTTCGGAAGTCGGTGTCGTTGGTTCCGCCTTTTCGTTTTTTGTTTGACACCGACTTCCGAAATTAAAGTTATTTATCACTTTGTAGTGTTTTTTTTTTTTTGAAGTCGGTTGTTTTTTTTTTTTGTAAAAAAGTTTTTATTTTTCACTTTTTAGTTGCACAGACGCCAGCACATCAACCTACCCGAAACTGTCAAATTTTCCCAATCAACTTTGAACTTTATAATTTAGTGATAAAGTTGAAAATCTATTAAAGAAATTTGACAGATTGTAGTAGGTTAATGTGCTGGCGTCTGTACCTATCAAACACAAATTCAATTAACACTAGCGCATTGAAGATTATTGAAGACACCGACTAGAAGAATCATCAAAATTCGCATAGAAATGCCGAAGATAGTGTACATTTATGCATATAACTTCATACACAAGAATAATTACCTGATGTATTATATACTAAAACCTTCCTGAAAGTATGTACCTAGATCACATTAATGAAAGAATTATCAAAATCGGTTCATTAGTTTTTGAGAAAATCGCGGACATACAAACATGCATATATACATACGGGTCGAATAAAGAACCTCCTTTTTTGAAGTCGCTTAATGAAGTCGCTTAAAAAACTATTTAATTCGCAAATTATGCTACGGTTTCATTGCCACGATAAGGCGAACCACAGTTCACGCGTCTCTCGCATACCGCTCGATGTCACAGAGAACGCGCGAAGTGTAGTTCGGTTTATAGCGACAGTGTTTTGTTTTTGAGATTCCGAACGTGTTTAAAACACGTGTCTTAAAACACGTGTCTTCACCGACCGGCCACAGCGTGTAGTTGCCAGGTGTACGGCCTGAGTGCACGCTCTATTCGAGCGTCGGGCGGGGAGGGGCGTGCAGCGTTCATGTTAAACACGTGCTACCCGTAGTGGCCGTCCTGAGTGCCGGCCGAGCGGAGCGTGGGCAGCAGCGGACTTGTTTGCGTCGAGCGGGGCGTCGCGTGCAAATTCAAACCAGTTTGTGTTTTGCAGCGGTGATACGAGCGTTCTTAAAGGATGTCGTTTTAATCGAATCTGATGTGTGAAAATTAGTACTACTCAATTTTAATCTTGATTCAATTCTCTGTAATATGTAATCAAAAGTTGCCACTGTCATCCTTGTATACTCATGAAATTTATCTTCATTCACCCTTAATGTTTCAAATAACGTAGAAAATTCTCCAAATTGTTTTCTTTGCTTCACAATGTTACTAGGACCTTGTCTTGACTCATAATTAAATTTTAGCCACAAATTTTCTTCTAAATACATATCAATAATATCGTACGACGCAGACGCCATGATCGACACAAACGACCGCCACCACAAACGCTGAGCGTGCACTGAGGCCACTTAAAGAACGCGCTTTCGACCGCTCTTCCCCGCTCCGCCCGACGCTCGAATAGAGCGTGCACTCAGGCCTTACATTTAGAGTTGGGGACTCATCATACGTATCTTGGTGTGATAATAGATAGTAATTTCCACTGGCGGCCGCACATTGATCATGTTTGTAATAAGCTTAGGTCCATATTAGCAAAGCTATCGATACTTAAGTATAAATCTATGGAAATCTGCAATGTGTTAAATGCGAATAACTGTTCAAAGGTATTAAAAAAATATTTTCTAGATTGCAGTGCGATCTAGAAAAAAAAAAAATCAAAATCAAAATTGCTCATTAAGTAATAATTAATATGTAGTGGCACCGAGTTGCCGTGTCTGCCATACTGCTGTTAAACCCGCGATGGTTCGTGTGGTATGTTTAACAAACACAATTGTAAACTGTTCTTGTTTTGATTAATAAATAATAATAAAAAAATAATAAAATAATTGGCATTCCGTTATAGACCCAACTCAAATCATTTGGGTTCGGTTATACCAGTCGTTATTATGATAAAGTTCACGGATATGGAACACCAGTTTAATTTAAAACGGTTGTAGGGTAGAGAGGACGGCTGTTAGCCTTGAAACGTCGAGTTCATTGTTCGCAATATTTTGGGGTGAAGTTCATTACTCGATTCGGGCAGGAATATCGAAAATGTTTTATTTGCCCTCCGTTGTGTTTGGTAAATTAACTTTATCTATTCGGAATCGAATATAATATATTTAAAACACTACAAAGTGAAAAATAACTTTAATTTCGGAAGTCGGTGTCGTTGGTTCAGCATTTCGTTTTTTGACACCGACTTCCGAAATTAAAGTTATTTTTCACTTTGTAGTGTTTTTTTTTTTTGAAGTCGGTTGTTTTTTTTTTGTAAAAAGGTTTTTTTTTTTCACTTTTTAGTTGTACCACCCCACACAAATTCAATTAACCCTAGTGCATTGAAGAATTGAAGACACGACTCGAAGAATCATCAAAATTCGCATAGAAATGTCGGAGATGCAGTACATTTATGCATATAACTTCGTACACAAGAATAATTACCTAATATATTATATACTAAAACCTTCCTGAAAGTATGTAGATCACATTTGTAAAAGAATGATCAAAATCGGTTCAGTAGTTTTTGAGATAATCGCGGACATACAAACATACATACATACATACATACATACGGGTCGAATACAGAACCTCCTTTTTTAAAGTCGGTTAAAAAGGACTTTTTTTTGCATTAGTTGAATAGTTAGTAGGTAGTTTTTTATATTAACTAAATACTTGACGGAGGAAATAATAAATAACCTATCAATATTTTTCTAAATTAGGTCAATAAATAATTGGAAACATTCATTTTGATTGGATCTAGATGTTTAGGCGGATATTTATGAAGTTTTTTGCCACCGTCAAGACATTTGCTAATCACACTATCACACTAATATTATACTTGGGCCTCGTCCTCGAGATTAGTATATAACAAGTAGTAGCACATATAATGTCGCCTCCATGCACTTTAGTTTATCCAGGTAAAAACTCCTTTAAAATTTTCTTTATGGTCGATGCCTTAATTTCGCTGTCAGTTCAACGACAATACTCCATTCACATTTTAGTGCTTCGCCATTTTGCATTACAAATTTCTACATAACGCAAAAAATTGTATATCATGCCGAAGAGAAAGCGTTCAGACAGGGAATATGAACGCATAAAAAAGAAACTTAAAAAATTAGAAAGAAAACTGGAACGGAAACATCGGAGGTCTTCTTCGAGTTCCGTTGCCTCTACAGGCTCGCAAGAGGACAACCAAGGTACTTTACATGAGACTCACGTCACAACGTCTTGAGGTGTGACTTGTCTTAGAACTCGGGTTCACGGTACAGCGCCTAGAGATGTACCTTACCCGAGGCAAACGCATTCTGATAACTCTATCCTAATGCAAAAGTACCTTACCAACTGTAAGTATTCCCTTGAGTATAATAATGTAAGACTCACGTCGCAACGATCTGAGGTGTGACTTGTCTTGGAAACACGGATTCACGGTACATCGTCTTGAGGTGTACCTTATCCGTTGTCAACGCACTGGATATCATTGCTATGATTACTTTACCATTTGTAAGTATCCAATTACATGTAATACTAGACTCACATCATACTGACTCGAGGTGTGATTTGTCTTGAAAATAATCTCGGGTTCACGGTACAACGCTTAGAGATGCACCTTACCCGTAGCTATAACTTGACTCTTATGCATGTTTACTGGGCCCTTTCCCTTGTGCATAGTGCCCATTGCTCCTTACGGAGCTAACACTATTTTCTAGTAACTTTCAAGTTCAAGCAGGCGCCTGTTGCATTCTAGTACACGCTTTCCTACCTAATAGTCTAAACAATCAATTTCAGACGTATTTCTAGAATCCGGAATTGAAAAAGATCTGCTATATGATCTTAGAACAGACATTGAGGCTCCACCTGGTACCCAATTGCTGGAGATTGAGGATGAGCTTACAACGGTACCGGAAGCGCCGCAGCAGCAGCCAACAATTACTCTAACGTCCGCTTTATTGTCTGAGCCTACAGCCGTGACTACAGCTGAAACACAAGAAGCAATAGTTGCTGACTTAGATGAAGTGGCTCTAGAGATACTGGGCGTAGATCCCTCAGTCCCCATATCGCACGTGAAAAACGTACAAAAAGATCTAGCAATTCGGTTTGATTATCTAGCGTCATCAGGGTTAGATAAGAGTTTACGTAAAGAACTGCTTGAGAAATACTTACCTCCCGGTAACTGCTACTCCATTAATGCCCCTATCCTTAACCCGGAAATTAAGGCCGCGTTGACGGAAGTTGTTATTAAAAGGGATAAGGCTTTTTTTGATAAGCAAAAGCAAACAGCATCAGCGATTTCCTCCCTTAGTCAAGCGATAACACTAATGCTGCAAAAAGATGATAAGGATCCAGTCCTACTCAAAACCCTTATGGACACAGGCAGGCTTTTGTGCGACTCACAATATTCGGAATCAATTACAAGGCGTAATTTTATTTTGCCTGTACTGAAGAAAGAGTTGAGGACTCAACTACAGCAAACGAAAATTGATAAATTTTTATTCAGCGAGAAGTTATCTGATGCATTGAAGACTGCCAAAGCAATCCACCAATCTGGAGCAGAACTAAAATTGCCTTCTAATTTTAAACCCTTGTTTAGAAAACCGAAACCTGGTCCTATAAAAAACTGGAAAGGTCCTCCCCTGAACCGCAGGCCAGCTCCTCCACGAGCACAGCCGTCAGGGACATCGAGGACCACACAGCCTGCGCAGACGAAGCCACAGCGTTGGCAATCGTCGAAAGGGTCGCAGCAGACGCCCTTCAACAACCGCCGCTAGATCCGGTACGGTATGCTGGTAAAATATCAAAATTTTATAAACAATGGTCACGGATTACCTCTGCAAAGACCATTCTTTCCTGGGTAGCTGGGTATGAGATTCCATTTGCATGCCCACCGACTCAAAATTATACTATGTCTAATTCTCAAAAATATTCTGGAAAAGAAATTGAACAATTCGAACTGGCTATTAACAATCTGTTAACAATAGGCGCTATTTCTCAATGCGAACCTTGCGAAGGGCAATTCTTATCAAGTATATTTTTAATTCCTAAACCAAACGGTAAAACTAGGTTTATTCTAAACTTAAAAAACCTTAATAAATTCATCGAAACACAACATTTCAAGCTTGAAGACTTGCGTACAACTATTAAGTTCATTTCTAAAGGTTGTTTTATGAGTACTATAGATTTAAAGGACGCGTATTTTTTTATTAGCATTCATGAAAATTCAAGAAAGTTTTTACGGTTCACTTGGATGAATATTCTGTATGAGTTTAATGTTTTACCATTTGGACTTAATACCGCGCCATATATTTATACAAAAATTATGAAACCGGTAGTAAGATTACTACGATCATGTGGTTTCATGTCCACAATTTATTTAGATGACTTCTGTTTAATAGGACGCGAACGTAGGGAATGTATTCAGAACATTAATACATCAGTTAAACTTTTATCGGCTTTAGGGTTTACTATTAATACAGAAAAGAGTAACTTGATACCGAGTAATACATGCAAATATCTTGGCTATATAATAGATTCCATTAATCTACATATCAGTTTACCTCCTGAAAAAAGAATTAAGATTAAAAATGAATTAAATAAATTCAGGGTAATTACCCGTTGTAAAATCCGCGAATTTGCCCGTCTCATAGGTTTGTTAGCGTCTGCCTGCCCAGCTATTGAATATGGCTGGGTTTATACTAAACAATTCGAACGATGTAAATTTCTTAATCTAAAATCCGATAGTGACTATGAAAAATATATGTACTTACCAGATTCGTTACATTCGGATTTTGACTGGTGGATAAAGGCTATTGACCACTCAGTGAATAGGATAAAGTTTGATAAATATTGTGTTGAGATATTCTCTGATGCCTCAACTACTGGGTGGGGTGCGGCCTGTGCGGACCAAACGGCGAGCGGGATTTGGAGTAAAGATGAGAAACTCAATCACATAAATTATCTGGAAATCCTTGCTGTTTTTATTGGACTCAAGATTTTTGCAAAAGACTTGTCACATAGTCAGATTCTGTTGCGCACCGATAATACTACAGCAATATCTTATATAAACCGCATGGGTGGGGTACAATTCCCTCACCTTACATACATTACCAAACAAATATGGCAATGGTGTGAGATTCGAAATTTATTTATATTCGCTTCTTACATTCGCTCAGCTGACAACGATGTGGCAGACGCTGAGTCAAGAAAAAATCATCCTGACATAGAGTGGGAACTTTCAGATCTCGCGTTCCAAAAGGTTGCAAATACTTTAGGTATTCCTATTATAGACATATTCGCAAGTAGGATTAATAAAAAATGTTCTAAGTACATTTCTTGGCATCAGGATCCAGACGCTTACGCCATAAATGCTTTTTCAGTGAATTGGTCAAAATTCTTTTTTTACGGTTTTCCGCCTTTTTCAATTATTTTTAAAACCATAAGGAAAATCATCACGGACAAGGCTAGAGGTATACTTATAGTACCCTTGTGGCCTACACAACCGTGGTACCCGCTCTTTTATAAACTCTTAGAGAGTAAACCTCTTATTCTTTATCAAAGTAAAGATCTAATTCTCTCTCACTCCAGCAGCCGACATATACATCGGCAGACTACCCTGGTGGCCGGCATATTATCCGGACATCTCTATTGAAGAAGGGCATGTCACCTTCCGCCATAGATGTCATGCTAGCGTCACTTTCTGCAAACTCTTTCAAGCAATATGATTCCTGTTTGAAGAAATGGTTCCTATTCTGCCAAGGAAAAAATTTTGATATGTTTAATGTATCGGTACCAAATATTATTGAATTTTTAAATATGGGCTACCAGTCGGGAGCCCAGTATGGTACTTTAAATACGTACCGTTCCTCTCTGGCTCTCATTTTCGGACGTCAGATTGGTGAAGATGATCTCATTAAACGATTTCTTAAGGGAGTTTTTCGCTTACGACACTCGTTACCTAAGTATGATTCCACTTGGGACACTTCTATAGTATTAAATACTCTAGCCACTTGGTTTCCAAATGAGAACTTATCTTTAGAAAAAATAACAAAAAAATTAATAACATTGCTTGCTTTGGTAACCGCGCACAGAGTACAAACATTTTCTAAAATCATGATTCAGAATATTGTCATCCTTCCTAATGAGATTTCTATTAAAATCCCTGACTGTATTAAAACATCTCGACCTGGATCCCTACAACCTAGGCTCGTTCTCCCTTTTTTTTGAACACAAACCAGAGATATGTCCTGCGAAGGTACTTTGTTCATATCTCGGTTTAACAAAAGATCTACGCAAACATGACTCATTATTCGTTAGTCTAAAAAAACCCCATACTGCGGTGTCTTCCCAAACTTTAAGCAGGTGGATTAAAACCACATTAGCTTTGAGTGGTATTAACGTTTCTATATTTTCCGCGCACAGTACTAGACATGCTAGTACATCAAAAGCGTGTAGCTTGGGGGTTAACTTAGATACTATCAGAAAGACCGCCGGATGGTCTAACAATTGTTTTGCTAGATTTTATAATAGAGTAATTTCTGTTGATCCCAATAAACATGTATTTGCTTCTAGCATTATTAACTCATAATTAAGTTCCTTTATTTACTTATTTTTTCGTTCAATAATAATGAACTCTTACTTAAGTTCTTTTTGTTTTTATCTTTTTTTTTTAAGTTCGTTTCTTTTTTGTTTTTTCTTTTAATAATGAAAGATTAAAGAATAAGTTTAAGTTGAATTATTCTTTCATTTGATATTTTACATTAATCTCTCAAGATCTACTTGTTATATACTAATCTCGAGGACGAGGCCCAAGTATAATTAGTGATTAAACGAACTTACCTGTACGTGAAGTTCTATCACAATTATAGTTGGGCCTCGTCCGAAGAGATTAGCTACCCCCCCTCCCCTTTACTTTTAGATCCCTTTTAGTAAAATATCTGTTGAGTTTAATTTCAGCTCTAAACATAATGAAGTATTGTCGTTGAACTGACAGCGAAATTAAGGCATCGACCATAAAGAAAATTTTAAAAGAGTTTTTGCCTGGATAAACTAAAGTGCATGGAGGCGACATTATATGTGCTACTACTTGTTATATACTAATCTCTTCGGACGAGGCCCAACTATAATTGTGATAGAACTTCACGTACAGGTAAGTTCGTTTAATCACTAATTATGAAGGCGAAAGTTTGTGAGTGTGTTTGTTAGATACTTCTTCACGCACAAACGGCTGAACGAATTTGGATGAAATTCGGCACACAGATAGTTTATAACCAGGATTAACACATAGGGTGATTTTTATCCCGATATTTCCACGGCATCGACACTTATGTGGGTGAAACCGCGGGGCGCAGCTAGTTAAAGATAAACTAGACTGCCCTATCTGCAAGAATAATTAATAAAAATGTTTAGAAAATAGGTAATTGTGTTTAAATGACGTGACAATAGAGAGCGTCTAGAAAGCAGTGGTGACCCTATGGTATGGTGAATGGCCGCGACTTACGAGTTGTAGGTCGTAGGTTCGAGCCCAGATAGGCGCTTTAGTTTGTGTAAATTATTTCATCACCACTGCTCTTAAAGCGGTGAAGGAAAACATCGTCAGGAAACCGGCATGTCTTAGGACCAAAAATTTTGTCACGTGACATCTACCAATCCACACTGGGCCAGCGTGGTGGATATACCTATATATACCTTCTCACACAGAGGACGCCTGTGTCCCAGCAGTGGGAACGTCATGGGCTGTTATACGCTAATTTATTTATTAATATACTTATACTTTATTGTACACCAGAAAATCCATAACAAAATGGGGACAGCGTCAATGGAGACAACTGGAACAGACGAAAAATATACAAAACATACAATGGGCGGCCTTTTCGCTTTCTGCGATCTGTTCCAGGCAACTTTATATTTCAAACAAATAGATACTTATTCGAATTGCAAGAGGAATCAGATAATCTTTATCTCAAGGAAACTTACAAAATGGCTTCATAAGTAAAGCATAAAATAAAATCTATACTAATCCATACTAATATTATAAATTCGAAAGTAACTCTATCTGTCTGTCTGTCTGTATGTAACCTTTTCACGCCTAAACCACGGAACCGATTTAGATGAAATTTGGCATAGAGATAGTTTGAGTCCCGGGGAAGGATTTAGGATAGTTTTTATCCGGATATTCCCACGGGATCGACACTTATGCGGGTGAAACCGCGGGGCACAGCTAGTCGATTATAATTTACAAAACGATTCCTGAAGTCGTTGTCATCCGTAACACGTTTTATAACATAACGATTGTTAAATTTGTAATCTTCGAATCGAATTACCGATCCGATGATTCTATCGACAGGTACAATGGTCGTCGGATGGTCAGCAAAAACATCACGGTCGGACGGAAATCGATGCAAATTGAGCGTGAGGTTTTGATGTTTAATATCCAGAACTAGTTTGGAGGACGGAAAATTATGTTTTTGCTGACGGTATATAATTGGATAGTTAGTTTATAGCCTGGCTGATGGCAGTACGGTGTTTTGTTGGGATTTAATTTCCAAACGGAATTAAATTTTCGGTGTACAAATGGATTAATGGATGGACTTTCAGGTTTATTTTTATCACAATGGTTTTATGATTTCCGTCTGCGTTTTGACTAGGTACCTATACATATTTGTGTTTCATGAAAAAGGTTTCCAATATTGCTTGCTAAAAGATTGAAAAATAACCGTCTGTTTTTATACTTTTAAAGGTCTGTTTTTACACTTTTAGAGTTTACTTGAGCTTCATTAACCGGTCAAGCGGCGTGGTTCGCCGATCGGCGACGAAACAATAGAAAATCAATTGTGTCTCATTAGCGGAGCTTGACAGATCAAGATATTTGATTATTACATAACTTTTACAATATTTAACACAACTAACAATTTACACTATATTAAATGACTAACTAACGAACTATACAAATAAATATAAAAACAGGACACTTATTAGGCATCGAAGTACTCGTCCGCATCGCTGTCATCTAGAAACGTGCCCAGAACGACAGACTGGCAGCATTGCCACGTTAAATGGCAATGCTAATTCTTTTGCCAAATAACGACCCAGCCCTCTGGTCTCTTAAAGTGAAAATACTATTAATAACATAATCAGCCTATAACGTTCCCACTGCTGGGACACAGGCCTCCTCTCTGTGAGAGGGAGTGGGCCGTAATCCACCACGCGGGCCCGTTGCGGGTTGGTGGATGTCACATGTCTTCGAATTTTTGGTTCTAGGACATGCCGGTTTCCTCACGATGTTTTCCTTCACCGTTTTGAGAGCAGTGGTGATGAAATAATTTACACAAAGTAAAGCGCCTGTCGGGGTTCGAACCTACGACCTACAACTTGAAAGTCGCGGCTGATACCACTGGGCCACCACTGCTCCAAAAATGACAATGCTGAAAATACTATTAATACTTATTTCCTTTATTTCACTATATACATATAAATAACATAGTCTTTATGTCGTGGTCTACCTTGACTTAAAACTCGAAATTGAGCGTCATTTTTAATTGTATGCAAAAAACTGATCATGTTCAGTTTTACAGAAAATGTTCTATTTAATCTGGCATTACCACCTTCTACTGGGTTATTCGTTATTTATTTTGTTATTTTTAACCGACTTCAAAAAAAGGAGGAGGTTCTCAATTCGTCGGAATCTTTTTTAACATTTTGTTTTGATACTCTCATTTAATAGTTAGTCGGTAAATTTTTCAGTAATTCAAACTATCATGTCTTAAATTTTGTTTAATATAGATCTGGCTGCTCTGTATAGGTATTTAAATTAGAGTAATAATGATAAGATGATTATTATACCATTTCTGTGATTTTAATTGTGATACTGGATAATAAAGATGATTCATACCTAAATGTTTAGGATTGTTTTATTATTGCATTATTCTTTCAAAAATTTCAAAGAAGTACTTACTTATTTTTTTGTTGACTGTACCTTTAAAGTACTTGTAATTTGGGACGAAGCACAACTTCAATAGTGATATGGGACGAACTAAGAATTTTTTGGAATGTGGGACAAAACTTTGGAACGAACGAAGAATAAACCATAAATTATATTTTTAAATATTAGTATAAAAAATATATAAAAACATTTAAAAATATAAAAAATAGTAGCCCACCGGTATCGGGAACAGGGTCCAAGCTACCGGCGGTCAGGGCTCCAGAGAGAGGAACCTCCTAACAATACGGGCCGTGTCCAAAAGTACAGCTTTCTGAATCAAGCCCTTGATCCAGCTGCCCAACGAGAGCCTCCTTAGGTGTTGGTCGAGGCTCTTGGCTATTAATCCATTGGCTGTAACGACTATCGGCACAATGATCGCTGAGTCCACATCCCACATGTCGACAACCTCGTGAGCCAAGTCAAGATACTTAATTTGTTTATCTTTCTCAGCTTTCACGAGGTTCTCATCACGCGGGACAGTTATGTCAACAATCATTGCGCGCCGCTCTGATCGATCCACCACCACTATATCAGGCTTATTGGCAACAATAGTCCTGTCAGTGATGATGGATCGATCCCAGTACAATGTGATATTACCATTTTCGAGAACTGGGTCGGGCACATACCTATAGTACGGCACCTCCGATTCTACAAGGTTGTATTTCAAAGCAAGCTGCTGATGGATTATCCTGGCTACAAGGTTGTGTCTATGCAAGTATTCTCCGTTAGCTAGACGAGAACACCCGGAGATAATATGCCTGATTGATTCTCCCGGCCGGTGGCATGCCCGACAGATGTCAACCGTGCCGTCTTTCACAATA
The DNA here is from genome assembly GCA_947508005.1 of Amphipoea lucens. NCBI lineage: Eukaryota > Metazoa > Arthropoda > Insecta > Lepidoptera > Noctuidae > Amphipoea > Amphipoea lucens. The sequence continues at coordinate 1,619,594 of OX382356.1, read as the reverse complement.
TATCTCCGGTAGTTGTTTGTCATCATAACTTCGTCCATAATTGCACAAACAAAACCTTCGGTTTCTCCAAAGAGATCACCGCAACGTAGCCAGGCTACGGACGCTAGTAGGTCTACATCTGGTCCATGAAGGGCCCGAAGAAAGCGTCCGTGAAGCTCCTTACTCTGCCATACCTCCATGCGATCATTAGTGTCAAGCACTACTGGTTTGCGCCAGTTCTCTTTAGCCAAGGAGAGCGGGGTGGGGCCCTTGTCCACTATGACTACATCTCGATGCATCCCCACGTCGGTTTCTTGGAAGTATTCCCTGAGATTGCATATCTCGCGATTGTGGAGGGTCTTAGCGTTTAAAAACCCTCGACCTCCACACTTTCGCGGGATATACAACCTCATTACCGATGACCGTGGGTGATGCATTCGATTTGCAGTCAGCAGCGTACGGACCCTCCTATCCAGGGCGTCGAGTTCGGTTTGAGTCCATATGAGTATGCCAAAAGAGTACATCAAAACCGGCATGACCCAACCGTTGAAGGCACGCACCTTGTTTCCGCCTGATAGAAGACTATTAATACTTATTTTATTATTAACTTAGTCACCAAGGGCACATCATTCATTTAATAATATTTTTTTGACGTTTCTACTCCACAAGTTTCCAAGAAAAACGTCTGCATGAAATAGGCAATGTTGTAATATTAATATTTTACATTTTCAAAATTCTGAATAAGACATGATAAAATAATTTATGTGACAAACAGATTCCAAGAAAAATAAAGGATATTATTTTTGGTAGCCACGAAACTTATTCCAAATGGAAAATGAATTATTCATTTACCATTTAAATAAGCAACAATATTCACATTGTGTTCGGAACTTCGGATGCCTACAGAAAACGGGAACGTGGCTTTTGAAACGATTCTTTATTTTTAACTGACTTCAACAAAGGAGGTTCTGTATTCGACCCGTATGTATGTTTGTATGTCCGCGATTTTCTCAAAAACCCATAAACCGAATTAGATAATTCACTAATGTGATCTGCATACTTTCAGGAAGTTTTTAGTATATAATACATCAGGTAATTATTTTTATGTACGAAGTTATATACATAAATGTACTGCATCTCCGATATTTCAATGCGAATTGTGATAATTCTTCTAGTCGGTGTCTTCAATTCTTCAATGCACTACCTAGTGTTAATTGAATTTGTGTGTGGTAGGTACAACTAAAAAGTGATAAATAAAAACTTTTTTACAAAAAAAACACTACAAAGTGATAAATAACTTTAATTTCGGAAGTCGGTGTCAAAAAACGAAAATGCGGAATCAACGACACCGACTTCCGAAATTAAAGTTATTTATCACTTTGTAGTGTTTTTTTTGAAGTTGGTTGTTTGTTTTAACTTCCTAGTCTCACTGAAGGCGAGGCGGGTTTGACTTGCAAATGTCAATTGAACTTGCCTTTTTTTTCTTCGTGTTGCTGTCACGACTCTATGTCTGATCTTATTGACCTAAAACTTCGCCACTTCAACGGCACCGTCGGTGGCAACGCAGTGGTCCCTTTGACTGCATGTTTTTTGACACAGAGGGCAGGATAGGAGAGGTGGAGCAAAGTTTGCGACACAGCTCCACATCATCCACACCCCACGACACACACACACGACATCACTGCCGTTCCGTCAAGATAGCCCCACTTTACCTGGTTGGAGTTACATCTTCCCCCACATTTCGTGGTCTACTTGGAAGTCCCTGAACCTCCCGTTGCCTATGAGATATATCACAGGAATAGAAGTGTGTAGGGATGATTACCTGGCTATACAAGGTTGCAGGGACATCGACTTACAACAAACTCAAACTCAAACTCAAAGCATTTATTTCAATTAAACCATTACAGGCACTTTTGAATTGTCAAAATTAAGTAGTCGGTCAGTTGGTCAGAAAGTTGAAGCTAGTTGCCCATTCCAAAGCGTAGATCTCTATGGAGAAGAACGGGCAAGAAACTCCATGGACACTCTTTTTAAATCAAGATATTACAAAATCCTGGGTACATTATTCTTGTTGCTTCTATATGTGAGAACAATGTAAAAAAACACACAAATGAAGAAACAATACAAGAAATAAGATTAAAAATAAGCCTTGGCAGTTAAGAGATGACCAGTCTCAACCGACGGCGTCCCACGAACATGACGCATGGATCAGCACCATCCAGCTCAACCATTTTGTAGGGAACCGAATGATCCAACACACGCGCCACCATCAGTGAGACATTCAACATGTTATAATGGATTCAGTATATAATTCTGAACCCCTCTGCGTTGAAATTTTTCGTCGGTAATTAAAAAAAAATCTAGATGATCATGACGCTGATGGAAAGTAGGTACATACCTAATTACAACCACAAACGAGGGCACCGATCCGTAGCTGACTCAAGAGTCAAAAGTCCCTTTTTTATGGATGGGGAATCACCAAATGACTCCTCCCGCTCTGGGTGGAGCGGAAGGGAGTGTCAGACTCTTACTGACTAAAACCCACCCGTGTTCCTTCCTTAGCCCTTTATGTTCCGGGGTAGCGGTAACCCTTTCGGGCAATCCCGCACCAAAAGTGCCTACTGTTGAGTTTATGGCATGTAAACTGTATTTACGTAAAAATAACTTTCCATAAAATTCTGTTTGCACTACAACTTCAAATTGAATTAATACTTTTTCAATAGTACATAGACTAGTCATTCTAAAATCAAATCAATTAACACTGTGAAATTGATATTCGTATAAGGGCTGATTTTTCAATCATCTGATAACTCTATTCGAGGAATAATTTTGAAATTTTGACAGTTGTTTCATACAAAAACTGTCAAACGTCAATTTTATTCCTCGAATAAAAATTATCTGGCGATGGAAAAATCAGCCCTAAGTGGAAATACTTAACATCGATTTGTAAATAAAGATTTGAATATGGAATCATCATCATCATCATCCAAAACCCGACTTCACCCACTGCTGGATATAGGCCTCTCTTTTCTTGTGCCAATTTCCACGTTCCTGTGTCAGCCTTATCCAGGTTTTGCCCACGATGGCAATCACAGAACAGTTAGGCATGAATGTCGTTCGCTCATCTCGCGGCGCGCCTGACGACTAACATCTCACGATATAAGAATATGGAATACCTATTAAGTATCTACTACCTGTATCTACAACCTGTCTGTCGAAGGACTGATGGCCGGTGGAGTAGACGAGTCCTGGAGTGGAGACCGCGTACCGGCAAGCGTAATTTGGGACGCCCCCCAGCTATAGATGGACGGACGACCTAAAGAAGGTGGCTGGGGTAGACTGGATGCGGAAGGCGGAGGACAGGGTGCTGTGGCGCAGTCTGGGAGAGGCCTATGTCCAGCAGTGGACTGCGATAGGCTGAGTTGATTGATTGATTGATAGTCCTGTACCAAAACTAATCAGCTTGCTCACAACCTTAGACCCTAATCCCTCGGTTCATACACAAGTACGCTAACTCCATTCATAAACAATCACACTGCCGCTAAGCTGTGATTACACGGACCGTATCATGTTTCCGTTAGACGACATGTGGGTACAGCGTGATGTGGGTCAGCTGGTGTTTGTTGTGACACGGTTCGACGGTGAATCAATTGTCGCGTTGACAATGTATTGGTGTGACTGATGCTTTAATGTGTGGTGCTTGCTTTTATGTTTGCGGGAAACTGGTTTGTGTGGCAGAATATCACTATTCTGCCACACAAACCAGTTTCCAATCCAACCTACCACAAAAACAGTGCCTAAAGTCACCTTTAGGCACTGTTTTTGTGGTAGGTTTATGGATTGAAAATATGGGCTGCTCTTGACTGAAAGTATACAGGGTGTTACAGAAAGGGTATATCAATACAAACGGGTTGAAGAGTGTATCTGGTCTAGAATCTCTGTACAAAATTTCAGCTCAAAAGCAGTAACTTTGAAAATGCTTAATATATTTTTATTTCGATAGTTTATTAAATTGAAATCATAATAAACGTGTCACCGCACTACGAGGGTCATTATCCATTATGTGTAGTGTGTCTGTGCGCCTAGTACACGCACATCACACCGCCGCGCGCCAGTGCAGCGCCGTGATGTCGAAATAAAAAAATATTAAGCATTTTCAAAGTTAATGCTTTTGAGCTGAAATTTTGTACAGAGATTCTAGACTAGATGCACTCTTCAACCCGTTTGTATTGATAAACCCTTTCCGTAACACCCTGTATACATACATAGATAATCAGCCTATAATGTTCCTACTGCTGGGACACATGCCTCCTCTCTGTGAGAGGGAGTGGACCATAATCCACCACGCGGGCCCAGTGCGGGTTGGTAGATGTCACATGTCTTCGAATTTTTGGTTCTAGCACATGCCGGTTTCCTCACGATGTTTTCCTTCACCGTTTTTGAGAGCAGTGGTGATGAAATTATTTACACAAAGTAAAGCACCTGTCTGGGTTCGAACCTACGACCTACAACTCGTATGTCGCGGCCTTTACCACTGGGCCACCACTGCTCTCTATAGTACGTAAGTATATAGCTCAAAATATTTGATATTTACAAAATAAAATCGAAGACTAAATAAAATTAATACTACTGTAAGGTTTATGATTTTGTATAATCGATTTGAGGAATCGATACTATGATGAGTTGACAACATTCAGCGAGCGCGGGAATTTTTAATCTGTACGGGTACGGCGAGAGGGAACGGAATTAATTTGGCGGTGTAACATTGATTGTTTAAAATAAATAATTGTAAAACATAGTGACCTGAGTTTTACTACACTACTAATAAATCGAATATTAGGTAATTTCTACGAAGAAAAACCGACAAGAGCAAAATTTGGAATTATCTGAGCAATCATCGGGGTGTATAAAATACTCACCCCCTTATTCATAAAACTTATCAAACCTATTTTAGTTAAAATGGGGTTTGTCTCTTTCTTACACACAGAAATGACAACGTGACAGATAAAGACAAACATTCTATAAACCTATTTTAGCTAAAATAGAGATAAAATAGGATTATGAATAAGGGGGTAACAGTATAGCAATGGCTGTCATTTTGACAGTTCAACAACATTCATTGCGTTATTTACGCTGTTGAGCAGACAATTTTTTTAATAAAGCAATGGATTAGAAATATCGATAGATTGTGATTGATTGTATGTTACCCAAATACTCGTAGGGTGCAGATCTTGGCTAGGCAATAAAAGGAGCATTGTGAACTCATGGAGACGACGAATGTCACACATTTGCATAACTGACAAACATACGACTGTTTAGGGATATAAAACAGTATCTACAATACAATCACATAAATTACAGCTTTTGTCAAACGCAGTTCAGTCTTTGTAGGTCTCTAGACATTTACAATGATTAATTGGCACCAAAACAGGCATAGCCACAAACCAAATGCCGGCAAGAAAACCAAGATTAACAACTGTCTTGATTTATTTTCACATACGCTATTATACCCTTGATCCCGGCTTGTAACGGGGATTTTTCATGGGATTTGAAAGGATTATAGGGACTGATGGAAGGGCGAAGTTGTCCTACTTACGGTACATTCTTCAAGAGTTAAAAAGTAAAGTGTGATTCCGCGAGAGAAAATCAATGCCTCTAAATCTCTGTAAACTTTTACAGGTTGTTATATTGTGTTGAACCTGTCATAGTTACATGTATAATTCCGGTAGATGAGATGTTGAACCTGACTGTCATAATTACATGTGTAATTCCGGTGACTTATCATAATACTGCCTCGTCGGTCGAGTGTTCGCACTACTGCTAAGTTTGAGATCCTGGGTTCTATTAGAGTTTAGACGGACAAAGTTATTGGGTTTGCCATCTAGAATTTCATAGTAGTAGTCTGGAGTCTGGATTTGTGCTCTGTTCACACACAAGAAGGTAAGACCGCCCATTGTAATCCCTTGTAAAATTCCAACACTTATATCTGTAATATTTATGGTGTAAGTACATAATTCCATTTATTTTTTAAATGTCGCAGTATCATGCTGAGATAGGAGCCTTTTAGCCACGTATAGGAATTTCTGTTTCATTTTTCTTTTTGTTAATTTTTTTTTATATAACTTGGTTTTTAATTTTTTACTTTGTTTAGTTTAGTTTGTGACGAGGAGTTGCAATAAATACTTTTTCTTTCTTTTTATAATTAAGAGTATTCTATTCTATTCCACAAGGGATTTAAACATAACTGACAAATCCGAGTGTATTATAGTTGCACCCTGCCTTACCCTTCGAGGAATATAGTCGTGATATCAATGTATGCTATGAGTATCATGAAAGCTTAAAAATATCTACAGGAAATAATACGACTGCATAATAGGTATTTTTGAAGTGAAAACTTCTTTAGACGCGTTGGGATTTTTTTGGGATAGGAAAAAACCATTCGCAATTCATTCGGAATTCGCGCCACTGTTACCGTAAGCGACACCGCTTCGGACGTGTTCGGCTGTCCTCGAGATGTACTCGGTTTTAATGTATATCCAATATGAGTCCGGTATGATGAGGAGTGATGGCAAAGTACCTATTCTGTTTGTGTTTTGTTTTACTTCTGTCGGCACTCCCGGAGTGCCACTGTTTTTATTTGTTATCAACTTTTGAAACAAGTCCGCCAAAATTGTGCGGGTGTTATCAGCCCACAAATACGGGACCACTGTTACAGTTTCACGATAATTATTCTGTTACTAAAATAACATTCAGAACGGAACCGTTTCAGAATTGGGAGCAATTTTAGGAACAGTTTCAGTTGGAGCCAGATAACAGTTTGAAACATTTTTATCTGTGTGATCCCCGAGTTTGATACTCAACTTATTTCGTAACAGAAAACGGAACGGGATAAATTTAGTTTTGACTTTAATCTATTGATAGGTAATATAGGACGGGCCAGACACTTTTCCCGCATATCGGACGCATAAAACCACGACAATTTGGGTTCTCAAAACGTCCAACGGCATCGCGGAAGACCCAGACGTACCTAGATGGCGGGATGAACTTGAGGGCCATATTGACTAAAGATCGAGTTGTGTGGAAAAAGGAAAGGGAGGCCTTTTCCTGCAGTGAGACAATACAGGCAGATTATTAATATTATTTTTATGCTATTTAAGAGTCGACTGCTTCGTTCGTATAATGGTCGCAAGCGTAACTGCTAAGCCTGCGGACCTGAGTTCCTCAGTCTGGGCCCTATTAGGAAAGATACGATAAGGTAACCCGTGTAATTCTTTACTTACCTTGTATCTTGATCTACAGATTTGCGACCGTAACAAATATGGCTTTGCGGAATAATAATCATTAGAATCAGTAATACGACTCCCTGTTTTAGAATTGGCCTCAACTGCCATGATTTCACGAAATAGTCATTCAATAAGGTAATATAGTATTATTATGATTTTATAAATAATAATTTATTAACAAAGTTTTTATTTATAGAATTATACTAACTACAAATAATTATTTGTTAATCAACATACTTAAAGTAAAAGTGGGCAGTGCTGCACACCCCCACCCTATTTCAAGTTAAACAAATATCAACTTTATTTCAATGACATTTAAGTTGATTTCAAAGTGACTAAGTACTATTTAAAAAGTTATAAAAATGTTTGAAGTTTTAGCGTAAACTGAACTTTATTGTGGAGGAATTAAAGTTATTTTTCCATTAATTCATATCTGTTTACATTTTTGGCAAATAAATTGTGAATGCATGGTACAACCTGACACTGACCTGCAAATTGCATAAAACTTAAGAAAATTGTAATTTCGCGGGCTATAAGCTACACTGGCGTTTTCAGGCGTAATGTGGTAGATACTATGAGTAATACCTCTGCTTACCCCTACATATTTTCCATACGGGCGTGACGTTGTGTATGTTCTGTTACGTTATGCTATTTGAAATGTAATGCTGCGTCCTAATTTTGTTGCTGACTGTCCCAAAAATTTGAAGGGCAATTCTCGTAATTTTAAGAACGGTCACAGTCTGATCTCAGTCTTAATCTGTCAAAAATACCTTTAATTTCCCTACATTTTGACAAGCTTTTGACATTTGTTTGTCGCCGAGATGAGACTGCGACTAGATTTTGAACGTTTTAAATTACGAGAATTTGGCCTTCTGATCCGTCAGGAATAAAAACAAAAGAAAAAATGGTTCAGACCGGAATGAGAAAGTTTATAGTGGATAAGACAGAGATTAAAACAGAAGAATAACTAGCAGGGGATCCTGGGGTTCAGGAGATCAGACCGTAACATGTGTGAATATACTTTGGGGCCCTTGTTTTTCAATATTTCAGCATTAATTCATAAGTATTTCGCTTCCTGATAAATCTTTAAATCTACAGAAGACTGCTTGTATTGTCTACTGGTAAAACTTACATAATGTTTCCTGTTACCAATCAATGCATAAGTATGCAATTCGTCACGGCATCGCACATAATACCTATTGTACTCGTAATTTGCTGATTTAAACATGTGTTGCTAGGCAGAGTGAACTAAATCGTTCACTGATGTGCAAACCTATGTGGTATCACATCAATAAAGAATGGATCTCCAAATAAAGAACGAACAGTATTATCTAAACAAAGTAAAAAGGGCAACCTTCCCAGTTTTTCCTATCTCAACCAGTACCTACTATTTGTATCTCTACTAAACTACACCAACTTTGATCCGGATCCACGTAAGTTTTCTATTTATCCCAAAAGAGGCGACTACACAGGGATCAACTTTTAGCCCTCAAACAACTAAGGAGTTTGCCAAATTTCGGCGCGAAGAAACAAAGTATTTGTTTTTCCTCAACAAAACACTGCTGGGCTATCCTCAACCTTAACACCATCACTTTAGGTGATAGAATAGAGTGTAGGCATGTGTTGGAATATGTTAGGATACGGTTGGTTCTTATGTGAGGTAGTCGGCCGTCCAATATCGTTCAAATTCAATAAACATGCGCTCACGAATATTCTCAGGATTCAGGAAACATCCTTGTTTTTCTGTAAACCCTCGGAATGGAAATAGTTTATTAATATATTATTTTCACACGTATTCTCTTGAGGTCTGGCGTTATCCTAGATCTTAGGTATCAGTAGGCCAGGCGCACTCCGCATTATAGGCATGAAGGAACAAGTACACGGCGGGCCCGTCAGGGGGCTTACTCTTCAAACTAATTTTAATTCAAATGTAATGCCCATACGATTCCAATGTTAATTTCACAGGCCCGTGATTCGGACTCTTGAAAACCATATTGTCAACATTGAAATTAAATTGACATTGCTCCGTGATTATATTGTTACACGTGAAGTTAGCTATGTTACGGGCTGCAATTTTTAAACCTTTAAATAACATGCCTAATAAATAAATATGATATAAATAGCTATTTCATTGATTAATTGTAAGAAAATGATTAAAATCATAAAATTAACCATGACTTTGGCTGCATGAGGTAGGAGCCTACACTACAAAAAAAAAAGGTAAGTCAAGTGGTTTTAGAAGTGAATTCGAACTGCAAGTTTGTTTATGACAATGTTGTTCGCGTCGTAAAAACTGCGCGAAGTAGAGGCGGGTCACTATAGTTACATTATAAATACTAGGATGCACACAGATTTTTCTCGGCACCATGCGAAAGGGATAAGCAAAACCGTTCTACCGAGCGTCTTTGTCCATACCACTGGATTTGTAAAAATAATGTATTTGTTTCATCCAATAACTCAAGGCTATGAACTGTTAGCCAGTTCACGGACTGTTCGAGAACATTCTGTGGTTTTTGGGTAAGTATATCACATCTGAACAAATATTGAAGTAGTCTGGATTTATGTAGGTGTACGTTTGGAAGCTAAAACAAATGTTTTCGAAACTAGAAGTAGGTTTCGCAATAATATTATTTGTCTGTCCTATTTTGGCCTCAACTATCGCCGTTATCTAAAGTAAGTTATGATTGGGAAATATTTAAATAGAATTTTGTGAATGAAAACTTTAACTCGATACAATGTAGGATGTGGTTGTGGAGCTATGTCACAAACTACGCTCCACCTCCTATCCTGCCCTCTATGTCCCAAAAAATGCAGTCAAAGGGACCTCTGCCACAGAATACTTAATAATACTACGTACAGTAAGGACACTCCCTTCCCCGCGCTCATATCAGATACCGCAGCTCACCCCACACTTCGAGGTATTCGTCGCCGACTCTTTAGCAAGGGTGCTCGCGAACCGCAGCGCTGTACTGCTGGTGCTGACACGAACACACAATTTTGCGATTTAAAAGTTTTATTTGAGTTTTAATCATGATGGTTGGATATTGTGATGCTTTTCCAAATTCGTATCTACATAAACTGTTTGTAAGATTTCGCATTTTGAATACCATGCGATTTAATAACCGATTATTAACAGATAAGTCATTTAAACTAAACTATTTTAGTGTTTTTTATATCATTACGAACCCGACTATATAAAATAAACAATTGAACTACAAGGTCACTTCTTAATAATGCATACATTCGGGCAGCGCCGTCGTCGTTCGGTTCCCAGACACAAATGGCTTTCCGCGCCATTTTTTACGCTACGCACGACAGCTAACCCTACTAGATTTCACGCACACATTTGCACGTATACAAACGTCATGTGGTTATGTAGTAGTAATAGGTAATTATTTTGCGAGCATTGCATGGAGTGTCCGAGGTGTGCCTTTGCACTGCTACCGACGACGCCGTAGAAGTGGCGAAGTTTTGGGCGAACGAGATCTAAAATACAGTGCAGCGACACGGAGAAGAAGAATGAAAACTTGACAATTTTTTTTCTTAGCTATACTTTAGAGGGTAAGTGCTGACAATGAAGGGTCCGTGCTCTCCCTTCGAGTGCAAGGTAAAACAGTATGTCCTGAATTCCTGATGTTCATACTTTTAATGTGTAATACAGAATTTTATCTCTAGCGATTGAAGCGTATAACCCGTCCGCGCTAAGGTTGCCGCTGACCGTCAGCAAAACTAATAAATAACGAAAAAACTGAAGACGAATCAATACTAGGTAATATTATAAATTCGAAATTAACTCTGTCTGTCTGTCTGTCTATCTGTATGTTACCTTTTCACGCCTAAACCACTGAACCGATTTAGATGAAATTTGCTATAGAGATAGTTTGAGTCCCGGGGAAGGACATAGGATAGTTTTTATTCCGATATTCCCACAGGATCGACACTTATGCGGGTGAAACCGCGGGGCGCAGCTAGTAAGTAATAATCACAAGCGCTTGCGATGACGTTGCTTACGAGAGGGCGACTCAGCGATGCGGTAGGCGGTTGGGGGGAGAAGACGCGCATTTCACTACCCGGCAAACTTAGCGCAAACAGATTGATAATATTGTTTTAATTGCCTCACATTTGTATTATTATGTACTTATTTGTCACATTATCATGACATTTAAAATGAAAATAAAAAAAAACTAGCGATGGCAAACTTTTATAAACCTATTAAGTATTGTGATACTACTGTTGTTGTGCTGCTGTGTTTTGTGTTTTCCAAGAAGCTTTTCGAAACCTAACCTTCTCCCACAAGACTTATCAATTAAACGGCGCAGTATATCACAGGCAGCTGTTGTGTTCTGAAATGACGTGGTTTATTACAAAGGAGGCATTGGATGAGCGCCAGACGACGCCGCGGGCTCTTGTTAGTGCAGTCGAGGGGAAGACGCTCTGGGTAATATTGTTTGGTAGATAAATATTGTATTAGAGGCCTGTGCGCTGTTGGGGCTGGGAGGACTGGAGGCCTGTAGCTGTTAAAGCGTTATTGGGGAACTGAGGAATTACGAAGATGGATGTAATTAGTGTAAATCTACAGGGTGGTTCTGGTTTTCTTGGCGTAATGGAAGTCTTGGAGAAATCAAATGTAATTGTTTTCTCCAAGAATTTCCTTTTAAAACGCTTTTATCCTCTGGAAAGTACTTTTTGATTCACAAGCAAAATAGCCTGAAACATAAACATAATTTTAAACTGCTTTTGTAGGAAATTACTTGTTAGGTTAGGTTAGGAAATAATTTCCAAGCTCACTGAGAAAAATTGTATAAAAGACACTGGTACTTATTTTGTTTTTATAGTATGTGTATAATTGTATATACCTACAACGGCATTCTGAATATTGTAGCAGATAGGATCTCTTCTCCGATATGAAAATCCTAAATTAAGCGAGTAATTTGAATGTATTTTAATCTTTAATTTTATTTTATTTATTGTCCTTTTTTTAATCTTTAATTTCATTTTATTTATTTTATTTTTATTTTATTTATTTTTATTTTTAATTGGACTGTATGGAATTATGTATCAATTAGTTTTCTGAAATAAATGAATTTTATTTATTTATATGCCAAACTCAATCTTAGAAAAAACCCCGAAAAACTCGATTGTTTCACATGAACATGTTAGTCCATAACATATTTGTAATAAACAGCTTGTCACGTAAGCGAAACAAAGTCATTCGCGCCGTTCGTTCCCCTAAGTGCAGACAATGTATGAAGTTAACTGTATGTCACACAACAATAACTGTTTTATTTCCCGGTCTATGAACCAACTCCCTCGTGAACGCCGTAAACATCTTTGTATTCATAGAAGTAGACAATGCAGGAATACTTTCTTTATAAGTGTCCCTTCACATGATCTCGGCTATAATATTTCCCGGTGCGTCAATTCTATAGTTTTCTTCTGAAAGTAAGTGGTAGAAATACTATGTTCTTCTTCGTGTCGCTGGCACGGTTGTATTTTAAGGGGCTTACAGGACCTAAACGCAAAAAACGCAAGTTTTAGAAACAATAATAGTATATGATCGACTACAGTAAACAAATCAGAAAAATATATGATATTTTTCAGGATATATGCTAGGTAGATATTGTGCTGAAAACATAATACAACGAATTTGATACGACAGAAAAAAATCATGAAGATACCTCTAAAACTTTCTTTTTACAATAAAAACCATAATAATAACATATACTTACAATCATTATGATTTTTTGTCAAATTATTCTACAAGCGACATACTAAAGCACTAGTGTTTTAATTTTTTAGTCCAAACAAAAGATTTTTTTGTAAAAAGAGAATTGCTTCTTATTTTGCAATAAATTACCAGCGTTGTGTCATCGCGCTTCTCTTTCTTTTCTATGCAGTCCGACAAAGACCGCGCTTTAGGTCATGTAGTCGCCTTAAATCTTATTTTCCCAAAACTTTGCCACTTCCACGACGTCGTCGGTGGCAGCGCAGAGGTCACTTTGACTGCATGTTTTGGGACACAGAGGGCAGAATAGGAGGTGGAGCAAAGTTTGCGACACAGCTCCACAACCACACCCTACTGCCGTTCTGTCGAGGTAGCCCCACTTTACCAGGTTGGACTTATATCTTCCTAGTTGTGTCCGGAGACGGACAATACTATGTTATGGTGCATGCTTAGAGAAGCGGGCTTTCGGGCCCGACTCCCGGTACAAGGGTCTACTTTCTAAGTCCGTCAACGAAAATAATAAATCCGGTCTGATCCTCTGAACCCCCCTCCACCCCTCCCCCCTCCTCCCCTCCCCCCTCCTCGATCCCCTGCTAGTTCGTCTTCTGTTTTAAACTCTGTCTTATCCACCTCATCTAGGTTACTCTTTTTGACAGGTAACTACAGTCAAGAGAAAATAAACGAGCCCGTCTGAAGTAGTTGATCCGACAAAACAAGTGTCAAATTCAAGTTTTCGAACGGACAATAACACATCGGTCGTAGGGACAATTGTCTATTCGTGTTGTCATTCATTCTTAGTTCGGAAACCGAACCAATCTTATATCTCTATAAGTTATCCCGATTTGGAAGCGCCCATAACTTCGACCAAAACATGGACTTCGTGCTTAGGGTGTAGACCTTCAGGTGCAGGTTGGTCTTCAGAAAGAAACAGTTACATGATTTAGCTGTTTCTTAAAACTGTTTTTTTTTGGTTTAAGTGACTTTATTAAAGATTCAAATGTTTACATAATTTAAAAAGCTAAGAGTCTCAAAATAATAATATGTACAAGTATATAAAAAGGGAGGGGAAATAATCAAACGGCATCAAAAAATTCGTCCGCATCGCTGTCAACAGGAAACGTACCCAAAAAGCTGGCAGCATTGTCACGTTGTATGGCAATGCTGATTCTTTGGCCAAAAAAAAAATGGGCCAGCCCTCTGGTCACGTGAAGAGTCAACCAACCGCTTAGCAATGTCTCGAAATACTAAGTGGGCACTCGGGCTCCATGGCCCTAGTATTTCAACCCCAAACGGCTCAAACATATAAGTTCCAAAGAGATTGGAGTATTTGCGCCGTTTGAGGTTTTCCGCACCTGCAGCAGCCGCTCCAGCACAGCTCACCGTGCTTTGAAGATGGGATGGCACGAGGGTGTCGACACACGTTGCTGTTTCTTTATGTGTGAGCGGATAAGTTAACACGGGACTAATTCACCTGGACGCATCGGTACCGACTTGTCATAGGCTGTATTCATGTAGAACGCCGGTCCAACCTAGCAGTTTTCATATTTTTTTGCCAAATTAACACGAACCGACGCCGACTAATCCATACTAATATTATAAATTCTAAAGTAACTCTTTTTGTCTGTCTTTCTGTCTGTCTCAATCATCATCAGCCAATAATGTTCCCACTGCTGGGACACAGGCCTCCTCTCTGTGAGAGGGAGTGGGCCGTAATCCACCACGCGGGCCCAGTGCGGGTTGGTAGATGTCACATGTCTTTGAATTTTTGGTTCTAGGACATGCCGGTTTCTTCACGATGTTTTTCTTCACCGTTTTTGAGATCCTGTCTGTCTGTATGTTACCTTTTCACGCCTAAACCACTGAACGGATTCAGATGAAATTTGGCAGAGAGATAGATTGCATCCCGGGGAAGGACATAGGATAGTTTTTATCCCCGAAATTATCCCTTAAGGGTGTAAAAAGGGGGGTGGAGATTTATAAAGGGAATCAATAAAAAAGCACTAAGTATAATAGTTTTATCGCGGGTCAAACCGCGGAGCACAGCTAGTCAGATATAAACTTGACAGCGCTTATCAGTTACGGTTCGCGCTGATTCTGCAAAAGCTATGAAAACTGCCGGCGTTGCCAGTCAGCGCTTGTCGGCGCTGACAAGCCCTTTATTCGGGATCCGGCTTCTTTATGCAAGCACCTTTAGATTCAGCAAGGTGATAGTAGGGTTGTCACAAATCATCAAATGAGCAGTCATGATATTCTCAACCTTTTTGATGCACTGAAGGATCACTTCATTCTAGTGTCCTCACTTGTGATGAATCCTGTCAGATACTAAGAAAGGTACTCCTCGCAGGGTGTATAAGGGTAGTTCTTCGAAATTTGATTCTTCGACTGATCCATATGGCCAAAATTTAATTTCACTTTCAGCTCTGTAACACATGTTCATATGAAAATAGGTATACCAAATAACATATGTTTGTATGAGGGACTCGTTTTTATAAAGTAGTTTTCAAGATATCGACGTTCGAATATTTTGTGCCCAGATGAATCAGAAACAGAAGTAAAAAAGTAATAAATACACCGTTAGTTATGATTGTTAATTCTAAACAATAATTGTTAATTCTTAACTAAGACTAAGACATATCAAAAGTGCCATATTTAGAACAAGTTTATACTCCTGTCATTTTTTAATTATTCAAAAGGGTAAATAATATTAAATAAGACTAGAACTCTAGACTAGACTAGACTTGTACACGGTCAAAAATTGGACATTATAATGCAATAAAAGCACTCTTTTCGTGCTGGAGAGGGGAAATCTAATTTATTTTAATATTTATATGGGGTATTGACCATACGAATCAGGCACAGTTGTATCAGAATTTTGCCTACAATCATGCATAACTCATCATACATACAGACTTCATTATTGTCATTTTACTACACGAATCTATAACCCAAAACCATCACACGAAACATAGATTAAAGTTTTAAAACAATTAAATAAATTTTATAAGGTAGGCATTGTAATCAGAGTGCCACCTGAACCAAACACAGATGAATCAGATGTTTTCCTTCGTAACTCCGGGATCTAAGCCAACCAGCAGCACGTCCGCCTTCTAGCTTGTCCGTTGTACCACTGGCTCCCCACGCGCGGGAAGCCAGTCTCTCATTATTATTACCCGATCAAGTACGGTCAAGTGCAGCTTACGCCACATTAATCAGTATTATACGCCGGACACTTCTTATTTACTTATTTATAAACACACTAACGTAGTTATAACTAATACACATTTTTTTTGTAAGAGGACAACTCATTTCCTTTCGATATAATTATAATTTATATTGATGAATCAAAGGGAAAATGCGACATCGACCATTTTGTTCCGGAAAATGGCAAACGGACGCCTTATATGAATCAGAAGAACGAACTTCAAATATTTTTATTTTGTACCTAGACAGCAAATATTTAAAAAATATAATTTGTCCTAGTAAGGGATAAAGCTAAACTGTACAAAAAAAAATATTACATGCCGTTTTGTTAGTTGGTTACAGAAATATACCCACAGACATCGAAAATTTTGTCCCTGAAGAACTACCCATAACTCTATAAAAGAACACTTTCCTCTTGAGTTTCTTGTTACATGATTCAACTTAGGTATTTGAGTTTGCTCACGTTGCTTGGACACTGGCGGCGGAGCTCTTTTCAAACTTATTACTCAGGACATAAGGGTGAAAAGTGGTCAACCGCAAGTGTCCGCGGTTATATCTACTGTCGCTCTTGTTGATTATGTTATTATTACAGTGTCTATTGTTCGCCGGTGACGTCATAATAATATCTAACACTAAACAATGGGATTCCGCTATAGATAAGGGAAAAGATTGTCCTAACATAAGTCATAGATGTGATGGATTGTCGAACAATATATATATTATACAGTACATTAGAAGCATTTTATTTCAAAGGCAGCACTCTATTTGCGATTTAACTCCAAAGGAATGAGTTAAACATAAAATTAATGAGTCAGTTATTGAAAGAAAGAAAATAAGTTTATTTGTGTTTAATTCTTAGTTTGTCATTCGTAGATCTTTGGCAGTAAGGGGTATCGTGTAACCCAGTAACTGATTTGGAGGTAAGACAGGCAGTCGTTCCATGTGAAATACTCGTATTTAATTGCATCCGACCCGAACATAGTTGGGAAAAGGCAGATTGATTGGACCAATTTCGATTGTGATGATACTTTGGTAAGTTGTTGTGTGCACGCCGGAGAAGGTTCCTAACAATAACCGACCAAATTGCCTACGCTGGGGAGCTGTGGAATGTGCCGAATTCATAGTGACTGTTTCCGCGTCGATGTCTCTTAGGGTGGCCATACACGGACTGCTCGTGCAGTCAAATTCAACCGCTTGAATCTGCTATTGACACCTGCCTGCTTGATGCTGCAGTAGTTGGTATCAACTGCTCTGCGGCTTTTATTGCCGGCCTTAACACACGCGTTGTGGAATGAAGGGCGCGGGCGGAGGTAACTGCGCGAGAGCAGTCGACAGCTCGAGCAGTCAGCGTATGCCTGGTGACTGCTTGACCGCACGATGAAATTTCACCACGCTGCCGACTGCCCGAAGCAGTCGCGACTGCTCGAGCGGTTCCGTGTATGTGTGTACGTACACTACGTATTATAAGACGGTAGTTTGCTATGCAGTCGCAGCTTGAAGCAGTCGATACCGGCTGCTTCAGGCTGTCCGTTTATTTATGGGGGAACCCCCACAGCGCATACTTCCACGTAGTTTCCCCCGGGCAACGCCGTGTCTGACCACCGTAACGGAGTGGCAGACCGGCGGCTAAAGTGCGCTGTGATTCGCAGACATTGATGCGGTCGTCTGCGAACATGACGAAACAAAAAACCGTGCGTGACGCCTCAGGGCGTTTTACTTCGAATCGCTCCTCCCAGGGCGATTCAAACGGCCCTTCTCAGGGCCAATCCAACGGCCCTTCTCAGGGCCACGCCGGCGACGCTTTGGCGTCGGAAGCTGACCGCGCACCGTCTGCGGCCAGCCTGTTTAGTAGGCCAGACGAGTTGTCGGACTCCGACAACTCCAACATGGACACGTCGGCGGCCGAAAACGACCGCCTCAAACGGAAGAGGGCCTACCTGAGGCCCGGGTCTGAGGGCTCCTCGGAGTCGGCCGAAAGAAGGGCTAAGAAGAAGTCGAAGTCTAAAAAGGCTTCGACTTCTACCCACGATGTGGGCTTGGTGGACGCTGAGCGCCAGCTAAACCTGGCGAAAAGGGTGCAGCTCCAACAAGACCTGGAAGAGAGGGTCGCTGCGAAGGAGCGCCAGGCGCAAATCGCCCGGTCGAGGGCTGGCTATGGTGCATCGATTGTGCTATACGCCGACCACTCCCTGGCGGACCTGGAGCGCATGGCGCAGGAGGACAAGGAGGAGGTCTTAGAGGTCGCCTCAAAGTCCTCCAACTTGAAGGGGACCTTCCAGAAGGCCCTCAAATGCCGGGCCACCAGTCTGCACGGCATTGTGTTGGAGCTGGTGAGTCGGACGGCCACGGACGAGACGCGGCAGCTGCAGGCGAAGGTGGATCGCCTGCAGGCGGAGGTCAGCCAGCTACACCAGAAGCTGGCTGAGGCCACGGCCCGGCCTGCCCAACCTGCCCCGGGTCCGGTGGTAGGAGGCTCCTCCTCCTCCCCTTCCAACCTTGAGGATATAATCCGAAAGGTTGTCATGGAGGAGAGGGCCTTCACCAGAGCCTGCTTTGCAGGCATCGAGGACCGGCTCTTGCCGGAAAGGCAGCTCCGCCCGCCGCTAGCGGCGGAAAAGATGCCACCCCCGCGGGAGCCGGAACCTGCGCCTCTAGCAGGCCCGACATCGGACGCGCAGCCACAGGCCCCGAAGCCCTCCAAAGGCAAGGGCAAGGGCAAGGGCAAGGGGACCAAGGTGGCTTCTCAAACCGCCACCACAAGTGCGGAGGGAGCGTCTGGGTCGTCTGCCACTCCAGCAGCTCCCCAGAACTCGCAGGAGGAAGACGCCCTTCTTCCCTCCACCACCCCGTCCAACCAGTCGTGGACGGAAGTGGTCAAGAGAGGAAAAGGGAAGGGAGGGAATAAGTCGGCCCCCAAGCCAGCTGCGACTGTTCCTGCAGCCAAAAGGGCTCCAGCCGGCGGGAGGAAGCTAGTTCCTCCCAAAACCGCGGCTGTCGTGGTGACCATCACCTCGGAGGCCGTGGAGCGAGGCGAGACGTATGAGTCCGTCCTACGACGGGCTCGTACCAATGCTGATCCCTCCCAGCTGGGGATCGGCAATATCACGTGCCGTCGAACCGTAACTGGGGCTCGAATTTTCGAGTTCTCGGGGGAACAGCGCGGCACAAATGCGGACCTCTTCGCAACAAAGTTGCAAGAGGTCATTGCGGATGCGGCAACGGTCGTCAGACCTGTTAAGACCGCAGCCTTGGAGGTGGCCGATCTGGATGATTCGGTCACCAAGGAGGATGTGGTGGCGGCAGTCGCGGCGGCTGGAGGCTGCGACGCTGGCGCGGTAAAAGGTGGAG
Organism: Amphipoea lucens; assembly: GCA_947508005.1. Lineage (NCBI taxonomy): Eukaryota > Metazoa > Arthropoda > Insecta > Lepidoptera > Noctuidae > Amphipoea > Amphipoea lucens. The sequence goes on along the minus strand of OX382356.1, from coordinate 1,600,058 downwards.
CCATCAGGCTCGGCCGCCGTGGCATGGGCATCATCCGCGTCGAGTGCCCAGTCGCCGCGGCTGGGGCTGCCCTTGCTACGACCAAGGGACGGCTGCTTGTGGGACTTAGCTCGGCAGTGGTCCGGCCACTTGAAGACCAGCCTATGCGCTGCTTCAAGTGCCTCGCGTTCGGCCACGCCCGAGCCAGGTGTCCCTCCAAATTCGACTGGGGAGACACGTGCTACAAATGCGGGCAAGAGGGACACAAGAGTGCCACCTGCCGCGCCACCACGCCACACTGCACGGCGTGTGCCGCCAGTGGCCGCCCCGCGGCCCACAGGATGACGGGCAGGAGCTGTAAGCCCCCCGTGAGGAAGGGCATAGTGCCAGCGCAGGTTCGCCCTGTTGCAACCGCCGCCGTTGTAGCGGTAGCTGAGGAGGGGGGTGCGATGTCGGAATAATGGTTTCCGACTACCGCATCCTCCAGGCGAACATCAACCACTGCAGAGCGGCCCAGAACCTGGTAGTGCAGGTCATGGCCGAGTGGTTGGTGAACGTAGCGGTGGTCGCCGAGCCCTACTCGATCCCCGGCAGCTGGCTGGGCGACGAGGACGACTTGGTGGCACTTGCGGCGCGGTCTTTCACAGACTCCCCTCCCCTCTCGCTATTAGAGAGGGGACGTGGATACGTGGCCGCCGCGTGGGGAGACTTAGCCCTTGTGGGCGTATATTTCTCCCCAAACCGCCCTCTTCAGGACTTTGAGAACTATCTCGGAGTCCTGGCCGCCGTGGTCGGCAGGGCGGCGCCGCGTCAGGTCTCCGTACTGGGAGACCTGAATGCCAAATCGGTGACCTGGGGCAACCCGGCCACCGACGCACGCGGGCGGGCGGTTGAGATGTGGGCAGCCTCCTCTGGACTCTCCCTCTTGAACAGAGGAAGCGTCCAGACATGCGTGCGGCGACGGGGCGGCTCAATAGTGGACGTCACTTTCGCCACCCCTGCGTTAGCCGCGCGGGTGTTGAACTGGCGGGTGGACCTGGTGGAGACTATGTCGGACCACCGCTACGTGCGGTTCGACATCTCCAACAGTGGCCCCGGAGAGATGCGGCCCCCCTCCGGGCGACCACCGTTCCCGAGGTGGGCTCTTACCCGCCTGGACAGGGAGGCAGCGAGCGAGGCGGCGTTCATCCAGGACTGGCTTTCGCCGCCTGCCGCCGGCCTGGATGTGGACACCATGGCGAAGCAACTGAGGGAGTCTCTGACCGAGGTATGCAACTCTAGCATGCCTCGGTCTCGCCGACCGCTACCCAAACGCGCCGTGTACTGGTGGTCGGGGGAGCTGGCGGGGCTTCGAGCAGCGTGTGTGGAGGCAAGGAGGGAATACACGCGGAGCCGGCGGCGGCGTCGACGGGACTTGGACGACGAGGACCACCTCTATGAGGTTTACATGGAGGCAAAAATGGTCCTCGATCGGGCCATCGCCACCGCCAGAGACACGGCGAGAGCCGAGCTGCTGGAGGGTCTCGACAACGACCCCTACGGAAGACCATATAAGGTGGCGCGCAACAAATTGCGCCCCTATGGTCCCCCGGTTGCCGAGACCCTGGAGCCCTCATTTCTCGATGGGGTGGTTCAGTCCCTGTTTCCGTGCAGGGACAACTTCACCCCGCCAGTGATGGACCCACCGCGGGGGATAGCTGCTCAGCTAGACGAGGAACAAGAGGAGGCCCCTCCTGTCACGGAGTCGGAACTTAGCGCGGCAATTTCCCATATCCGCGCCAAGAAGACAGCTCCAGGCCCCGACGGGGTTCCCGCAAGAGTGGTGGCGATCGCTGCCACTCAAATGGAGGAGAGGTTTCGGGACCTCTTCAGCGCATGCCTTGCGTCAGGGAGGTTCCCGAAACCATGGAAGGAGGGGCAGTTGTGCCTTCTTCGCAAGGAGGGCCGCCCGGCAGACTCCCCCTCGGCGTACCGGCCCATCGTTCTGCTCGATGAGGTCGGCAAAATGTTCGAGGGGATAATCGCTGCTCGCCTAAAGGGCCATCTGCGGGATATCGGGCCGGACTTGTCGGACGCTCAGTTCGGTTTTCGGGCTGAGCGTTCCACCGTGGACGCGCTGGCCTGCCTTAAGGGCCAGGTGAAGGAGGCGATGGAAGCGGGGGATGGATTGTTGGCTGTGTCATTCGACATAGCCAATGCCTTCAACTCCGTTCCCCACTCCACCATCCTAGAGGCGCTCCGATTTCACGGAGTGCCTCGATACATGCGCGGTCTGCTGGCCAGCTACCTGGAGGATCGGGCGATCCTTCTGGTAAATAGGACTGGCCAAGTCCGGCGGTACGCCGTCGAAGCCGGCGTTCCACAGGGGTCAGTCATAGGACCTCTCCTCTGGAACGTCGGCTATGATTGGCTCCTGCGGGGAACTCTCCTCCGAGGCACGAGTGTCATGTGCTACGCGGATGACACTCTCCTCACCGCCCGGGGGGGGAGTTTCAGGGAGGCGGCCAACTTGGCCTCGGCGGGCGGATCCTTGGTCGCAGGGCGGATCCGCCGCCTAGGTTTAACGGTGGCGTTGCACAAAACCGAGGCCGTGTTCTTCCACGGACCTCGGCAGCGCGCCCCCCCACCTGACGCCCATATCTTCGTGGACGGCGTCAAAATTGAGGTCAAGGCCCAGATGAAGTACCTGGGTCTTGTAATTGACAGCAGGTGGCGCTTCGGTCCGCATTTTAGCGGGCTGTCGACGCGCCTGTTGAAGACCGCGGGCGCGCTGTCGTGGCTGCTTCCCAACTTGGGGGGGCCCAGCGCACGATGCCGGCAACTTTACGCCGGCATCCTGAAGAGTATGGCCCTCTACGGAGCCCCTATCTGGGAGGACTCCCTCCATAGGAGGGAGAACGCTGCCGCCTTGCGGGCACCCCAAAGGGCCATAGCCCAGCGGGTCGCGCGGGCCTACCGCACGGTGGGCTTCGCTGCAGCATGTGCTCTGGCGGGCACCCCTCCTTGGGAACTCGAGGCGTGGGTGCTCGCCAGAGTATATGAATGGACGGCGAGGCGGAGGGCGAGAGGAGAACGCCCAGCCCAGGAAGAGCGGGAGGCCGTCCGGCGGGAGGCGAGGGACGCCATCGTCGTCCATTGGACGGGGGACCTCGCCACCGCAGCCTTCGGCCGCCGAACCCTCGACGCGATTGGGCCAGTACTGCGAGACTGGCTCGAGCGGTCGCATGGATTCCTCTCCTTCCGGCTGGTGCAGGTGCTGTCCGGACACGGTTGTTTCGGATCGTACCTGCACCGAATCGGACGGGAGGAGACGCCGTCGTGCCACGACTGTGGCGCGGCGGGGGACACGGCGCAGCACACCCTCGAGGTGTGCCCGTCGTGGTCCGAGCCGCGCCGCAGTCTCATCGCGGTGATCGGACCGGACCTATCACTCCCCGGCTTGGTTAACGCCATGCTGATGGATGAGAGGTCCTGGGCGGCAGTCGCCTCGTTCTGCGAACACGTCATGTCCCAGAAGGAGGCGGCGGAGCGCGCGCGGGAGGAAGATCCTCACGCGGCGTTGCTCCGAAGGCGGAGGAGGGGTCGAAGAAGACGTCAGTTTAACAGTCATCTCCGACTCCTCCCAGATGGAGGCCAGCAGGCAACTGGTGCGGGGGCACCTTTGCCTGTATTGCACAGGCCCCCATCAGTGTTGGACGGGAATGGCCAGGTGCTCCCGGCTATTCCCGTAGCCCCCCAATCTGGGGGGCATGCGGGGCCCGCCAGGTAGGCGGGCATGCGCCGGGAGGGTTGTGGAAGTAAAGGCTGAGCCGGTTTCCCATGGCCCTCCCATCACGGCGATGTGGGGACACCGCTGAGTTTTAGTGGGTATACTGTCGGTGTGTAATTCCGACAGGAGTCCCACATACCCCGTCTCGTCCCCCACGAGCGGGGATGCGTAACGCATTTCTCAGCGAAAAAAAAAAAAAAAAAAAAAAAAAAAAGGCTGTCCGTTTATGACCGGCCTTATACCCTGTATAACATTTTTTACAAAAAACTGCCACGGCACTGAAGCCTCGCCCCCGCCTTTGTGCGGTGAATCAGTAAAGCCATACCGTAACTGCAATATGTTAATGGCAAAAAAGGGTGTGTGATCTCAGTTGTGCACACATTTTATCAGTTTGCGAGGGCGATGTCATATGGGATGGATATGATAGAGAATGCATCTTTTAAAGATAGTTTTATAAGTCAACGTATTGATTTTGAAACGTTTAGTCATCTTAATAGGTGGTCTCGAGGACACGGAAACAAATTCTAATCTAGGTTAAAGTCACAAAATCAATATAGTCAACATTATAAATGTAGTTATGAGAGTGTAAGAATGTACAGTTTTTGTAAAAAGTAGAGCTAGACGCTATGGTGGCCTAACACTCTTTTCTCGTATTGATAGGATATGGTTTGTATGGTAAAAGTCAAAGTCTCGAATTGTAAGGGAAATAGCAGTAAATTAAATCACTATAACACTTAGTTACAAGACAATGGTAATGATAATGGTTTTGAGTACGTGGTGTCTCTAATGAGATCTGAACGCGAACTGGCTCACATTTAGGTGGCCGAGCGAATGTGCATACTTGCGTCCGATGCAATTATGTATTTTCGCTTAGTGTTCGATTAAAACTCGAACAGTTTTGAAGAAGACTATTTGTAAAAGATTCAGAAGTCAGCATTAATATTTTTCGAATAGATGTTCTTTGAGGTCTTTCATAATGCACCTTTGTAGTGGTCCCAACAGCGACGCGTTGGGATCTTCGTTTTCGAATTACATAATCGAGACAATAAAGTGCCTGAACGTTAATGACCGAGTAACATCACTAGAGTAACTGACAAGCAACGAAAAACTACAATCCGTTTCATGTTGATTTTTAAACCAATTTACGCTAGAGTAAGCAAATTTCAAAATGGGATTAAATACAGGAGGACCTACTGCAGCGTCAATGGTACATTTTTTTTACTTAATGAAGCAGATTCGGTTACCATCTCGAATTGTAATTAAGTATATATTTTATTTTCTTAAAATCGTTAAAAACCCTTCAATACATTTATTTATGACATTGACGACCATATCTGGAATTGAATCAATTGGATGTTTTATCAAAACAATTTCTTTTTATTAAGATTTCGTGATTCCGGTTACACTTTATTGAAAAAATCAACCGTTTTAAATGATAAATTGGTTACGTTTTTTTAAGTGTAGGTAATACGATTAATAGACGTAACAAGACAGTGGGTTAAACGTACAAAAACGAACTAGCTTCTTCTTAGTAGACGTTATAAAACGAACTAGCTTCTACCAAACAATTCACAGAAACAAACAAAGAGGCCTACATACATACAAACAAGGTAAGTACACAAGGAATGAGCCGGCAACAGGTGCCTCCTCCAGTATGCGAAGAGGATGTTTAAACAATACGTCACCGTACATGGCTTCACGCGGCGATGCCTTATCTGTCACAGGCAGTTCCGTAGGTACAAGCAATAAGGAAACGATTGTAATGATAATACGTATCTTGAAACGCAATTTGGAACTCCGTAATCGGTAATGTATCTCTCTTGGTAATAAAGATCTTACAGGATAAATGTCTATATTTTATCTACCTTGTTCACTGGTGTTTTTTTTCTATCTGATGTGGTATGATTGCCGTAGTAAGTGCAGTTACATGTTTTAGTTGTTGCTTAGTTCACCGATGTTTTATATGGTCTATTCAATTCAATTAGTCTTTATTGTAATCCATAATTTATCAATAGAAACAATTATGGACCCTGTCTGGCAAAGCAAAATTTTAAATAAGTAGGAGAGAGGAAGAGAACCTTTTAAAACTATCTATCATATAGGTTGAAATCTTCTATAACGTGATTCTCTTCAAACTATAGTTTACCAACGACTAGCATTCTACAAATAGAATCATCTAGATAAGAACTAAATTCTAATAAAAAAAACCGAGTGTGCTTATGACCACACGACTGAAGTGAAACTTCAAACGTATTTGGCTATGAGAGGAAGAGAGAAAAAAAATGTGCGCGCGCACTGCTTTCTCTTGCTTATATCCCCCACTCAACTCCCGTTCACGTAGCCCGTAGACATGGGTCGTACTTGCAAAATCGAGTACCAGGGCTTCCAAGTACGTCCACTTTAAGAAACCAGGGCCTAAAACCAGGGCTCAAGATACTTTCAAGTATTTTCTATCTGCATCATAAATTGATCCATAACTTCATACAAATAAGAAGTACAATCGCGTAATCAAACAAAAGCCCTGTTGGAAGTAAAAAGTACGTGCATAGGAAATTGACCCGTGAATTCCTATAAGGAGCACAATCTCGTTTACAAATAAATACTTTTACAAACCATTAAAGTAAAAATACTTGCATAGGAAATTGTTCCGTAGACTCTTACTGATAAGGAGCATGATTGCATTTGCGAAAACTAACGCGGTTGAGTACCTACGTATTTGAGCGAGTAGCCGTATAAGGTACTTTATAGTCTTGCAAGTATTTTGAGTCGGTACCTGGTGTGCGTACTTGGAAGCAAATACCTGGTGTAAAAACCTGGTCGCGTAAATACGTACCTTCCCTACTCGCCCGATCACACTTTTCGTAACGCTTACGTCACGCGTTCGCCAGCTTACTCTCCAAGTCAAGTGTGCGTAAAGAAGTTTCACTTCAATAATTTTGACACAACAAAAATCATGTATATCAGAACGTTCGGCCAGTCGAGATAGGGAGCTGGCTGCTACTCCAGTTTTTAGTGACGATTATGTGACGCATTAAGATGCCAGTCAAAGAATTTGTGACGGAACAGTTCGAAAGTTAGAAGCATTTATTTATGGCCGAACGACCTGATATCAGGTCGTTCGGCCAACCTGAATCTCCATAACTGAGGACCTTAGAGAAACTGTTACTGAATAAAGATTTAGTGACGATTTGGTGACAAACAACCAATGCTTTACTTTTACTCGTAATGCCACCGGTTAAAAGTAAAATGAATTTTGCTTCCTGGAACATCAGGACGTTCGGCCAACGTAATCTCCATAACTGAGGACCTGAGAGAAACCGTTAATGAATAAAGATTTAGTGACGAGACTGAAACGAATTTTTATTGCTTTATTTTTTTTTGTGACGGCCCCTTTAAATAGTAAATTGAAAATGTAACATATCGTCGCTTAGGTAACAATACCGCGCAAGTTAAATTTGACAAGATTCCAGGAGAGATAAAAAACTGATTATTATCTTTGAAATACTTCAGACATGTGTACTGAATACATAAATAGGTATATATTAGGTTCAATTATGATGTCACATATTAAAATATGTGTATTTAATACTGTATCAGTATAAAATTGACTTAGGCGATATTAGTTCAACAAAAGAAAGACTTATGCGGTATTTAAACTTTTTTTTATTATAATTAAGTAAAAAAAAAAAATATTTTTCAATGCTTTCTTAATGCTAGTAGGAACAATAATAGGAAATATGACAATGCTTTTAGCTTATCTGTTATTTAGTTTCAACAAAATAATTACCTATATGTCACAAGAATTATTATGAATCAATATCACATTACTTAATTAACTATAGTTTTGGTAATCACCCAGCTTCTATTAGTATATAAAATAATAAAGTAAGTAAGTAAAACTATTTCAACGAAAATACAAAACCTTTCAAGAAAAACTTAAACATCAAAAATACAGTTTATATCAAAACTAAAAGTCATGAGTTTATGACTCATGAATAACACGTTACATTATTATAGGTATATATTAGGTTACTTACGTACTAAAAACTTAAAGAGAATATTATAATCATCTCTGTTCCTAATCATCATAACTGTTAATAATTATCAGTCTTAATCATCTATCAATCAAGTCACAATATCAAGTCAAACTTTAAATGGTATGTCATCATAAAATGAATGGCAGTTAGATGGTAGCACCGCTTTTAAATCTTGCAAATCTTTGTATTTTCGCTGGGAAATTGGTAGTTTCGCATCATACAGTTTAGGCAGCATACTTAAGGGCGTCACATCATTACACAGTTTAAGTGGACGTTGAGGCAAGAGTTCCAGAGGATCATCAAAATTTAATTTATACCAAATCGTGCCATCTGGTTTGTAAGCTAAAACCTTTAAATCAGTCACAGTGGGATCATTAGTTTTCTTTCCCGGCCGAATGTTTTTGTAAATTAATGTATTCCTAAAATCAGTAAAAAAATTATAATCTAGATAACGACTGTCGTATGGCATTGGTTTAGTTCTAGCTGACTTTGCTATATTTGCATACTGAGAGGGTAAGTAGATTTCTCTTCCTTTTACTTTACATTCGATGGCACTATGCACAGAATCGCATTCCATCTGAGTATGCCCTTTCTCAAGATATTTTTGAGTTATTATAACTTGCTTTTCTATTGCCAAACGTAAGAGGGCATTACTCAAGATAGCATTTCGATTCTGTGCACAGCAACCATCGGAAAATAGTATTACAGGTAACAATTTCCTATTTAATAAACTTTGCAATTGATCAACAATACAAGATGCAAAAACGGAAGCTTCCAGTGAAGCATTAGATTCATCAAACCAATAACATACAGCCTCGTGAGTAGCCAAATTATACATAGTAAAGTTATGTACGCACAGTTTTGTCTTGTAGTATATAGCGCTTGCCTGAAGATTAGGAGCTAATTTAACAGATTGCACATCTTGCGTAAATACGTGGCATTTTCCTTCTTTGGCTAAACCTTTATCTGTCTCTTTTTCCTTTCTAGCTTTTTCTTTTCTTTCTCTATGTAGTGTTATTTCTGCGTCCGTAATATTACCTGCTTCATGACCGCAGCATACATCACACCGATCTTTTTTCGGGTGATAGAGACTTAAATTATGCTTTAAAAAGATGTTATCAAAAATTCTGCGACTGAGACATTCTACAGATTCCAATTCACATTTACTAGTAAACTCCTTGTAAAGCTGCCCCATGTTCTGAAATAACGGTTCTAAGTATTGTCTTGACGTACTTGATCGACAGTAGTGTGATGGCATTTTAGGAAGACTATTAAGGAATTCTTCTGCATAGACATGAGCGGCTAGCTTTTTTTTTGGATGGCTTTCTTTATGTGAATGTGGTGGCATGGCGCTGTTTGTTTTCTCAAGCCAATATCGTACAAACCAGTCCTTAATACCTAATGTATGTAGAAACATCTTTTTGCATACTTGATGGCGTATGTTTCCAATAGTGAGGAAATAAGCTAGAGTTTTAGATCTTGTTGACTCAGTATTTTTAGTAACTTTTTTGTCATTTGCTACAACATGGCAACATACAAAAGTTTTTCTTTGTTCCCATGACATTGTTTTCCAAAATATTTCAAATAACTCCTTTCTTTTATCTTCATCTATGTTATCACAACTTCTCAGTTTTGATTTCTTACAAAATGATGAAACACAAGTAGGTTTCATACTTCTTGCAGGCCTTAAGACATCATGATGGACTTTTTTTTTCATATGATCATTCGTGACTCGTCTATAGCCTAAATACGCCTCTCCTTTCATTCTTAAATTTTTATTCAAGTTTTTTTTCCACTTACCCGGTTCTTTATTAGCTTTATTTTGTCTTTTCCTATTGATTGATAAATCTCCGTGATACGTATCAGTTTTTTCTAATTCATCAGGTTGAGGGTTAGATGTCTCACCAAAAGTCAATTCATCAGGTCGGTTGTAAGATGTCTCACCAATAATGGCAACTTCATTAGGTTGGGGACTTGATGTCTCACCAACAGCGGCTACTTCGTTAGGTTGGGGAGTCGATATCTCACCAACAGCGGCAACTTCATCTAGTTGGAGGCTTGATATCTCACTAACAGTAACAACAGCAGAATTCAGTACACTGGGAATATCATTTGCAATCATATTTAAATTGACTTGAGGATTTGAGTTTTCAATAACTGTACTAGTTTCTGTCAATAATATTATGTTGCTCGTAGAGGAAATATCAGGCAAAAGTTCATTCGTTGGAATGTCCATTACAGAAGTATTGCTAATGTCCGCAAAATTAAATGAAGAATTCTCTATCATTTCTATAAATTTTAAGTTGTCAATATTAATTATGTTTGCGTCATTCTCCTTCTCCTTTATTTCGTTAATTTCTAAGTTATCTTGAAATAATACACCGTTGCTGCTCAATGTAATTGTATCAGCTTGTGCAATTTTTTCGTCATCAAAGCCGGCAGGCTCAACATTGATACTACCTACTGCTTGATGTAAGCCCCCCATTATAGTTACTTCAGTTGAATCAGAATTAATATAATTAATTGATTTGGGGTAAAGTTTACTACATTTATTTATTGCTACCTGAGCCAGCTTTTCGCAATTTTTCCTTTTTAAGATATACATTTTTTGTGCCAACAACGCTTCCCGCCTTTTTTTTAAATCGAGTAAAGTCGTGACTTTAACTTGAGTCTCCACGTCTTTCTCCTCCTCCTCCATGCTGCAAGCGGTATCATCAAGCTGCTCAGTCATTTTCATAAGCTGAAAAAAAAAACTTTATATAATATTTACTTACCAAATGTGAATGCATGCACACAAATTCGTTTGATAAAAAGTAAAAAATCATAATTATAACCAAAATTATTCATAATATTCCTTTTTATTTATAAAAAGTAAGTTAATATAATAAAAACCATACACCTAAAATCTGTTTAATACCGCTCAAGCCCCATTAAAATGTTTATGAAACACAGCGTAAGTCAAAATAAAATAGTTAACAATACCGCCTAAGTCAATGAACATTACATTGAAAAACCGCCGATCTATTGAAGTTTAAAATACATCTATAATAGCAGTAATTACACTCTAATATACTACAAAATAATGAATAATTGAGTTGGCTTACCTTTTTGGTCCATTAGAAGTGTCTATCTCTCTGATAAAACCGTAATAGACAAAAATATACAATAAATTTGCTGCGCGGTCACACATCAACACAAGATAGTATGGCGGACTGACGACTTACGCGGTTGTGACACAACAAACGATTTGCGCGGTGCCAGAACTACTTGAATAACGCGCTGCGATTGGACAATTTAAAAAAAATTCTAACATCATTCGATGCGCGCCGACAAAATCTATCCAATGAAGTATAAAACGTCATATGACCAATTTTCGACTTACGCGGTATTGTTACCTAAGCGACGATATATAACCTCAAAATATTGGGATTATCGATTCCTCCACAACGAAGAAGCCCAGAGAAACCGTTAATGAATAAAGATTTAGTGACGAGACTGAAACGAATTTTTATTGCTTTATTTTTTTTTGTGACGGCCCCTTTAAATAGTAAATTGAAAATGTAACATATATAACCTTAAAACATTGGGATTATCGATTCCTCCACAACGAAGAAGCCCAGAGAAACCGTTAATGAATAAAGATTTAGTGACGGCACTGAAACGAACTTTTAGTGTTTTATTTTTTTTTGTGACGGCCCCTTTATATAGTAAATTGAAAATTTAACATAATATTATATAACCTCAAAACATTGGGATTATCGATTCCTCCAAAACGAATAAGCCTAGAAGACTCGTAAAACCCCTGATGTGTTATAGGTTTTCAGTGCAATGGTGTCAGTATTTTTGTTGATTCACTATTCCGCAATATGGCGGATGGCGACTGAAATAGGGTGACCATGTATTCCAACGAAACAAGTATTTATCAAGTACTTAATTACCTACCCTACCTAAATAATGAAGCAACACACGTCGTAATATTAAATTATATAACTACAAGCAACGTTGAGCTGATGCCTGCATACCAGTGACCACTTGTGAGGTTTTGTTATATTACTTGAGTCTATTTTGGCTAAAAGCCTAGCAGTAAACACAAGAAGCTGTCAAATTTCTCTCGTGGTGAACCAATTTAACTGTAATTCTAAAAAGTACAAATTATTATGTACCTAACAACCTACCGCTATTTTTGGATGATTGATTACAAATAAAGCATTTTTTAATTTGTGTACCTATTTATTTAAGTATTCTTGTACTTAGTCAAATTTCCCAATCACCAATGTCAGTCACCTTTCCACTTTCGTTTGCTTTTAGCCAAAATAGACTCAAGTAATATAACAAAACCTCACAAGTGGACACTGGTATGCAGGCATCAGCTCAACGTTGCTTGTACTTATATAATTTAATATTACGACGTGTGTTGCTTCATTATTTAGGTAGGGTAGGTAATTAAGTACTTGATAAATACTTGTTTCGTTGGAATACATGGTCACCCTATTTCAGTCGCCATCCGCCATATTGCGGAATAGTGAATCAACAAAAATACTGACACCATTGCACTGAAAACCTATAACACATCAGGGGTTTTACGAGTCTTCTAGGCTTATTCGTTTTGGAGGAATCGATAATCCCAATGTTTTGAGGTTATATAATATTATGTTAAATTTTCAATTTACTATATAAAGGGGCCGTCACATAAAAAAATAAAACACTAAAAGTTCGTTTCAGTGCCGTCACTAAATCTTTATTGATTAACGGTTTCTCTGGGCTTCTTCGTTGTGGAGGAATCGATAATCCCAATGTTTTGAGGTTATATATGTTAAATTTTCAATTTACTATATAAAGGGGCCGTCACAAAAAAAAATAAAACACTAAAAGTTCGTTTCAGTGCCGTCACTAAATCTTTATTCATTAACGGTTTCTCTGGGCTTCTTCGTTGTGGAGGAATCGATAATCCCAATGTTTTGAGGTTATATATGTTACATTTTCAATTTACTATTTAAAGGGGCCGTCACAAAAAAAAATAAAGCAATAAAAATTCGTTTCAGTCTCGTCACTAAATCTTTATTCATTAACGGTTTCTCTGGGCTTCTTCGTTGTGGAGGAATCGATAATCCCAATGTTTTGAGGTTATATATGTTACATTTTCAATTTACTATTTAAAGGGGCCGTCACAAAAAAAAATAAAGCAATAAAAATTCGTTTCAGTCTCGTCACTAAATCTTTATTCATTAACGGTTTCTCTCAGGTCCTCAGTTATGGAGATTACGTTGGCCGAACGTCCTGATGTTCCAGGAAGCAAAATTCATTTTACTTTTAACCGGTGGCATTACGAGTAAAAGTAAAGCATTGGTTGTTTGTCACCAAATCGTCACTAAATCTTTATTCAGTAACAGTTTCTCTAAGGTCCTCAGTTACGGAGATTCAGGTTGGCCGAACGACCTGATATCAGGTCGTTCGGCCATAAATAAATGCTTCTAACTTTCGAACTGTTCCGTCACAAATTCTTTGACTGGCATCTTAATGCGTCACATAATCGTCACTAAAAACTGGAGTAGCAGCCAGCTCCCTATCTCGACTGGCCGAACGTTCTGATATACATCAAAAATCGAATTTGACAATCGCGACTCGTCGACACGTGGTACTTATTTGCCCTACCCCGTGAATTCTTTTTTAGAGCCGCAGGCGCGGAGGGGGCGGCCATGGCGTGTTTTTTAAGGAATTTTTCACTTTTTGTATGGAAAATGACAAATATAACATGATTAATATAACAACCTACGAAACGATTTGTGAAAGCAGAGTACTAGGGTGTGTGCGAAAATTAATAAATGTCATAATCATGCATAAAACGAACGCGCCCCGAGCAACTTCAAACCTTTGACAGCGTGAAACTGAAACGTCCTCACTCCTCCATTCAGAGTAAACTCTCCCCCGCGTTTAACAGCTAGTCTGAACATTTTAATTTCCATTCGTCGGTAAAACACGTTATTATTTTTACATTCCTTCTTAAAGATAATTGTGAGACGCTCGACGTTACAGATTCAGCTTGTTTCGCCTTTTATCCGCACCGATTTAGAAAATAGCTTTACAAATTGTTATTCTCTTTCCTTGATTATGTTTTCCAATTCTATAGCTTTAAGCTTGACGCGCTGAATAAATATTATGTTTACTGCAATATGGTGCTATGGAACCTACATGTTTGCCGTATAATGCAATATCCGAAGATAGCTCATAAAATGTTCCCGCATTGGTTGACTTCTCATATCGAACATTCCTCGTAAGCGGATCTCAAGAATGTGCTAGGCTATAAATTGTTTACTGCAATATGGTGCTATGGAACCTACATGTTTGCCGTATAATGCAATATCCGAAGATAGCTCATAAAATGTTCCCGCATTGGTTGACTTCTCATATCGAACATTCCTCGTAAGCGGATCTCAAGAATGTGCTAGGCTATAAACTATATATATACATTTATAACTATATATATCAAATACCTGGTGTAAAAACCTGGTCGCGTAAATACGTACCTTCCCTACTCGCCCGATCACACTTTTCGTAACGCTTACGTCACGCGTTCGCCAGCTTACTCTCCAAGTCAAGTGTGCGTAAAGAAGTTTCACTTCAATAATTTTGACACAGCAAAAATCGAATTTGACAATCGCGACTCGTCGACACGTGGTACTTATTTGCCCTACCCCGTGAATTCTTTTTTAGAGCCGCAGGCGCGGAGGGGGCGGCCATGGCGTGTTTTTTAAGGAATTTTTCACTTTTTGTATGGAAAATATGAAAAATGATTACCTACATGTTGAGTTTTAGGAGTTTATGGGTTTTATAAAGGGGGTCGAAATTTTCATTATTTTTGCGATAGGACGCACCATTTTCGAGATATAAGCAAAAGAAAAAAAAAAGATACAGACAGTACTGTTTTTGCACCTGAAGTCGAGGTGTTGGTGTAAATTTCTATTCATGACAACAAATTTTATTCCACACCTTTTTAATTGCGATTAAAAATAGACAAACAAAATAAAATAATAAAAATTACACGGAATTGTTCTGTAGACTCTTACTGATAAGGAGCATGATCGCATTTGCGAAAACTAACGCGGTTGAGTACCTACGTATTTGAGCGAGTAGCCGTATAAGATACTTTATAGTCTTGCAAGTATTTTGAGTCGGTACCTGGTGTGCGTACTTGGAAGCAAATACCTGGTGTAAAAACCCGGTCGCATAAACACGTACCTTCCCTACTCGCTCGATCACACATTTTCGTAACGCATTCGCCAGTTTACTCCCCAAGTCAAGCGCGCCTAAAGAAGTTTCACTTCAAAAACCGAGTGTGCTTATGACCACACGACTGAAGTGAAACTTCAAACGTATTTGGCTATGAGAGGGAGAGAAAGAAAATGTGCGCGCGCACTGCTTTCTCTTGCTTATATCCCCCACTCAACACCCGTTCGCCTCTCCCGATCACACTTTTCGTCACGCTTACGTCACGCGTTCGCCAGCTTACTCCCCAAGTCAAGCGTGCGTAAAGAAGTCACTTCAAAAATTTCCTCGTAATACATAAGACAAAAAATAAAAATAAAAACAATCTTAACTACTCATCAAAATGGTCTAGTTCCGATGTTTGCGACAGATACGTGCGATTGTCTCAAGACACTGTGCCAGCTGGCTCTTGAACAAAACCGGGTCGCGTTTAATTTAATAGCACCTGTATTTACACCTGGGGCCTATTTTTACCCGACTGCCCGACAACAAAGAGAGGGTTATTGAAATCTTACTATGTGGTTCACTAGTTTAAACCATCCGCCAGTTACGGAATTCGCCGAGTCATTATGAGGAAACTACCTCAATACATTATTCTAAGTGCGACAAATCTTGTTTTTGTCGTCTCCATGGTTTACATGTCTAATCGATCAGGGCGTAGACAAAGTGAGATTCATGTAGCGAAAACGAATAGTATGGAAAAGTCAAAATTGAACGGAACTGGCATGACGAAACGTTTTGAAAGCAATTGCCACTTCTCTTATAGTAAAAGTGGACAGTGCTGCACACCCCCACCCTATTTCAAATTAAAAAAATATAAACTTTATTTCAATGACAATTAAGTTGATTTCAGAGTGACTAGCACTATTGAAAAAGTTAAAAAAAATGTTTGAAGTTGTAGCGTAAACTGAACTTTATTGTGTAGGAATTAAAGATATTTTTAACCGACTTCAAAAAAAGAGGTTCTGTATTCGACCCGTATGTATGTATGTATGTCCGCGATTTTCTCAAAAACTAATGAACCGATTTTGATAATTTTTCTATTACTGTGACCTACATACTTTCAGGAAGGTTTTAGTATATAATACATTACGTAATTATTCTTATGTACGAAGTTATATACATAAATGTACTGCATCTCCGACATTTCTATGCGAATTTTGATGATTCTTCTAGTCGGTGTCTTCAATTCTTCAATGCACTAGTATTAAATGAATTTGTGTGGGGTAGGTACAACTAAAAAGTGAAAAATAAAAACTTTTTACAAAAAAAAAACAACCGACTTCAAAAAAAAATACTACAAAGTGAAAAATAACTTTAATTTCGGAAGTCGGTGTCAAAAAACAAAAATGCGGACCTAATGACACCGACTTCCGAAATTAAAGTTATTTTTCACTTTGTAGTATTTTTTTTGAAGTCGGTTGTTTTTTTTTGTAATTCCATTAATTCATATTTGTTTACATTTTTGGCGAATTTTCGAACGCAAATTTGACGCTCTGCTGGACATAGATCACATAGGCCTCCTCCAGGCATCACCACAACGACCATAATACGGTTCCCGCATCCAGCTTTCATGTTATACAAGACCAAAACTTTATTAGTCCTTTCACAGATATTTTACATCTGATTTTGCATCACTGTCCAAATCACAGTGACCTTTATTCTCATTCTTATAAGGTAGCTGTTGGGTTGCTGTCACTGACAAGTCTGTCAAAATTATTGTGATCTTTATTCCCGTTACAATAAGGTTGCTGTTAAGGCGACTACATGACCTAAAGCGCGGTCACTGTCGGACTGCATAGAAAAGAAAGAGAAGCGCGATGACACAACGGTGGTAATTTATTGCAAATATGAAGCAATTATCTATTTACAAAAACTATTTAATAATAATAATCCATCACTGAATGCAGTTTGGCATTAGAAATTTAATGGTATATTTTTAATTGTAATTAAAATTGTTAATGAAGGGATAAACTGCTTTTAAAGACAATTAAGAGGTTTATTTGAACATTTTTTTGATGCATTAATGTATATTTAATTATGATTGAAGTTCCATCACTGTATTAAAATAAAACTTAAAAATATCATAATTTTGTTTCTGGTCAAAATTATTTACGGTTTAAGAGATACACTGCTTTAAAAAAACAAAGTTTTTACCGTTGTCTGAAACCTCCGCCTTAAGTTAAAATACCTGAGAATAGACTGTACGTCTTGATAGATAGTCGTTGGCCTCAAAGGATGAGGTTTCACTAAATCATCATCATCATCATCATCAGACCTAGATAACGCAAGTATCACGAACTGTATGAAATCTAAGCGTGCCACTTTTTGACTACCTACTATGACGTCACAAGCTCGCGCTCTCGCTCACACTCACCAAGCCAGTAGTACGCAGGACTGAGCGCGAAAGTGGCGGCTAGCGATTTTCGAACGTAAGCTGGTGCGATTTTTGGCACGCGAAGTAGTTGCTCTTGCGTTATCTAGGTGTATCTATATCTGTGCTCGCGACTATATACCAGTCTAGTGTTAAACCTGTTATTTGCGAACTGGACCACATTATTATTAAGTGAAACATAAATTATGTGATTTTATTACGAACTGGAGATTAACTGGTGACTATAAGTTTAATTATGTAAATTATGTCATTACTTCAATCTTAAAATGTTTGCCACATTTCCTTACTTTCGAGCTGTATTTATAACTCAAAGGAGAAAATATTATCATTCCGCCATTTGGAGACGTTTTCGCTATGAACGTTATCTTTTTGCAATGAAAAGCAATAACTTGTGATTGGTTTAAAAAACGGTTTTTTTTTTGTAAACTTCAGAAGTGATGTGTATAAGTATATGTCTAAACAAGATAATTATAACAAAAAAAATCAGCTGTTCCCTACATTTATGTTCGTATAACTCGTCAAAATGTAGGGAACAGCTGATTTTTTTTCGAGATTTCAGGTTTGGTCCCATAATAAAAGTTGTTCATAATGATGAGTACAATGACCTCTTAAGAGGTTGTTAGTGTTTTTCCAATAACCCTGTATACCTACTTGTATATTATGATACTTAATGATAATATATATTTTTTATAAGCTGATATAAATAATTTATATAAATATATTCCCATAATTGCCTTTATTTACTAAATACTTTCGGAAATTCCTGCCACTTCACATTAAAATCAGTCAACAATGCGTGGAGGCGTATTAAGTCGGCCAGCTTCGAAGGCGTTGCACTCATATGACCTTGAATTAAGGAGTTAAGTGAAAGAACAACTTGCAATCGTTTATCAGTCTAGCGATCAGAAGCTTTGAGTTGCACTGAGATGATGATGATAATAATTATAGGTTCTCTTGTCTTTTTGTCTCGCTTGGAAATCGTAATGGATACGCAATGTCTTTGGAAGGCTAAGAGTATGTAGGATTTCTACATACTAAAACCACATAGGTACCTAATGCCATCTTCGACAGGATAAAGAGGTTCCAGGAATTTTGGTTACAAGTACGTGTGATTATAATTTATCATAATTATTATCACACTTCACACTAATATTATAAAGGTGAAAGTTTCTGAGTGTGTGTGTGTTTATATGTTTGTTACTTCTTCACGCTCAAACGGCTGAACCAATTTTGATAAAATTTTGTATGGAGGTAGCTGACACCCTGGATTAACATATAGGCTACTTTGTATCCCGATATTCCTAAGGGATCGACACTTACGTGGGTGAAACCGCGGGACGCAGCTAGTTTTAAATAAATGCTTACCCCCTTATTCATAATCCTATTTTATCTCTATTTTAGCTAAAATAGGTTTATAGAACGTTTGTCTTTATCTGTCACGTTGTCATTTCTGTGTGTAAGAAAGAGACAAACCCCATTTTAACTAAAATAGGTTTGATAAGTTTTATGAATAAGGGGGTTAGAGTTTGAGTTTTAGTTCCATGTTTCTAGGCTCAGCGGTTTAGGCTGTACTGTACGTTGTTTGTCAGTGTATAATTGAATTTAAGATATTTGAAGTAAAAACTTCTTTAGGCACGTTTGGTATTTTTTGAGATAGAAAAAGAACATTGAATTCGCGCCACTGTTATCGTTACCGACAGCGCTTTAGATGTGTTCGGTTGTCCTCGGGATGTACAGACGCCAGCACATCAAGCTACCCCAATCCGTCAGATTTCTTTGATAGATTTTCAACTTTACTACAAAGTAATAAGATTCATATTCAATTGAGAAAATTTGTCAGATTGGGGTACCTTGATGTGCTGGCCTCTGTACTTGGTTTTAATGTGTATCCGATATGTCAGTGAGTGATGGCAAAGTATTCCGTTTATGTTTTGTATTCACTTCTGTCGGCACTCCCGGAGTGCCACTGTTTTTTTTTTTTCTATTCTTATAAATTCTGTTGGATAAACTAATGTTTTTATTATGAAAAATGTCGCAGACGTCGAAACCGTACCTTAATCGTCCTTGCCGTGACCTACAGAGCTCTAGCAATTAATCAAATCTCATCTTTTGTATGTAGCTTTATTTTTTATGTCCATATTTCTTACTTGAGGTTACCAAGTTTTGTATAAATCTTTATAAAGATGTAACTGTTGACTGCCGAATCAATCAAAACTTAAAAACACATAAGGTTATCTTTTTTCCTTCAATTCGCAAAATTCGCAATTTCTTTTATCCTTATTAACCAACCCGCCCGCGTGGTGGATTACGGCCCACTCCCTCTCGCAGAGAGGAGGCCTGTGTCCCAGGAGCGGGAACAATATAGGTTTATTATGGTTATGGTATTAATTTATTAAATTGAAACATTTCCTTTGTAATAAAATTGACACAATTCATTTTTTTTTTTTGCAGTAAAATCACCCTCAACGAAAACACGAAACCTAATTGACACAGACTAAAAAATACGAGTTACCAAATCACATCGGAACTGTGAAATCATCATCAAATCAATCAAACCTAATCTGCAGCAGTAATCATACAAAGCGATGCAACACATGAGTGGACAGATGAGTTGGTTTGTACGCAATACCGGTTGGCTATGCAATGCGGTGAAATATCGTTACGCTGCCCGACCACGGTGCCGGAGTCATGTTGGTATGCTGTGGACTTCGCCGCTTTTGTGGATTCGAACTCGTATATACTCGGCTCCAGTCGTAAGGTTTATTCTATCATGTCATAAGCACTCATCCTATTTTTACCCGACTACGGCGAAGCAAAAAGGAGGGTTATGATTTTAACCGGTATGTATGTATGTATGTTCATCTGTTCCCTCATAACTTATAAACTCCTTGTCATAATTAGACAAATGAGGTATCATTAGAAGCGTCTTGACCTTCCGCTGGTTATAGGCCATATGTGACGTCACACTAAATTCAATATTGCGCCCTCTAGAGGACATAAAGTAATGAATTTAAAATTAAATATTTTGGGATGGTGCCTTGTGGGGTATCAAATGAAAGAACTTAATTAGCACATTTCAAAAATATAACTATTACTGAAATAAGCCCAAAAAAATTATTTGTGTATTGAATCGACCTAACCATATTTCAATGCAGCAACACTCAAACTAAATAATAAACGTTCAGCCTCCAATACAACGCCTAGAATCCTTGCTGATTTATGACGTCACAGATACCGCCACGTCCAGCCGTTCAAGATACATGAGAGACATATTAAATAGGCCAGATTTATGATTATGAACGCACCTTTGTGGTCATAAATCTATGTAAGTCTAAGGATTAGTTGGAGCTAAGGCTAAGGTTACAATGGTTACATTTAACATTATTCTAAGTTTGCTGACAGTCGTGATTACGCTCGTGTGGCATAGGTATTCTTAATTGTTTGGGATTAAAAGTACCCTTTTCAGGTACCAAGATATATTCCTGACAAATTCCATTAGTTAAGAAAGCAGTTCCATTAGTGAAGGGCGTTTTGGGGGACTGTCTTATGTAATTTTGACGTTCGAAAAGTGCTAATTCTCAGCCTAATTTGAATAATAGATATAAATTAGGCTGAGAATCAGCACTTTTGACTTTGAATAGTTTTAGCTGTCTAGCCTTGGATATCTGTCAATCAGACAGACAGACAAACTTCACTTCTTATATATATATATTGCTAAATGGGCGCACTCTTGACCTCGATCACGCCTGATGGAAAGCGATGGATGAGGTCTATGATGGAACGAGCGTGCCCAGACGATGCCTAAGGCACTGGAACTCCCACGCACCAACGAAACACAGCAGGCTGCTTGATGCCGGACTCCGGTGGGAGGGTGGTCGCAAACAAGCAAGGGAAGAATTGGCCAGTCAAATAAGGTGTTGGGTGTGCCTGTCCAGGATGCGCCGAGCGCTCGGTTCAGTTGAATGACTGGCGGAACAAATTGCGCTACACGAGGAGACTTCTTCATGCAAACCAAAAATGATGGCACCGGGGTTTGACTTTACGTTGTCAAAAACGCTCTCTAGGGATACACACCAACGGTACATTCATAATTAACTTTATCTCAGTGACGTCATTTGAGTGACGTCAATAAATTGCGGACGTGTGTGACGGCCACCGCAGTCTCAGGAACCCTACCTTCCTACCTTAACTAATCCGTTTTTTTTAAGTTTATTATTATTTCTTCTTTCACTCACGTGCTGTAAACGTGACAAAATCGCATGTGTTATTAATAAAGTCGCTAGGCGTGAAAACTTTCATTATGTGGATCAGATTACAGTGTTATTCACTTATCTTTGCGACTGTACGGTAAATGGGTAGGCAGAGAATATTTTGTAACGGTAAAAAAAACAATTTTTTTTATTACCTTCAGTTGTACAAAAAACACATAATATCTAAACACTATGCAGTGTTACAACTAAGGAAAAGAGTGTTTTCGATGAACTCTGACACCCAAAGTAAGATTTAATCTGTCAAGCTCCGCTAATAAGACACAATTGATTTTCTATTGTTTTGTCGCCGATCGGCGAACCGCGCCGCTTGACCAGTTAACTTGTGTTTAGGGTGCCAGTGTCCTCGCTATAATTTGCATATCAGTAGGTAGTTGTAGGACGAGCACAGTATATTATATTATTACTAGCTGCGCCCCGCGGTTTCACCCGCATAAGTCTCGATCCTGTGGGAATATCGGGATAAAAAGTATCCTATGTCCTTTCCCGGGACTCAAACTATCAGTATACCAAATTTCATCTAAATCGGTTCAGCGGCTTAGGCGTGAAAAGGTAACATACAGACAGACAGAGTTACTTTCGAATTTATAGTATTACTAGCTGTGCCCCGCGGTTTCACCCGCATAAGTCTCGATCCCGTGGGAATATCGGGATAAAAAGTATCCTATGTCCTTTCCCGGGACTCAAACTATTTCTATACCAAATTTCATCTACTTAAATCAGTTCAGCGGTTTAGGCGTGAAAAGGTAACATACAGACAGACAGAGCTACTTTCGAATTTATAATATTAGTATGGATTATTAAGATAACTACTTACTTACTATATAAAATATGCTTTTATGATGTGGTAAGAACAATCGTTACTTTATTATTCCTAACATTGGTCTTCTCGATTCTGTAAAATTATTCCTTGATAATTATTAATAAACTAAGCTTTTCTGTGCACTAGTAGATGCCTCGTCTACCATAATAAAAAAGTAAGTACCTACATAGTCGTTTTGTTTGTGCAGAATAAACAATTTTTCTTTCTTTCTTCTAATTACGATCTAAAATATCATTGTCTTTTTTCTTCGTCTTCATGAACGAATAAATCTCATTATTGAGAATTGGCTCCGTTCTGAAGATCAGACATTATGTAATTTCCACCGACCTCGGTTTTCTCATTGCTTCATTCACTGACTATATGATAAAGGCTTTTACAGTGCTAATAAACGCAAATGTTAATTACCATAACTTTTTGATCAGTGAAACTTCTCAACGCGAGTTTTATGTCGAATCAAATTACTTTCTTTAACCATCACTGAGTTTTATTTTCTGATAAGGCACGACTGAAATAATGAATACTACATAACCACTGCTGCACTGGTTCGATTTTTCATCTATACAAACAAAATTCAAAGTCCGGACTGACTGATATATCAACGCACAGCCTAAACCGCTGGTCCTAGAGACGTGAAATTTGGAGGGTGTGTTCTTTGTGAAGAGTAGGTATCCACTAAGAAAGGGTTTTTCGAAATTCAGCCCTAAGAGGGTGAATGGGGGGAAGGTGAAATTACACGCGGACGAAGCTAGTCTACCATAAGAACACACAATTTCTACAAACATTAAAATCTTGTTTCTTATAAGAAGTACGTTTCTGACAGAAGAGTGAAACCAAAACCACAATAATTAAAATAGTTGGTCTTACTTTGAAAATGTTCCCATCTGATTCATATATCTTTTTCTCCACAACATTATTTATTTATTTAATACTTCAAACACATAAATGTACAGATGCGGACTTAATGCCATAGGCATTTTCTACCAGTCAACCTTTAGGGTGATACAGAGACAAACAGTGGTAGATGCAATCATGAAAATTTAGGAATCAATATTTTAAATATAAAGATACGCATAAATGTATGTATTGTGTGTATAAATGTATATTATGTATATATTATTTTTTTTGTAATCCGTTCAGTAATTTTTGCGTGAAAGAGTAACAAATATCCTCACAAACTTTCGCATTTATAATATTAGTGTGATATATAATAATATAATATATAAATAAATATATAATCTTATTATATTATATAGTAGGAAGTAGGATTTATAAAATGTGGAACTGTTTCAATTGACGTCCCATCCATCAACCATTCCAGAAATTGCCAACCTGCCCTTCGAGTCAAATCCACGTTATTGGCCCATCGGATTAGTCCAAGAGGATGGGAACTAACGAGGCAGTGCTGGAGTCATCAATCGACCTGCCAAGCAATGTGATTAGGCAATGCATCTAGTTACGAGTCCACACCAATTGATAGCTTCTCTATGTACGCTACGAACTCAGTATCAGATGCCCCTCATTTGCATACATTTGCAATTACAATGGAGTTATAGGAAATCGAGTTTTGTAGGTAAATTAAGATTTTGTTTCAAGGTGATGCTGACTGTAAAAATAGACTAAAGTCAATATTTTTGTAAATATTGTTTACACATATATAGTCCCATAGTAAAAGTTGTTCAAAATGATGATTACAATGACCCCTTAAAAGGATGCCCATGAATTCAATTTCACCCTGTATAAGCTTATTGGCTTGTTGTTGTTGGGTTTGTTTATGTGCAGTCTTATAAAATATAAGGGTTCCAGCAGACAGGCTTGACACGACAGCGCGACGCGATACTAGTAGAAAAAAATTATGAAAACTTTGTGGAAATTGGTATACTAGAATCGCATCGCACCGTGGCGTCGTGCCTGTCTGCGGGAGACTTTGTTTTGGAGTTGATAAATTTGAGTTTTTTGAGAGAGATTTCTTACAATAATCAATCGTTCAAAGTGGTGAATCGTTAAAACAATCTGTTTTACCAATAACCTTGTGTAGAAGGTTAGTGATGCGTTATCGACCTTCAAAGGGTTTCAAATTGAGCCGGAACTGAGCCGTACTTTTTACAACGCAGCCAAAGTAGCTATTAACGCACAATTACTTGCTAAATAATCTTCACGCTTGTAAACTATTTTGCGTGTAGCACAATGATTTAATTGTCCAAGTTCCGCCACGGGTAAGGTGCGTTCGCGACTAAGTTTCCAAACATGTAAAAACATTATTATGAGTTATTGAAAAAAACACTTTAATACCTACACAATAAAGTTTAGTTTACGCTAAAAATTCAAACATTTTCATAACATTTTCAATAGTAAGTACTAGTCACTCGATCTATGCTCTGTGGCTCGGTAGCTACGATGTTGTGGGTTGTGCTGCCGAATACGCCTACAAAGGATTCCTAGACTATGACGTGAGATTCATCAAAGGATTCATCGATGCCAACAATACATTGGCAATTCTCCTAATTTACTTCAATTCCAGCATAATTACAGACGCCAGCACATCAAGCTAAGTACCCGAAACTGTCAAATTTTCCCAATCAACTTTGAACCTTATGCTTTAGCGATAAAGTAGAAAATCTAATTAAAAAAAAATTGACAGATTGTGTCAGCTTGATGTGCTGGCGTCTGTACATTTTCCTTATTTTGTAAAGAAGGCCCGATATAAGGAACTGTTTCAGTAAGCAACAAGCATAGAAATATGGTTCATAGCAGTATGCTGTTTCATGTTTTCTATGACCGATCGATATCTCCAAAGGGCGTCGTCAACTTGAAAGCAACGAACAGAGTACATTTTTCCACAGACCTATAGTCTACAGGGTGTTACGGAAAGGGTATAAGAATACAAACGGGTTGAAGAGTGTATCTGGTCTAGAATCTCTGTACAAAATTTCAGCTCAAAAGCAGTAACTTTGAAAATGCTTAATATTTTTTTATTTCGATAGTTTATTATATTGAAATCATAACAAACGTGTCACCGCACTACGAGGGTCATTATCCATTATCTGTAGTGTGTCGAAATAAAAAAATATTAAGCATTTTCAAAGTTAATGCTTTTGAGCTGAAATTTTGTACAGAGATTCTAGACCCTCTTCAAACCGTTTGTATTGATATACCCTTTCCATAACACCCTGTATAAGTGAGATGAGATAATAATATTTAACGTTATTTCATCATCTGCCCGCCTTTTTACAACTTGGTTTGGGTCGGCTTCCAGTCTAATCGGATGCAGCTGAATACCAGTATTTTTCATGGAGCGACTGCCTATCTGACCTCCATAACCCAGTTACCGGGTAATACGATACGCCTTGGTAGGACTGGTTGACAGACTTTCGGGCTTCTGACTACCCGTAACGACTGTCAAAGATCCACGAATGACAGCCGGGACCAACCGAGGCAACAAGAACCTAAAGCCTGATTTACAAGGTGCGAGTTAATTGACTGTAGCATACCACAAATTGGAGCAACAATAAAAGTTCCACCGTTTATTCTAGGTATGACACAGGGGTGCCCTTAGCGTATTGTCGCATACTTTGCATGTTTGCCCTACCTGGAAGCCTTATTTATAAGGAATCCACAGGTTAAGAAACCGACAACCTCCTAGGTTACCTGAGAAATGGCCATCATAAAAAATTGTACCTATGCAACAGGCAAGAAACTTGCATCATAATATATTGTGGCTTGAGTCTGATAAAATCATTGTAACAAAAAACCCAAAGGATGTTGCAGCCGATTAAATTTTAAAAAATGCTATTAAAAATACATTCGGAGCATTTTTCGCGGAAGGAAGACCATTAGCACCAGCGAATTAATTTGGAATCCTTCCAGTAGCTTTCAAGGTTAGCCCGCATATACCCACAGACAATAAAATTGACGAACTAAGTTTTATAATAGTTTTGGCTAGATATAAGTTGTGATAGAGCTCAGAATTGCTTAATGAGGAAATTACATTAACTTTTTAGTACAGATATTATAAAAAATATCTCTAAGTGCATGACATATTCGAAGACCTTGTTCGGTTCTTTTTTGGTACAAAGGACCATATAACTTCTTGATAGCCGGATCCCCAATATCGAACATGTCTCGAAGACATTGAAATAAAACTACAATAACAAGCCGTAATGCCTAATTTAAAATGTTTAGTTAATCTTGTCACGTTTTTGAGGAAATCAGTACCTTTGATCTTTGTCTGACATTGAGGCCGGAGTCTTTTTTTAAATTAGACTCAGACGTAAACTTAATTAGGAAATATAATACTTTGATTCATTCATTTTTTTGTCCATTTTGATTGACATATTTGATTTAATTTTACCTAATGATGATTCATTAGGTAAATGGCTAAATAATAACAGCCGCACAGGTCGATCGATCAGGTTAAGCTACGCTTGCCGCGGTTGGTCTGTGGATGGGTGACCATCTTTACATACCGAGACCCCTCCGTGCCTCGGAAAGCACGTTAAGCCGTTGGTCCCGGCTGTCATTCGTGGATCTTTGACAGTCGTTACGGGTAGTCAGAAGCCCGAAAGTCTGATAACCAGTCTTACCAAGGGGTATCGTATTACCCAGTAACTGGGTTGTGGAGGTCAGATAGGCAGTCGCTCCATGTAAAATACTGGTATTCAGCTGCATCCGGTTAGACTGGAAGCCAACGCCAACATAGTTGGGAAAAGGCTAGGCAGATGATGATGATGATTCATTTTTAAGCTAGTCTGGTTTTGCCAAACCTGTTTTAAAATTAATCAAAGCTCTAAATCATATCTCATAATTTTCTCCTTTTCCAAGTTTATTTTATAGTAATTTAAACTGATGCCTAAGGTCATGTGTATATTCTTCTAAAGTTATGAGTGATGACAAAGGATGTTTACGGAAACACAAAAGCCATTACCAGTAAACCGTATGAATTGCAATCTTAGCACAAAAAATTTTTTTTTTTTTTTTGTTTTCCGTGTACTGCAAGGAGTAATCTCATAAAAAATGACAGTGACAAATTAGGACTTCAAACCTCCTGTAAACTAAATTAATTCGTACAAAAAATAAGAAAATTGTTTGTACTTGTGTAGTTAAATAAATAAGAGAGAGAGAATAGTCAAACTTTTCCATAATTATATTCAACTAGCTGTTACCTTCGACATTATTTTTTGATATGCACCCTAATTGCGTAACACACTATCAATCTGAATCTGAATCATTTTGAAAGATATTGCTAATCCATTGCTTCGTATGTTCGAAAAATGTGTCTGCTCAACAACGTAAATAAAGCAAAGAATGTTGTTGAACTGTCAAAACGAAACCCATTGCTACTGATGGTGTGTTTATTTATTTATTGATATGGCACTTCAACGACTTACTCACTAAGACTTACACAAACAAAGAACACATACAGTTTTAGAAATAGTGAATTCGTCACTTACAGAAGTGCACAGCACTAGCACAGAATTAATAGTACGTTGAATTACTTAAAAGCTATAATCTAAAGTAAAAACGCAATTGATGGATGAAAAGTAGCTTATGTCCTTTTCCAGGTCCTCCAGGCTACATATCCGTCAAATTTCAGAACAATCGGTTCAGTGGTTTAGGTGTGAAAAGGTCAGACAGAGTTACTTTCGCATATATGATATTGGCCCCTGTCTGTTATTAGCTAAGTGGATTATTGATTCATTAAATCGAACTTCACAACATTTTGCTTATGAACAGTACTTGTGAACTCTTTTTCCTTCCTAATTTTTAAACCTTTTACCCTTACAACCTTCAATTGTACCCAAAGACCAAAAGACGGCGCTGTTTCCCAACTAGAGTCAAAATACAAAAATGAATCTAGTAGAATGTACATAGGTACTTTCAACATGAGTAAGCCTGAAGGTTACTAGAGAGCAAGTACCTAATAATAATTGTTGATGTAATGTCTAATGCGCAACCAGTATCAACACGACCGATAGTCGCGCTTATTAAACAACTATAATGAATTGAAAACGTAATGATTATGATCAAAAAGTATTCCTCCCGTATTGTCTGTGTGTCACAATGGTTATTGTCATCATCGACCTTCATCATAACAAGCTTTCTCCTCATTAGGATTGTGAAATTGTGTTTTATTTGATTTTGTATTTTTAGTTAAAGACCGTCTCCGGACACAAGTAACAGTCGACGGATCGGCAGTAGTGTGTGGTGTAGCTGTGTCGCAAACCATGCTCCACTTTCAATCCTGCCCTCTGTGTCCCAAAACAGACGTGTCGGAGTTCCGTAGTGTCGAATTAAAATCATGTCGTAGTAAAGTTTGTCGAAGTTCAGTTGGTAAGTCAAAGTCGCGTTCTTCAGCACTGTTGACGAGCGGGAACTACCGAAAAAATGTCGCGTTCTTCAACACTGTTGACGAGCGGGAACTACCGAAAAAATGTCGCGTTCTTCAGCACTGTTGACGAGCGGGAACGACTGAAAAAATGTCGCGTTCTTCAACACTGTTGACGAGCGGGAACGACCGAAAAAATGTCGCGTTCTTCAACACTGTTGACGAGCGGAAAGGACCGAAAAAATGTCGCGTTCTTCAACACTGTTAACCAGCGGGAACGACTGAAAAACTGCCGCGTTCTTCAACACGGTTAACGAGCGGGAATGACCGATAAATGTCGCGTTCTTCAACATTACCAGTCGCTAATATTGTTAACGAGCGGGAACTACCCCCTACCTGCACTGGGCCCGTGTTGTGGATTACAGCCCACTCCCTCTCACAGAGAGGCCTGTGTCCCAGCAGTGGGAACATCATAGGCTGATAGGGCTTTAACCATTATTCTTAATCAATGAGGAATCATCATAACATCTCGCCTGTGTTCCCCAATGGGCTAGGCAGAGGTGTACCTATAGTACACTCATATTCCGCCAGTTATATTAGGTCTCATGTAACAGGGAGCGACCCACGACCGACGATCCTGACGTAAATGCACAAGGTGGCCCTAACCTAGATAAACTGGGGAAATGGCAAGAGAAAGAAGAATGGGGGCGAACCTATTGCTATGAACCGGGCATAAATCCAGACTCCAGTTCCCCCAGATCTACCTGCTTATGTATTTGAATAGTTTTTACTAAGTCAATGGAAATCGGAAAATATTCAACAAGTCTTCACTTATGCCCGCCCGGTTTCTGAAGAATTCTTTAACGGAGTTTAAACGTTCAATAGCTGATTCGACATAATTATCTATTAACGCGAATTCCTTCCTTATGCTCTCATTTTTGAGGTTCTTAGATAAACCCTCGTTAATAATTCACTCGACTTTTAAGCTAAATTCTTCCTTAATGACGTGTTCAGAAACACGATATCGAACCAATAATCACTATAGAATGGATAAACTCCGTTTAAAAACCTCAGAAACCGGGCATTAGTCGTTGATTTGCCTTTGTAAGTATTTCTTGGTTTAACTATAAAGAACGTTACAGATAATCCAACGTTAGTACACCTACTGTATTCCTTTTCATTCATAGAGTTATATGTAAGGTCAACAGTAATAAGATTACAGGGTATTATATAGTTAGGGCGTCTCCAGCCAGCCTTGGGCGTGGTGCATTTTCTTTTTACAAAAGAAAGAGATTTTGTTGTGTTGTTAATGCTCATTCAAGAAGACTTAAAGAAACTTTTCAATGCTTATATCTAACGTCAATAATCATTACTTTGCTTTAAAGGGCAAATGGCCTGGGAAATTACAGTCATTTTAGACTGTTCCACTTTTTCTTAAGTGTCGTCTTTTTCTGATTATCGAGATTCTCTTTGGTATTTTTATGGCCGTATCCGGTTTCCATCAGCTATCTCGTTCCCTTGTTCAATGTTCGTCAACTTAATGTAAAGAAAACTTACCTAACTCAACCATACAGAATAGATTCATACTCATATCCACATAGGTGTAAACTACGCTAAATCCTACTTCCTACTATCCTTCCCATCCTACTATCCTACTTCCTTCCAACTAATACTAATTACTAATATTACTAATAATTATTATAATTATATATTATATTATCACACTAATATTACAAAGGCGAAAGTTTGTGAGTGTGTGTGTGTTTATATGTTTGTTACTTCTTCACGCTCAAACGGCTAGACCAATTTTGATAAAATTTTGTATGGAGGTAGCTGATACCCTGGATTAACATATAGGCTACTTTTTATCCCGATATTTCCACGGAATCGACATTTTCGCGGGTGAAACCGCGGGGCGCAGCTAGTAATATTATAAACGCGAAAGTTTGTGAGGATGGATGAATGTTTGTTACTCTTTCACGCAAAAACTACTGAACGGATTATGATGAAATTTTACAGTGATATAGCTTATACATTAGAATGACACATAGGATACTTTTTATCCCGATATTGCCACGGAATCGACACTTATGCGGATAAAATCGCGGCGCGCAGCTAGTAGCTTCATAATTCTGCCTGGAAATGGTTTAATTGAAATAAATACTGTAGTTTCCAGTTTTCTAAATCGCCATTAAATTATTCCATCTATTTAAATAATAAATATCGTCGTGTTTAGTCGCCAACATCACGCATTCCACATCATTAGGGTATTCCAATTCAATTTGATATTCATGTAAATGTACGCGGTGCGTATGATTCGAACAGTAATTGCTATGTGTTATTCAGCGCCACGTTTTGGTACAGCTTAAAGTTAGGTCATTCATAATTATACTGGTTATGTAACAGTATTGCATTTGGTTTTTGTTATTCTTAGAAAATACTTTTGTGAAGTATGTCTTTGATTGAATAAAAACATTCCGAAAGTTATATTTTTTCAATTTACTCCCGATCAAGAATAAGCTCGCCTCGTTAAACTTTAGTCGGTAAAAGATACCCAAAGAATAATAAAGTAACATTTATTAAAAATAATTTAACAGAAAAAGTACTTTTAAATTGTTACGAAGTTGGCCAGTTGTCTAGAGTTGGAACTTTGACTATGTCAACAATATTAATTTGCTAATAAGCGCGATCACTAATTCGTTTGTCGATATGATCATTTTTAACGTACTATTTTTGATTTTTCATGATGTAGATGATAAATACTAAAATTATCCTCAAAATCACTAAACAAACAGATTTTAATTAAGTTATTTAAACTTCATTAACTGCTGCAAACCAACTTAAATGAAATACAATGACGCGTTTCAAAAACCGAGTAAGTAAAGGTTCAAACTAAAAAAAAAAAAAGACTAACCTCCATTGTTTCATAAGTCACACCACACGTCTCCACATACCGCATTCATTCCTCGCGGGGGCCATTAAAACGCTCAGCGCATACCAACACGCGACAAGAAACACTCCAGTAGATACAAAAAAAAATATTTTATTACAATACTAATGTATAATTAAATACTTAATCTAATTTATCACTTTAAATGTTAACATCGTTTCCGTGGGGGATAACATTATCTTTCTCGGTTACTTCTTCCTTGTCGGAGGGGGTCGTTGGCTCTTTCCTTTCCTCTTCGTCGGCAACCGTCGTTAAGGAAGGCTGAGCAGTCGGCTTCTCCACTTTGTCTTCTATGTATGGCTTGTTGGTTTCCACAATGGGCACTTCCCTGTCAACCTCCTTCGCTCTATCCACGACGCCGGTGACTGGCGCGGTGACGATCAGGTTTCCATCACTCGACAGCTCAGCAGTGACATCAGTGCTGCTGGAGTTCGCAGGCATCGTGTACGTGTGGAAGAACTGGCTTGCGAAGATGTCACGGTCGTCCTGCTTGGCCTCGTGCGAACCCTGGATGAAGATGAAGTCACCCTTCACCTTGACTTTCAGGTCATCTTTCTTGTAGTCCTTAACATTCACAACAACTTGGAATTTGTCGTCATCGGCGATGATTCTGGGCCCGATGTCGGCGAAAGTCGGGAACAGTTTCCAGAGAGGAGCGAAGAGATTGCCGAAGATGGGGAAGCCGAGCCACGGGCTTTCGATGTCCTCACTGTATACTGAGGTGATGGGCTTCGGCGCCGGCTGTTCGGTGACCGGTACGGCGGCTGCCGTCGCAAGAATAGCGCATACCGCAAACAATCGCGGCGAAAACATATTGACGTGTGCACTCGTTGGTGATGCAACTAGAACTGAAGCCGCCGCGGGTCGCAGAGGCTATATAGAGGTGGTGGGGCAGGGGGGTGCGTAAGCGCATCGCTGGCGATGACGATAGAGTTGTAATGTAAATACGGCAATAGGTACAAACACGCCTCACACGGAATGAGTTTACTTTTGATTCGTGTTCAAGTTTGGAAACATTGATGTTTCGAACGCATATTAGGAAAACATTTACGTTATGATAGAGACTCTTCTTTCTGTCAGTGGAACTGTTCATACTGTAGAAGGCATTGGTGTTGCCAGTAGTCAAATTACCGTAAGCACCTTACCCATTATCCCGGGTTGAATACTCCAAAAGTTATTCCAAAATATATATTAGCAAAACCGAAAAGATATTAAAAAAAAAACATTTTAAGCTCTGTAGGCAGAATAGTTTTATATGCTGTCGCATCTGTACAAAAGCAAAACAAACAGCTCTTTGGCACGTAGCTTGACCTTGTAAGACCGGCTTCTAGACTGATCTCAGCAGAATTAGCTCAATATCACGTAACAATGAATCAAGCATGTATTAACACTTCCGATGTCACGTCTTTGAATGCGTAGCTGTCAGCACAAAGAAAGAAAAGTACAGTCGGCACTTATTGTGCCGACTGTACTTTTCTTTATTTTTTTTTTACTGATAATGATTTTTGATGACTACGAGTATTGTGACAGTGTTTTATTCTTCTTCCGAGGATAAAGAGGTACGGTATTCAGCCAATTCAGTATAATAAAAAAAAATATATATAAAAATATATAGATTTAATTATCTTAACATGCTTACTTAATTTAAAATGTAATATTCTTAAAATAATAATAATAACATGTACAATTATATAAAAAAGGAAAGAATCATAGGGCATCAAAAAATTCGTCCGCATCGTTGTCAATAGGAAAAGTGCCCAAAAGGCTGGTAGTATTGCCACTTTGCCAAAAAATAGGCCAGCCCCATAGAAATGATATATCTATGGCCAGCGCTCTGGTCACGTGACGAGTAGACTAATCTCTGTTGTCGATAATTTGTTTTAAGTATTACAATTTTTATTTTTTACCTAGTGCTTCGTGTTTTTAGCGATGTCGGTCGATTATAAAAATCTGACGGAAGACCTAAACTGTTGTTGTACCTAATCATCCCAGAACGCCGGGTAGTTTTAATACAATTAAGTAATTAACAGATTTTACGAAACAAAACGTTATTTTAAGCCAAAGACGTTATTTGTACGGCTTCCTTCGATGATACAACAATTATTGATATTTGAATCCTTACTATGGCATGGACACAGTACAACGAATACATTGCTATATTAATATTTTACATTATAACCTACTAAATACTTCGTCTACATATTTTTTCATAGAATAGAATACTCTTTATTATGTACTATACTATGTATTTAAATCTAGACCAGTTCTTATTGAAGGACTCCAGCTCAACCCGCCATCTCCGTCTGGGCCTGCGCGATGTCGCTTGCCTTTCAAAGAGACACATATTGGGTCATTTCATTGTAATAATTTGGAGCGTTTAGTTTGGCGTGATTCTTAAAGTTAGAAAACACATTGATAACTGACGAAATCAGTTTAACACAAGCTTGGGACTGTGCTACATAAAACAAACGAATTAAAAATAATCGTATCATTCTTTGTACACACATTATTGTCTCCTTGACTTAATAACTTTATGCATTTTAATGAACCGCTAGATCGTTTATGTACACATAAATAGTTATGTATTGACGTCGGGTTACATAAGAGATTCATGACGTCGATATTTATTTATTGTCGATCAATCTGAGGGGTAATTCTCGTAATTTGTAGAACGTTCACAGTCTGATCTCAGTTTAAATCTGTCAAAAATAACCTCTAAAATCCCTCCATTTTTTACAGTAATTAAATCATCATTATCTGCCTAGCCTTTTTCTAACTATGTTGGAGTTGGCTCCCAGTCTAACCAGATGCAGCTGAATACCAGTATTTTACATGGAGCGACTGCCTGTCTGACCTCCACAACCCAGTTATTAGGTAATACGATACCGATTTGACAGTAATTAAATAAAGTAGTTACTTAAAAATATTGAAAATCTAGTAGCAATCTCATCTCGGCGACAATCAGTGTCAAAAACTTCGTTAAAAATGTAGGAAAATTAGAGGTATTTTTGACAGATTGAGACTGAGATCAGACTGTGAACGTTCTTAAAATTACAAGAATTGCTGGTATCCTATTCATTTTGTTTATATTGTTGAGGGTATTATTAGAATCCTTTTGTGCGAAAGTATATATCCAAATATCCAAACTAATATTATAAATGCGAAAGTAACTCTGTCTGTCTGTCTGTCTTTTCTTCACGCCTAAACCGCTGAACCGATTTAGATGAAATTTGGTATAGAGATAGTTTGAGTCCCGGGAAAGGACATAGGATACTTTTTATCCCGATATTCCCACGGGATCGAGACTTGCGCGGGTCGCTGATCGAATACAATGGGGACAATGGGACATATTTCTGACATACTTAGGTCCTTACCGGAAGGTTCGTACCGAAGACCGACTTATTTGCCATAATCAAAATGTATTTCAAAATTATCGAACTACAAAAACATAATCAAGGTTGCCTGGAAGAGATTGCAGAAAGCGATAAGGTTGCCCATTGTGTTTTGTAGTGATAATCGTATTTTTACCCGACTGCGCCACAAGGAGGGTTATGTTTTTCGAGAGTATGTATGTTTGTATGTATGTATGTTGTTTGGCACGCTCTGCGGCCTAAACGGCTCGATGGATTTTAGCTTGAGAGGTGTCGTTAGATTCGTATTTACTGTGAGAGTGACACTGGGTATATCAAAATAAAAAAAAAAACAAAATGGCGGATTTATGACGCCATATTATGCCTTCAAAAATTTTTTTTCTCTCAAAACCTATCGAGTGGGGTATCAAAACAAAGGGTTTTTTGTTATGTATTTTCTGGTGTACAATATAAAGTATATATAAATAAATAATCCAATTTAAGTACATGCATACACTGCAATCTCATCCTATAACCCAACAGTAAATATTTGTAACAGCACGACCTCTGGATTTATGCCCGGTTGGTGGCAATAGGCTCGGGGGGTAGGTCCCTATTACATGAGACTTAACATAACTGGAGAAATGTGGGGGGTACCTACTATAGGTACATCTCTGCCTAACCCTTCGAACAAGCGTGATGTTATGCTATGAGTGTCATAAAAGTTTATAAATATTATTTTAAGATACAGATTATCCTAGTTTAAGAGGCAGGGCTCAAAAAATGGTAGCGGGATTGTCCGAAAAGGTTACCGCTACCCCGGAACACAAATGGCTAAGGAAGGAACACGGATGGGTTTTAGTCAGTAAGAATCTGACACTCCCGGCCGCTCCACCCAGAGCGGGAGGGGTCATTTGATGAATTCCCATCCAAAAAAAAAAAAATAGGGCTCACAAAATCTGTAAACAAACTTCTGCAGCGTACTTAGTTAGTATCTTGTTAATCAGTGTATACGAATGTATGTTTCTTTGTGACAGTAAACTATTATTATTGGGTCCATATTGGCTCAACTAAAGTTCTTTACCCGAAATTGTTCTTGCTAACGATTTGTAATCCGAATGATCACTCTTCCTAAAATTTTTCATCCTAAAGTTTTCATTCATACTATTTGCAGTGCTACCGGCGATGTTCATAACACTCATGTTTCCGGAAATTGTAATTAATAATATCATTAATGTACATATTTTAAACTCCTACTGTTTTTATCATAACGCTATTATCCCTAAACGTAATTACCATAATATTTTCATAGCCTGGGAGTATATACGGGTAAGTAATATATGATATAATTACAAAACCTCTAATATTTACAAGATATAACAACTGAACCTATAATTTTATTTGATATAATGATCAGTTAATATAATAAACGATTGATATAATTTTAATGTAACTAATTTCTATAAGAATAACAGACAATTAATATACCACTCAATAGACATAAAACCTATTTAGTCTAATATGATAAAAACTTTTTTTCATCCTATGTCATCCTATGTCGACGGAGCCCCGCTTCGCGGGGCCCCTATTTCTGTGTAAAGGGTTTAAAGTAACCTAACCAAACCGAACCTCGGGGTGCCCTTTGCTCGCTTTTGCATCCTATGTTGACGATCTAAACAAAAAAGATATGACTTTGAATAATAGTGTAAAAGATGGTTATGTTGAGAAAATATAGGAAAACAAATAAAAGTATAATAGATGTTTATTGCTACTGACATTATGAAGTTGAATGATTCGTAATTATGAACATTAGAGACAGAGTAGTTAGGAATTGTGATTGTTAGGATGAAAAATGTTAGGAAGAACATTTTCGGATTTCCAATTATCGGAGTTGAAAATTTAGGTGAACTTTGGGGCACCCATTATTATTATTATATCTTCAGAAAATAATATGATTGCGTAATAATTTTTTTTTTATCAACTATTGAAATAATTCTAATTCTGTGCGGGTTTTATCAGCGGACAAATACCGGAACACTGTAGGTAGTAGTTGCATGATATTATTTAGTTATGTTATGTTCAACATTTATAAATAGACTAGCTTCTGCCCGCAACTTCGTCCGCGTGCCCTGTCGCATCGCATAGCCTGCCCGCGCTATTATTTACTTCGGTTTCTTCTGACTTTTTTCTTTTTGCTCGGCTCCTAAGTGTCCTAGCGTGATGTCAAATAGCTTATAGCCTTCCCCGAGAATTGGGCTATCAAAATATAAAAATACTAGCTGCGTCCCGCGGTTTCATCCGCATAAGTCTCGATCCCGTGGGAATATCGGGACAAAAACTATAGTATGTCCTTTCCCGGGACTCAAACTATTTCTATACCAAATTTCATCTAAATCGGTTCAACGGTTTAGGCGTGAAAAGGTAACATACAGACCGACAGAGTTACCTTCGAATTTACAATAGGTATTAAGTATGGATTATTTCAAATCTGACAGGTAGTTGCAGATATTAGCGCGTCCAAACAAACAAACAAACTTTTCAGCTTTATTATTAGAATATAGATATGTAGGTATTAGTAAATACTCCAACGTGTTTAAACATTTTGCTTAGAAAATTCTGGTATGTAGTAGGTACAGACAATAATATTTATTGGATGTTTCTTGAAAAACACGCATTATTAACATTTCTTTCCGCCGTATGACTCAGGCGAGGCTATTAATTATTATACCTACATGAATCAGTCTTATTACTCATACTTATTTACCCAAATTATAGCTAACCGTTGCATAGTGTGCATTTACCCTGAATTTAAACGAATCGATAACGTGGTCATTGATGGTTTGGAATAGAATAGAATAAACATTTATTTTGCAAATATGGGTAATAATAGGTGTCTCAACCATAAGTATAAGTATTTTTTGGTATGACTAATAATAAAAAATGTTTTTTTTAAGCCTCTTCAAGTTAGCCAAGTTCAAAATAAAATCATTTATGTCTAGTAGGTCGTTAAAAGGCAGTTTTACATTAAAATTTACACAAAAAAAAACCGGCCGAGTCGGCCTCGCACACGAAGGGTTTCGCACAACATATTTTTTTTTAAACACTTTTCTTGTATGTGGGGGCCCCTATATTAATTTTAAACTTTATTTTATTTTTATTATTTGTTGTTATAGCGGCAATAAAAATACACACTGGGAAAATTTCAACTGTCTACCTATTACGGTTAATGAGATACAGCCCGCTGACAGAAAGGCGGACGGACGGACAGCGGAGCCTTATCAATAGGATTCCGTTCGCACCCTTTGGGTACAAAACCATAAAAAGAATTTATTCTATTAACCGCTTCCAAACGGCAGTTTCGTATGGAGACGGATGAGCGCAAGAAACTCCAATGTTACTGTTTTAAAATGTTTCACAATATTTTTTATATCTAAATTAATTACCTAAACAGCGTTTGGACAATGCAGCACGAACCTCCATGAAACTTTATGTAAGTACTCATATTAGCAAATAAATTATTTTGATTTTTTTTTTAGCTACGGTGATGATTTTGAATTTGAATTTGCATTCTGCAGTTTATGCAAGATTTTTCATGAGTTGCAGATCTTGCGCAGACCAGCACGGGTAATTTGGTAACACACTGGCAATAACAATGCCAATCATTTATACAATATTAAAAGAAAGAAAGAAAAAAAATTGGGACACGCACAGGAGATGCAAATAGTAAGAAAGGAGCGTAACCTCCAAAAAAAAAAACTTGAGCCGGGCCTAAGAAACTCACACTAATGCTGAGTTATTTAAAAAACAAATACTGCAGCGCTGGTATTCGGATAGGGACCCGCGCGGTTATTTACATTGTCGAGAAGATGAATTTTTCAAACATATAAAGCAATGGATTAGGAATTTTTTCGGGATACATATGATTTTTTTATTGCTAGATGGGCCCGCTCTTGAACTCGATCACGCCTGATGGAAAGCGAGAGATGAGGTTTATAATGGAACGAGCGTGCCCAGAAGATGCCTGTTCACTCTTGATTTGTTGGTAAAACTGTGTTCCGCAATTGGGGCGCTAGTCAAGAGTGGTTCACTAATGTTTCACCAAAACCCCATTGACAAATTTTTAGTTTACAAACAACGTTTCGTATACACAAACAACTCATTCCGCAAATGTTTTATTTTATAAACACTCGCTTTACAAAAATTTATTTGGCAAATCCTTTTTTTACCAATGTTTCGGATGATATTTAATTATTTATACATTTTTAATTTCATATTTAGATTCTTTTGGAAAAATCACGTTTATACAAAATATCATTTTATATTACACTAGCGACTGCATTAAAATCCGTTGCGTAGTTTAAAAGATCTAAGCTTACAGACAGCGGGAGCGACTTTGTTTTATACTATGTAAATATTTTCTACACGTCACAAAGTGATCATGACGGTATTTTCCATTTGGGTCAAATAATTAACAGGCAAGTATTTTTTCTATATAATCTAGTCGTTTTTGGCACTCGCCGGCCGCTACCGCGGCACCGCTCGCTTTTTTTTTTAAAATAATTAATCTATTGTAACTATGTAGTTCGGTTCCGGGTAGCCTAGTAAAAATAATCTCTTTTTTTTCTATTAGCGCAAGTCGTTTCTGACGCCCATATTTTGTGTAAAAGTTTTTTTTTTATATACAGGGTGTCCCTGGAAGTATAGATCAAATCGAACAGGGGCGTGGGCAAGGTCATTTCCAAACTTTTTAACCCTGAGAATGTCCGTGAAATTTTTACGGTTTAAAAGTTATGACCGATTTTAATTTTTTTTTCAATCACTTCGCTTAGTGCTCAAAGAATATAATCATAAAAAAATACTATCAGGGCTATCTAAAAAAAATAAATTGATAGCCCTGATAGTTTTCACAATTCGATCTTTCTTCTCTTTTTTTAGTATTTTTTTTTTTTTTTTTTTTTGTTCTTTTTTAGTTTTTTTTTTTTTGCTAAAACGTTTGGAAATGACCTTCCCCACGTCCCTATTCGATTTGATCCATACTTCCAGGGACACCCTGTATAATCCAGTCGTTTCTGTCTGACACTCGCCGGCAGCTGCCGCGGCACCGCTCGCTTCGCTCGCTCGGCTCGTGTATAGGGGTCACAGTTTTAACATAAACTATTAACCTAACATTTTTTTTTTAATAATTAACCTAATCTAACTAGTTCGGTTCCGGGTAGCCCACTAAAAATAATCTCTTTTTTCTATTAGCGCAAGTCGATGAAAGAATGAGTTTCATTTTTAGGAAATTGCGTAATGATAAGTCAATATGTAAAACGTTTTTATTCCAAACGTTGTGTTATGAGATAAAATGAATAAAAGATAAATTGCTTGTTAAATAACACGTTATTAAACAAAAGTTTATCTGGTGATTATTTTGTAAAGTGAATTATTTGGCAAACTTGTTGTTGTATAATGATGAAATGACAAATCATGTTTTTGCTAATCGTTGTTTGTCAAGTAAGCATTTGTAAATATTTTTTCGGTGAACTGACAGTGCACCGTCAAGAGTATCATTAGTCAGAAACCTTTTTCGACTAAGTAAGTGCCTTGCCTAAGTAATGTTTATCTATTACAAGTGCGATGCTTCGTAAGTCACGTCCACGAAAGACGTGACCATAGACTGCGTCACCGGCATTTATATCATAGGTACCCTTCAAGGAAACTTTTGTTTCCTTGCAGGGTACCTATGCCATAAATGCCGGTGCGGTGCGGCGCAGTAGCGTGAGGAGGCAGAATTAAGTATTACGATAGTTGCTTTTGACAAACTCAAAAACAGTCAGGGAAATTAGGTATTAAGCAATTTAACTCCCTACTTCAATTAGCCGTGTTGTCGCCATTGCACACTATTAATTTCCCTGACTGTACAAGGATCCTTACCCACTAAGTGACACACTAAGGGCCTGTTCCACAGTGAACCGATAGACACGACTTTAAAAAATGGCACAGAATTTTTATGAAAATACTCGTATGTGCCAAAAAATTCTGTGCCAAAAAAGTTAACTAAAACTCATTCGGAGGTGATGAAATAGGTAATAAATAGGTACTTATAATGAAAAAAACCCACACTGAGTGACTGAGCTACAGGAAGAATTGAGCTGACTGAGACTATCATTTTCATATTTTATCCTCTTATTTAAGACCACTAAGAAGTAGGTATTATTAACTTTCCTCAAAAACTTCCTTGACATAAAGTTTACCTGTACCATTTAACGTTAATTTCTTTGTCAAAAAATTATCCTGTAAGTATCATCGTAACTATTATTCTTCCTAACTAATATTATAAATGCGAAAGTATGTTTGTTTGTTTGTTTGTTACCTTTTCACGCCTAACCCACTGAACCAATCATCCTGAAATTTTGCATATACGTTGTCAGGTATACAGAAACAGACATAAGGTACCTTTCATCTCGAAAAAAAATGCTGTTCCCGCGGAAAACAACAATAACGTTATTATGATAATAGATAGCGCCACAAATTAATAACTAGGTATATACTTTTACAGACGGAGATGGCGGGATGAGCTGGACTCCTTCAACAAGAACTGGCCCTTAGCAGCTTTGAACAGAGAGAGGTGGAAAGAGAGTAGGGAGGCCTTTGCCCTGCAGTGGGACGTCACAGGCTAATAATAATAATATACTATTGGCGCGTGGCAAAATTCGGAACTAACGTCGCCATCTTGTTTTTCAATACCTTTTCACAAATTAAGCCAGCCGCCCGAAACTTAAGGTGAATGCGCAGTGGTAGACCGCGAAATTTAAATTTTCTTACGTTTTTTGCAATTTGTAGGTCAGTGTCAGGTTGTATCTTGATCAAAATATGATTTGCGACTATAATAGACATGTATTTACAGAATTATAGTCATTAGAATCATTAATATATCTCTTTAAGTTAGATTTCTACCATCAACACTTTTCCATACGAGATTTGTTCTTAACGGTAGAAATCTAACTTAGAAAGATGTATTAATGATTCTAATTATTATAATTCTGTAAATACGTACCTGTTATTGTCGCGAATCATATTTTGATCAAGATACAACCTGACACTGACCTGAAAATTGCAAAAAACGTAAGAAAAATTGAATTTCGCGGGCTACAACTGCGCATTCACCTTAAGTGCCAGTATTGTTCAGGTAATAGATAAATCAAGCCTTGTTTGTGCTGACTCAAAGTAGGTATACAAAGTGCTAACTCAATGTCCACAGTACGCAGGTCAAGTTCAAGGTCTTTGATACTTTGATGACGCAGGTTATACGCTGTAACTTGTTCGACTGGAGGCTTTACTTTCTATTGTGAGACGGGCAGAGATCTTTATAGCAAAAAAAAATCAACTGTATTGAACGAAAAGTAAGAGTGATTTTAGATAGACTGGATTTCAACTGACGCGAAAAAATCAGCTGTTTCCTACATTTTGACGAGTTATGCGAACAGCTGATTTTTTTTCGCAATTTCAAATTTGGTCCCATAGTAAGTTCATAATGATGAGTACAAAGACCCCCTAGAGTCATGGAATATAAAAAAAAACACGTTGTATATCCTGCGTCATAAAAGTATCAAAGTCCTTGAACTTAAACTGCCTAGATGCTGTGGTGTTTGTGTTGGCACTTCTTTTGTTAGTTTTTTTTTTTTTTGTTATTGGAATTTATTTTTTTGTAAATATCGAACATCTGTGATTTTAGAATGTTTTAAACGTCTTCTTTATTGTTCTTCATCTAGCGCGTCGATGGTAATCGAAATGGAATCGGCCCATAATTCGGCTCGTGTTTGGCGCCGTTTTGTTTCATTATTGTGATTTCTATAGTGTAATTAAAAATATATACCTACCTAAAGTTTATGACTAACAGCAT
Source organism: Amphipoea lucens (assembly GCA_947508005.1). Lineage (NCBI taxonomy): Eukaryota > Metazoa > Arthropoda > Insecta > Lepidoptera > Noctuidae > Amphipoea > Amphipoea lucens. The sequence continues at coordinate 1,557,017 of OX382356.1, read as the reverse complement.
GCGTATTTATGACAAAGAGCTTCATGTCTACATTCTTCAGTCAGTCTAAAGGAAAACCAGTTTTATGTCTATTAACTGAAGGATTGTAGAATGTAGTCATAATAAGATTTTATAAACCGTTTAATTCAGTTTCTAGCCCCTAGTTTCTAACAAACTAGCTAACAGACTTTCAGTTGGATAAAGTCGGAAAAGCGATCACAAGGATCGACTTTTACCTGCTTTCAATAATCCGATTGAGTTTAAATTTTGCACTAGAAGCTTTTCAGTTCAGACAAATTCAATATTATCGTCGTTAAAACGGATAAATGATAGAGCCAAAGACAGGGAATTTTAGCAAATGGACTAAGTACCAACTTAAATTGATCGTATATTCAAATTACAATTACTGTCTTTCTTTAAACGTTATATGAACTGACTATATAACACGGCAAATTGACGTTGTGTGTCAATATGATTACCATTAATTACCAACCATTAATTTCCTAAGCCGGATTTGTTTTCAATACTTATTTATAATAAAAAAAATGCTATATAAATAAAACGAAAATGCATATGTACGACTACTTTATTTCTAAATGCCGACTGCTTCGGTTATGTTAAACGGATTTCCCCGGGGTTGCTTTTCTGTTACATTACACGCCAAAACCACAAAGCTGTGTGAGATTGCCAGAACAGAGTATTTTGAAACACGGTTAATTTTTAACCTCCAAACATGATCCTTTGGTTAGCAAAAGAGAGGGTGAATATTTCCTAAAAATAATAGGGAGTAGTGAATTCTTTTGTCGGATACAAATAATAAATAAATAAATAATAGTAACAAATGGCGACCACTAATCCGTGTGGTTATTCTGGCAACTTAAAATTTAGAATTGAGCATTTTGTTATTCAGCTGTGGTTCATTATGAAAAGTTATTTAATGTCGTGACCACATACACATGGCCGTACGAATGTTATGCGGGCTTTACGTGGCTTTACACAGGTGACTACAGCCGCAAGTAAAATGGCAATTTGGTTAGGCCGCAGGCGACTAAAATCGCGTTTGTTCATGCCCGCGCTGCATAAAACTTACATTCGTCAAGACCGTCATGATATTTTTTATAAGAACAAAATGGTGAGTAACTTTAATAGGTAAGTACATAGAACAATTTTAATTCGGTTCGGCTTTTTTCAGTTGTAAAGTTCCCTTGGGCATTTTACCAAAACCTAAGTTATTTCGTTCAAACTTATGAAGCAATTAAATGAACATCAGCAAAATAATAAGTCTGTCATTTGCTTTAAGAGAACTCATGTCGTTTGTCACACACAGGCGTCTGCGACGGAGCCGACTGCGGTCCGAAATGAAGCAATCAGTAAGTTCTCAACTATCTCCCAAGTTTGATTAGCATGTATTATTACGGTGTAGTCCTGTGTCTCTGTTAGTCTGATAGGTTTGAAGTTAAAAGGCAATTCAATGTCAAAAGGTAAGGTATCTGTCAAATTGTTATTAATTGTAATACTTGCTAGACGTTTCGCATAAAGAAAAAAATTGAGCACACAAACACAAAAACATTAAGCATAATCAGCCTATAATAGTCCCACTGCTGGGACACACAGGCCCCCTCCCTTCAAGAGGGAGTGGGCTGTAATCTGCCTCGTGGGCCAAGTGCGAGTTGGTAGATATCTCATGTCTTCGAATTTTTCTAGGACATGCCGGTTTTCTTACGAAGTTTTACTTCACCATTTTGAGAGTGGTAGTGATGAAATTAGCGTAGTAAAGCGGCTCCTTGGGTTCGAACCCACGACCTACTCCTCGTAAGTCAGACCACTGGGCCACCAATGCTCAAAAAAATGTTGTGCAAAAATATTGCACGTTGGATGTTATATGAATTACAGTGTTGATCTTAGTATGAACCTAATTTTAGTGAAACATCGTGAATTTCACGTTGTACTCGTATGTACAGACGCCAGCACATCAACCTACTACAATCTGTCAAGTTTCTTTAATAGATTTTCAACTTTATCACTAAAGTATAAGGTTCAAAGTTGATTGGGAAAATTTGACAGTTTCGGGTACGTTGATGTGCTGGCGTCTGTACATAATGGGCTAGTTTCCTAAAAAATTCTAATTAGTCCGTCAGTTAGATTATCGAAAAATAATGGACCCGTATTTTTTCTTTTGTCAATCAAACAAAAAATGACAAAGATAAAGCGCGCTAAAAGTGTCGCACGGCGTGACGTCACGACCCCCCACTCCCAAATTTTGACGCGCTTTATCTTTGTCATTTTTTGTTTGATTGACAAAAGAAAAAATACGGGTCCATTATTTTTCAAAATCAATCAAAATCAAAAGTCATTTATTCAAACTAGGCTGAGAATCAGCACTTTTCGAACGTCAAAATTACAAAAGACAGTCCCCCAAAACGCCCGCCCTTCGCCACTTCCTAGTGCTTTCGCTGGGGAGAAGAAGTGGCGGAACAAACTCCCCAGCAGCACAGCTGTCTGTTCAGTTAGAAAAGAATTAATTTTATACAATACTATGTATGCAAAGTAATTAACATTACAGGACACAGAACCTTATATTAAATTATTTGCCATAGGTTAACTAGCCACGCCAATATACCAACAAATACAATAAACACTATACGTACTCAAGCAAAAAAAAATTAAAAATATAACCAAAAAAAAAAAAAAACTTACTGACCAAATAAAAGCCTCCAGGTATAAAGGGCGTGACAGCTTACATATATATGCAATGCTGGGTTCTGTTTACATAGCTGTCACTTGAAGTCACAAATGATAAACTAGGACCATCGAAGTAAAATAAATAAACAAGTTATTACTACTAATAACAACAATAAAACCATGGTCAGCAAGATTTCGATAATCTAACTGAAGGACTAATTAGAATTATTATTTTTTTACCCAGGAAACTACCCTATTAGCACTATATTTGACTTCTAAAAAAGGCACCGCTGAAAACGGAGTGAGAAATGATCGTGAATGGAGTTTAGGCGCCATTTTAGTGTACCTAAATATGTTTTTCAAATATTTAATTACCTATATATTTACACCGGTTTTCCCTAGCAGTTTTGACGTCGTGAAGATAAAACGGCATCATATTTTAGCACTTCAGTGTAAATTATAACTAAGATTTCCTTTTTCAATGATATTTTTGGTACTGGATCTCAAGGTGTCTATAAGAGCTCACCGTCCGTTCAGGACCAGGCCCGTGCCGGACGGCGCGTACGTGTTCCACGCGCGCTTTAAAGAGCTGTCAGCAAAAAGGAAGGGGCCTGCCAGGGCCGAAGCCTGCCGGGGATGCGGGATTGTCCGAAAGGGTTACCGCTACCCCGGAACATAAAGGGCTAAGGACGGAACACGGATGGGTTTTAGTCAGTAAGAGTCTGACACTCCTTTCCGCTCCACCCAGAGCGGGATGCATTTGATGATTTCCCATCCATAAAAAAAGGTGACTATAAGATTGGTGAACTTGCTTTTATAGCAACTAGTCACAGATTTGAAATTAAATTATGTACATGCCTTATCGTGTACTTTCTGAATTAACAATAGAACTGGAAAAATTATTACAACACGTAGAACTAATCTACGTGCGAGCAAGTGTCGCGCAGTGACCAACTCTTGTTCCTTCCTTGTATAAAAAGTTCTTTGTCCTACTGGTAGTGAATCAATACGTTACTCATTAATTAATCATTAATTAAATCCGCAAAATTTCTAGTACTAGTTTACCGGCTTTCGTATTGATTAATTTCTCTGTGATATTTTTTTCTTTCATATTTCATATACATTTACTTTATTTCATATTGATTAATTTCAGCCTAGCCTCCACACTGATTGACTTTTATGTGGTGTGAAGCACAGCGAGGCTATGGATGCTTGGAGACTCACTTGCCTGAACCAAGATCCACCTGACAATCCATCTTCCCAGATACGGTGGTTTGAGCCGCTTTGCAAATTGACACAGAACAATTTACTTGACGCGCCTGCTGGCTGTGGGTAAGTGGGATTCGGGGCTTTAATGGCTTCATGCACTACCAGGCATATGACCCCTATGAGGCCTATGTCCAGCAGCAGTGTACGCTGTATGTTGATGATGATGATTCAAGGACACTACCCGTGACCCCAGGGCTGGCTTTACCTCGGCCAGAGGCTAAGCGTTGCCATACAACGTGGCAATGCCGCCAGTCTCTTGGGTACATTACCAGGCGACAGCGATGCGGAAAAAAAATTTTGATGCCATATTTTGGTTTAGTTTGGACAGGTTATTGTATTTTTATTTTAATAATTTGTTAGCTAATTTAGGGCTGAATTTTTTAATCGACATATATTTTTTATCCGTTGAATAAAATTAACGTCTGACAGGCATGGAAAAACTGTCAATATTTCAAAATTATTCCTCCGATGAAATTATCTGGCTTTGGAAAAATCAATCCATATAGAGTATATATTTTTATCCTTTATAAATACATGGTAATAAATTACAATACTTATATATTTTCAACATGAATCTTATTTTGGCTCATTAATATTCACATCAGGACAGAATTGGTGGACTGCGGTGGCAGTCGTCACGGATAACAAAAAAAAGATTGACCGATTCGACTTGGATATTCTTTCTTGGTCAACATTGTTGTCTCTACACATCCACTGCAATGTGATCCGAACATTTTGTGTACAATGATACTTATACTTTATTATTACCGTGTTCAACAGCGAATGGAAGGAAAATATCGGAAGCGATGGCCATTTGTTTTCACCAACAACTCGAACTGACAGACAGGGAAATTGATACAAAGACGACTTGTTGACGTTGTACGAGAAAGTATCTACCTACTTACGACTTTGTTGCGATGTATGTCAGAGCGATAATTAGATAAGTCGAATGGTCGATGTTTTCTTGGCTTGGGCAGAAAACTGTTTTAAAATCTAGTATAATCTGGTGTAACTAGTATAAATCTTATTTAAATAGTATTAATTATTTTAAAAAAATTGTAGAAATACATAAGTAATTAACCTAAGTTTAAAAGTGGCACCGGTGACTGAAAAGTTGTGTGGAAATCCGTTGTCATGGTGTGGGCTTCCGCTCCACTCTGAACGGGAGGGGTCATTTGATGATTTCCCATCCATAAAAAACAATTAAAAAAAAATGGTATGGGCATACAGGGTGTCCAGTAAATAGTACGACATATTGCAGGGGGTGATAGCTTGGGCCAATACCTACCAAAACAACATAATAATGTTCCGCAAAATGTAACTTTTTTTTTACCTACCACTAGGTTAAAGACGATAAGAAAATCGTTCTGAGAAAATTTAAACAAAAAATAGTATTTCTTGAAACATTCTGGTTTTTGATAGAAACAAGACTTGTCAATGAGTAGAAAAACTATTCACGAATAATTTGATGTAAAACAAATACTAGAAAAGGAATTTTTCATTACGAGATGCTTAAAAATCTGTTTCAAGGTAGAGATTTTTCCATATATCGGAAAAAAATTTATAACTGTAAATCTGTAACATTTTGCGGAACATACATTGTGTTGTTTTGGTAGGTATTGACCCAAGCTATCACCCCCTGCAATATGTCGTACTATTTACCGGACACCCTGTATAATGCGGAGGAAGGAATGTTTTGAATATGAATGTGGATGACTTATAGCCAGAATAGAGGAAAACCAAAGAAACGATGGATGGACTGTGTGAAAGATAATATGGCCAGAAAACGGGTGACTACCGAGATGAAGACTAATAGAGAAGTATGAAATAAAAAGTCTTGTTGTGCCGACCTCAAAATGATTATGATTTTACTAGCTGCGCCCCGCGGTTTCACCCTCATAAGTGTCGATCCCGTCGGAATATCGGGATAAAAACTACCCTATGTCCTTTCCCGGGACTCAAACTATCTCTATACCAAATTTCATCTAAATCGGTTTAGTGGTTTAGGCCTGATAAGGTAACATACAGACAGACAGAGTTACTTACGAATTTATTATATTAGTATGGAGTATGGATTGACGTCTGACTATTCTTGTTTTAGCCAGGTTAGCCATGACAAATTTTAATTATTATATAGGTATATAATATAAAATTCAATTTAATAAAAAATGTACACTAGGTAACATTAAGTATTGTATTTACGAACATTTAAATCAACTGATTAAATATTTTATCAGTTATATCTTTAAAACCTTCTTGGAAAATTTTACGTACACCAACTGTTTAAATACCTAACCGTTAGTTTGAATGTTGGTGAACATAGACCTAAGTACAAGAGAACAACATAAAACCGGTTAAATTAAAACACAACGTACACAGTGCGCTTGGTAAAATTTTCCTATTTTTTTTTAAATTTCGTAGCTATCCTTGAAGCCTTGAACTTGATACTCATAGCAAGTAAGTTTCTATGTATATTAAAAAGGTGAATCATTAGTTATTAAGAGGAAAACTTAATCTTTTAACCACTTATAAAATATTCCACCACCAGACAAAAAATTGATGTAAAGAAACACTCATAAATACTCAACTAGATTTTGAAATAATTTGATGATACAAATATAGTTCAGATACTTTTGTGTTACTATAATATAAAAAGACTTAGTGATTATTTCGAGGTTTAAAAAAGACAAAATTAAAAGAATCCTCAGAAAATTCCATTCAAAATATCATCATTTATCATTCTCTTGTCCCAAATCCAATTTATTTGGGGTCGGCGCAACACATATATTTTTTTTCTATACTTCTCTCTATTAGTCGTCATCTCGGTAGTCACCATCTTTCTACCTATATCATCATCCACACAGTCCAGCCATCATTTTGATGGTCTTCCTCTACTCTTATCACAATCTTCATTCAAAAATATATAGGTACTAGCTGCGCCCCGCGGTTTCACCCACATAAGTGTCGATCCTGTGGGAATATCGGCACAAAAGCTACGAGTATGTCCTTCCCCGGGACTCAATTATCTCTATACCAAACATCTAAATCGGTTCAGTGGTTTAGGCGTGAAAAGGTAACATACCGACAGACAGACAGAGTTACTTTCGAATTTATAATATTAGTATGGATATCTGCGCCCCGCGGTTTCAACCGCATTAGTGGCAATCCCATGGAAATATCGGGATAAAAAGTAGCCTATAATATCCTGTTAATCCAGGGTGTCAGCTACATCCATACAAAATTTTATCAAAATTGGTCCAGCCGTTTGATCGTGATGAAGTAACAAACATATAAACACACACACACACACACACACACACTCACAAACTTTCGCTTTTATAATATTAGTGTGATGTGATGTGATTCATTTATTTTTGCCTTAACTGAGGATAGCATATGGACCAAGCTGTCACTACCTAACAAATTAAGTGCAATTCATGTCTAACATAGCAAGTAGCCATAGGTAACCTCACGATGCTACCTGCGTAGTTAGCAACGATAAACTAAGCACGACGTGCATTTATGTTTAAAAGCATTTACCTCCATTCCTGGAACCGAGCTGATTAAATCTCGATATTATCGGATTTCCATCTAATCATGCTCTTAATATAATAATAATTTTATTATAAGATTCATTTATGATTATTTATATCACGCTTTTTGTTTCTAAGGTTCTTCTTCTTTTCCGTGTCGCTAGCACGACTGTATTTCAGGGGGCCTAAAAAGGCCACCTTGGCAGAATCATAAAAGGATAACATTATGAATCATAATAAAAGTCGTAAAATGGTCACAAACTGACAATGCATAATATTATTTGCGTACAATTTCATACACGCAATTCATCTGTTTGACAGTTTTGTATGGAGATTCGTAAAATGGTCCACAAAATATGAATTGCTTTAATGTAATGAATTGTCAGTTTGTGACCATTTTACGACTTTTATTTTGATTCATAATGTTATCCTTTTATGATTCTACCAAAGTGGCCTTTTTAGGCCCCCAGATCTTGTTCGCCCAAAATTTGGCCACTTTTACGCCGTCGTCTGTGGCAGAGCAGAGGTCACTTTGACTGCATGTTTTGGGACACAGAGGGCGGTGGAGCATAGTTTGCGAAACGACTCCACGTACACATCCTACTGCCGATGCCGTTCCGTTGCAATCACTCACTTTTCCAGGTATAAGAATATCGTATCTATAGGACCTATGTATCTGCCCATCTAACCCCCTTACTAATAAACGTTGTATAGCGTCTGTATAGTTACACAACGCTTTGTCTTCTTCTTTCGAAAGTCAATTTACTGACGACTGAAAGAGAGAAATTGGTGTGGAACTATTCATCTGATATAATACGTTTATTAGTAAAAGGGGAACTGTCTTTAACGGCAGGTTAGTGAAGCATTTTCATCACCATTGTCTTATCCCAATTCATTTGGGGTCGGCGCAACAAAACTCTTTCTTCCATACTTCTCTATTAGTTGTCAACTTTGTAGTCACTACTTTTCCAGCAGCGCTATAGAGCCTTTTAGCAATCATATTTTATTCCACCAGTTTTCCATCATTAATTCGAAATATTATTAAAAATCAAGTGTATGTTTTAGTTTATTGTATTCATGTAATTTTTATCTATACTAATATCATAAAGAGGTAAAATTTGTTTGTATGTAGGGGGTAATCTCTGGAACTACCAGTCGGATTTGAAAAATTCTTCTTGCATTTGATAGCCCAATTCTTGAGGAAGGCTATAGGCTATTTAACGTCGCGCTATGACCCTTAGGAGCCGAGCAAAAGCGCTATGGGGAAACGAAGTGATAGAGCAGGAGACGCGGGCAAGTGATGCAATACGACGAGATGGGTCGAGGGAATAAGAAATTTCACGCGAACGAAGTCGCGGGCAGAAGCTAGTCTTTAATAATAGCATATAAATTATTCATTTTTATGTATTTTTAATGTTATTATGTATTTAGAGCACGTATACTCAATATTGTGTAAGTTGTGGGTTACCTGTAATTAAGTATGCTTATCAGGATAATGTATACTGTACAAGTTTTGATTTTATTAATTTACTAGCTTCTGCCCGCAGACTTCGTCCGCATGAAATTTCTTGTACCCCCGACCCACCCCGTCGCACCGCATCGCCTACCCACGACATTACTTCGCTTTCGATTGGCATTCTTTCTGCCTTTTTTTCTTACAGCTCGTCTCCTAAGGGCCGTAGCGAGATGTTAAATAGCCTTTTTCAAGAATTGGGCTATCAAAAATGAACAAAAAATTTTTCTAATCTGACCATTAGTTCTATAGATTAGCGCGTTCAAACAAACAAACTCTTCAGCTTTGTTATTAGTAGTATACAGGGTGAAATTGAATTCATGGGCATCCTTTTAAAGGGTCATTGTACTCATCATTATGAACAACTTTTACTATGGGACCAATACTGAAATCGCGAAAAAAAATCAGCTCTTCCCTACATTTTGATGAGTTATGTGAACATAAATGCAAGGAACAGCTGATTTTTTTTCGCGATTTTAAGTTTAGTTGTTCATAATGATGAGTACAATGACCCCTAAAAAGGATGCCCCTGAATTTAATTCACCCTGTAGATTGAGACTTCTTGCACACAAAAGAGGTACAAAGAAAGAAGAAAATTGTAAAAGAGAATTGTAATGCATGTCTGCAATGTAAAAATGACACTACAGCGGAGCCTCACGTCCTTATGACTAATAAAAACCTTCTCTTCATTTTAGTCCAGAATTACGTAGAATCTAGGTACCGAAAGCTAGAACAATTCTAGCTAACTTTACATAATCTAATAAAGTTTGGGAACTGTCTTTGCTCCCAAAGGATTGAAGCTCTATGCAGTCATAATGAGAATCGCAGTATTACTATGATAATGAAATGGAAATTTAATTTGGAATAGCTGTATGGTCGTTTGGGACAGAAGGACATCTACCTTCATGGGATTGAAATTAACTAAGGCCCACTTAAAGTGACAATAATCCTTTCCAATTTTATATACAGAAGTTATTATCCCTGTTAATCGGTGTGCAAAAGCAACAGACAACCAGTCTTTCCAAGAAGTATCGTGTTACCCAGTACCTAATTAGGTTATGGAGGTCAGATAGGCAGCCGCTCCATGTAAAATACTGGTATTCAGCCGCATCCGGTTAGACTGGAAGCTGACCCCAACGTTGTTGGGAAAAGGCTAGGCAGATGATAATGATGATCTGTATGCAAAGCAATCACTAACTAATGAACATTGTCAAAAATCTTTAATATTATGAATTTTACAAAAGCTGTGATCATTATTATTTCTCGTGCCAACATGACGCTTGAGTTGTAAAATGTGACATGCATGCCCAATTGCTCATAATTTAGTTATTCAGCATTACGTTTATATTACTTACTTGTGGTATAGAATGGGAAAACCCATCTGCGCCAGTGAGCGCTAAACGTTGACTATGTCAGACTTTGATCGTTTAGACATTAGTGTTTCTTTTGTTTTATATAGTGACCACAAAAAGGCGTACGTACCTACCACTAGTCTAGTCAGAATTCTGAATTTGAATCAAGTCGTTTCCAAGATGGCCAACAAAACGTTCAAAATCTAGTGGCGATTTCATTTCAATAACAATAAATGTCAAAAACTTATAAAAATGTAGGAAAATTAAAGGTATTTTTTGACACAATGAGGACAGAGAATCCAATGCGACCGTTCTCAAATATACAGGAACTGTCCCTCAGATAGCAGAAGCTCCGCTTGCTACATATAACTAATGAGATCAGCCACAGTAAATATGAGCCAATTCGCTCAATAAATTCAACATAACGCAGGCGTTTCATAATTCAGTTTGCTTCAAACAAACAAAGTGTATTTACAAACGACCAAATTACAATTCAGCTATGTACATCCCTACTTACGACCATTACTGAGTTTTGAATAATTTGGTGTACCCAACCTACATTGTGAATTTAAAGTAGGTGTCACAATATTGATCTCATATCGACATCGTCTGTACCTACATCAACGTGATGTAGGCAAGCGTCTCGTTGTTCAACAACGACATTCAACAGGATTAACGCAGCTTTTCGATCGCTTTAAATGTTAATCCCACACATAGAAATGTAAAATCTATGGTCCCCCACCTTTTTGTCCAACATCGTTATCGCTAATAGAACTTCACTTTGTTTAAATCCTCTGGTCTCTGCGAGTTTAACCTACATTCAAATAAATATAATTCGTTGTTGATTGAATGATCATTCTGTTAGATATAAAACCGTGAAGAGCCGATTACGACTTATATTTGCCCTCTTAGACAAAGGATTAGCCAATCGACAGTAGTCGATTGCCCAGGGTGCGCCGGATGTAAGAGAAGATCATTATTGCTCAGGGAGGCTCCTTTCATGCACCCCATCTTATGACTGCATCAGTGAGCGGAGTTTGCGCTACTCAATTTTGGGCCAAAAATTTTTAAAATTTTTGCCATCGATACGCTAACAAGAAGAAGACTGATTACTTACAAAAAGCCATTACCTATATTTATCATAATTACTATCTTAGTCAATGTAAAACGTGATCGAATCTAAACGCAGCATGGACTTCTGCTTACGCCGATTGAAACGTGATATAGACGCTCCAGTAATTAAGATAATTGATATGTTATCCCCAATCAATCATTCTTCTGAGAAATGAAACTTCGTGACTAAAACGCGTAGGTCGATTAATATTATTGCTGTGCTTAGATTATCCTAAGATTTAATAATTATCTTCAGATAATTTAGACATTAATTTCTAGAAAATATTGAGAGAGAGAGCAGTGGTGGCCAAGTGGTAACGGCCGCGTCTTACGAGTTGTAGGTCGTAGGTTCGAATCCAGACAGGCGCTTTACTTTGTGTAAATTATTTCATCACCACTGCTCTCAAAACGGTGCAGGAAAACATCGTGAGGAAACCGGCATGTCCTAGAACCAGAAATTCGAAGACATGTGACATCTGCCAACCCGCACTGGGTCTGCGTGGTGGATTAAGACCCACTCCCTCTCACTGAGAGGAGGCCTGTGTCCCAGCAGTGGCAACATTATAGGCTGATTATGTTATGTTATAAAACATTGGCTTTAGTTTAATGCATAGCTAAACAATCTCTAAGGATGGGAATCTTACTGAGTATCCATTCCCACAATTAATTATAGGCACAGCGATCGCAATATCAAGTACCTACTTATCTTCTAATTATTTTAAATAATAATCAATCAGAGAACCATCTAGGAGTTAATACGATTAGATATGAATTACGTACGTAGTACGATTTAGCCCTGGGATTTCATCGTAATCTACCTTTGAACATCCAATATTGTTTGCTAAACATGGGTCATTTGACCACTATAGCATCTAAGAAGAAACTGCTTTAACGACCTTACGTTGCTAATGTAATGATGATTAAGGGCAGTTGCTGCTCCGGAGGTACGATGCATAATCAGCCTATACTGTTCCCACTGCTGGCATCTTCGAGAGAGAAGTCTTCGAAAGGGAGTGGCGCGGGCCCAGTGTGGGTTGGTAGATGTCGCATCTTCGAATTTTTTTGTTCTAGGACATGTGTACCCATGCAAAATATTGTACATTAATGTACCCATACAAAATATTGTACCTAAAACATTTTAAAAGAGTAACGGTGGAGTTTCTTGCCCATTCTTCTCCATACGAAAACTACCTTTTGGAATGGGCGACTAGAATCAATTCTATTTTAAGATATTTTTTGACGTTCAAAAGTGCCTTTTATGTGCCTATTTGAAATAAATGCTTTGACTTTTGACTTTGACTTTGACATGCCAGTTTCCTCACAATGTTTTCCTTTACCGTTTCGAGAGCAGTGGTGATGAAATAATTTACACAAAGGAAAGTGCCTGTCTGTATCCGAACCTACGACCTACACTAAGTTAGGGGTTTTTCCACTGGGCCACTACTACTCTATGACGGCTTATCTATCACTAAGGCCCATCTTACGACGCTACTCAAAAGTTAAGTGTGATCAGTATCGCATTATTAACTAGTTTATGATTGGTTGCGTCACCGTCGCGTAAGGACCGCCACTGAATTGTTGTGACATTCTGCGGCAGAAAGCACAGGCTGTTTGCTGTGTCTCCATTTCTCACTGTTGCGCGTCCTTAGTCCCCAGTCCTACCTGATCTCTTGGACTCTAATCCAAAAAACGACATTTATGCTCACTAGTTCCTTCGCGTAGTTCCTTTGTAGGAACTACTGAGAATTTTTGGATCAGTAGTTCCTTTGCAAAAGCTGAAGGAACTACTGAGACTAGATAATTCCTTTAGCAGTTCCTTTGAAGGAACTACTGAGAACTTTTTGATCCGTTTGCGGATGAAGATTTTATCGGTAGGTATGTCAGAAGTATAGTGAGAGGGATTTATGAAATTGTTATTAACTTTTTACCTGAACTCTGATGATTTTATATTTTCTCTTTTATGTGCATGTGTATATACAAACTGTCTTTAATGTCTGTAATTGGTTTAAAACAGTGTTAATTAAAGAAAGAAATAAATAAATTCTGGCTAGGTACTCATTGGTGATTTGAGTTTTATAACACTACTAGCAGTGCCCCGCGGTTTCACCCGCATAAGTTTCGATCCCGTGGGAATATCGGGATAAAAAGTAGCCTATGTCCTTTCCCGGAGCTCAAGCTATCTCTATACCAAATTTCATCTAAATCGGTTCAGCGGTTTAAGCGTGAAGAAGTAACAAACATATAAACACACACACACACACACTCACAAACTTTCGCCTTTATAATATTAGTGTGATTAGTGTGATACTAGTACCCTCGTGGACGATGGACCTTAAAAGCAACATGCACACAAACTTGTTAGGAATCGTGACTAAGATATACGATCCATCACATAGATCATGTATTACATAATTGCTGCATGTAACCGCAAACAATACTTAAAAACAATGTATTTTTTCCACGTACCTACTATGAAATCACTGTTTGAACTTGGCAAGGACGAATGATAACGATATTGTTTACCTACACGGTCAGCATGATAATCGGCAATGATTCGATGGAACAACGGTCCCTTCCATTTCAATGAAATTTTTTTTAAGTACTGAATTTGGTATTCATTGTTTATTGCAAGTAGTATCCGGGATGATGCTGTTGTCCCTTCTCTTGCATCATCATCATTTTCATCTTGAGTCTCAGCATCATCTTCTGCAAGCCGAAAGACCTCTGTCTGGACACCGGCCCAGGCGTCGCCACATCGGTGCTTCTCTCGCATCCAGTGGATTCCCGCGGTCTTGGCCAAGCCTTTCAATCAATGAATATGCGGTAGACTATTTCTGAAATTTCACCAATATGGCTGACTCATCAAAATAATATAATACAAGATATATCTACAATGTTGTTGCTTATTTCTGCTAAAGAAAACACAAAGTTGTTACTTGTGAAGAAGCAAAAATTGTGTGTAGTTACGAGTAGTACAAATAGCTAGATCAACAACTGAGTGGAACTCGGTGCTTAGACTTAAAATTATTCTCCTGAATTATAATTAAACTCGCATAGGTAAGGCAAGACTATTTTCAAGATAAGAGAAGATAAATGTTTTATAATTAACTAGCTGTGCCTTGCAGTTTCACCCGCATGAGTATCGGTCCCGTAGGAATACCGGGATAAAAACTATCCTACGTCCTTCCCCGGGATGCACTCTATCTATCTACCAAATTTTATCTAAATCCGTTCAGTGGTTTAGACGTGAAAAGGTAACATACAGACAGACAGAGTTACTCTCGAATTTATAATATTAGTATGGATTTATTTATTTATTTTAGTCTCCGGAAAACCCCTAAAGGTTGTACATAATTATCTATATTATATAATACGAGTATATATATATCTACACATAAATAAAATTGTAGAGTCTGTTTGTAATGTCAAAATAACAGTTTTTTACTAAATGCATCTAAAAATTTAAACGGTAGTTATAACAAAAAAAAAACATTTTTTTTATTTGTCTTTCTGTCTGTTACGGCTAATCTCCGAAACGGCTGGACTGATTTTGATGAAATTTGGTATGAGGATACTTTGAAGTTCAAAGTATATGATAGTCCTTTTTATCGACATACCACTTGCGCGAAACCGCTGGTAGAAGCTAGTATTCCATCATTATCATAAGACTAATAGAAGGTCATTTTTATAGCTCACCTGTAAATAATAAAGCTATAATAGTTAATGAATACATACAAAAGAAAAACAAAGTGTCATAATGGCTACTTGAGCAATTACAATAGATAGTAAAACGTGACATCTTACATATTCACAAACGAATAGTGATAATTTTGTAAGCCATTACAAAATAGTTAAGGCTCCCGCAGACAGGCGCGACGCGACAGTGCGACGCAATTTTAGTAGAACAATTTCCACGTAGTTTACATAGAAATAGTTCTACTAGAGTCGCGTCGCTCCTGTCTATGGGAGCCTTTTTTTGTTGGTGGAACATTCTAGGTGAAAACGTGTAATAAAGCGAAGTAGTAATTTTCTAGAAACCTATAATTTAAAAAAGATAAAAATGAATACTTCAGTGAGGTAGAACTGATGCTGATAGCATTCATGCCTTGAACAATATAAATTAAAAATATTTTCTACGGTTTATGCTTTAATTCAAAATATCTTATTTCACACTAGCTGCGCCCCGCGGTGTCACCCGCGTAAGTGTCGATCCCATGGGAATATCAGGATAAAAAGTAGCTTATATGTTAATCCAGGGTGTCAGCTACCTCCATACGAAATTTTATCCAAATCCGTTCAGCCGTTTGAGCGTGAAGAAGTAACAAACATATAAACACACACACTCTCAAACTTTCGCCTTTATAATATTAGTGTGAAGTGTGATAAACCTACATGGGCACTTACGAAACATCAGAAGCTTGGTGCACGAGGGAAGAAACTCCACGGCTACTCTATTAAAAATAATTGCCTTTTACAATGTTTTCAAATTACCGTGTTAATAGTTATGGGGAGACAGTGTAAGCCTGACAACAAGTACCAGGTACTTAATAAAATAGAAAATGGTCTATAAAACTACAGTCTACAAGGCTCACTACGTTCTCGCATTCACAAAATATAAAAGAAATCTATACAAGACAAATCACACTAATATTATAAAGGCGAAAGTTTGTGAGTGTGTATGTTTATAATTATGTTTTTTACTTCTTCACGCTCAAACGGCTGGACCAATCTTGATAAAATTTTGGATGGAGGTAGCTGACACCCTAGATTAACATATAGGGTACTTTTAATCCCGATATTCCCACGGGGTCGACATTTACGCGGGTGAGACCGCGGGGCGCAGCTAGTAAAATAATTAAAATAAAAACCTATTTGAACCAAATGACATAACTTTTGAAGTATGGGATAAAATAACAAGATCTCAACAAAAAATATTGACAGGGGTAAAGGAATATGAAATGTTACACAGTTCTGATAAAATTGATGTTTCATATCTCCGAGCAAACTTCAAAAGGTGACGCTGATTTCATAGTTGACGAATATTTCACACTTAAGTACTTAGCAATTTGCAACGCCATTTATTGCGACTTTGATTTCACCTTATCAGTGGCGTATTTTCCACAGATGTAGCAGGCTATTTTAATATGTTTAAAAACGCTTCTATGAGTATTTACGCAGTTTTCAAAGCATATTATTGAAACGTTATCTATCCATGTAATCAACATGAGTAAATAAACCATTCATTAACTGCACGGCTGCGGTCTGTCTGGTCTGGAACACCATGTTCAAGAAGACCACGTCAGAGGATATCTTTCATTATCAGTCGCCGGTTATGAGTGCTATTCGATCATTTTTATTGCGAGTGTATTGTATGCGCCTGTGAAAAACGTATCTGCAAAGTTTACAATGATCAACTTAAGAATTTTCCGAGAGAACTTTAGTTGTAGGCGCTATGTAACATTATTTTGCTACATTTACATAGCGATACCTTAATCCGCAAACCAGCCAACTCCATTTTGCTATAGTTTACAGGAGACACTTAAAACTTTCTAGTTTTTATTTTGACTAAAAAACGACATCATAATATTTTTTTTGACAAAAATGGAGTTGGCTGGTTTGCGGATTAAGGTATCGATAGGTCATTATGCTATAGTACCTTTTATAGAATACGGCGAATTACCTGCATTTCACCCAGTGTTTTATAAAAGTCAAGAATTCAAGATATTGGTGACACCAGAAGGCCAATTCTCGTAATTTAAAGCGTTCAAAATCTAGTCGCAGCCTCATCTCAGCGACAAACAAATGTCAAAAACTTGTCAAAATGTAGGGAAATTAGAGGTATTTTTGACAGATTGAGACTGAAATCAGACTGTGAATGTTCTTAAAATTACTAGAATTGCCCCTCTGGTATCAGTCTGGCCTTCATAAAAGTTTTTTTCAAAAAACGAGTATGTAATCCGGTCAACTATGTATTTACTCTACTATTTTGTTGTACCTATATTTACTAGAGATGCAGCCACACAGCGCGGGGCTTTCAGCAAACATAAGAGAACAATGCGCGGTACGCTTTCTAGTGTTGCAGCTATTGGCTTTACTGTAGGGCTGGCTCCAATAAAATCAAAGAGTAGATAGTGTTTATTTTCCTTTCTGTTTGCAAACAAGTGACTTCAATTTTAGTTTCATATCCAATATAGTGGGCTTCTTGGTAGATTTTTTAAGATAACATTGAAAACTTGAAGAAAGCAGTTATGAGTTTTAGAAAACATCTAACACGTATCGGGTCTAAATCAGTATGTCATGGTTACCAAATCTAGTATCTACATTTAAGTATAAATAAATCAACTTAAGTCGTCCCGCTGCAAGGCGAAGACCTTCCTTTCCTTTTCCCACTCATCACGACCCTGCACCAACATGGACCAATCCCGCCTATAGGTATAGGCGTTAAGCTCGTTCCACCATCTACGCCTGGGTCTGCTGCAATACCGGCCGGACAGAAAGTACAGGGACCAGTTTAAAAAAATAAAACCATACTATTACAAAGTTTTATTTAAATATAACGTTTCTTAGTGTAATTATAATGTTATATGTTTTATAGTATTTTTAATTTATATTAACCGGTCAAGCGGCGCGGTTCGCCGATCGGCGAAGAAACAATAGAAAATCAATTGTGTCTCATTAGCGGAGCTTGACAGATTAATATTGTATTTTATGTGTTTTATATGGACCTTGATGCCTGAAATAAATGGATAAATAAAATAAATAATAACATCTGCCAAACTTCAAAGCAATTTGTTGGCAGTATAAGTTCTCCAAGGAATCTTTGTTTAACTTAACATTATCAAAATTAAAATACTATCTAAATTAAAACTAGGTAAAAAAAAGACTATAGCTCTTTAGGCTACGACTCCGTATGGATACAGAGTAGCTACCCACCCACACAGCCAAAACTACTCCGCGGCATCAGTCATCCCGCCAAGTCACTTGTCTTGTGGTGGTGTTATCCCACTTCTTGATGATATACTGAAGACGAAAAGCTGCAGTGAATACTTACCTGTTTTCCAAAGGTGTTACACCAAATCGGCAGTTACGCTAGACAACCCTACCTATTATACATTAATGAAAGCCATTCTGCATAAGATTATTTGAGTGCTGCAAACGAGGCTCTGTTGACTTAATACATTAACTGGCTAACGTACTGGAAGACCAGGGAACGGTTCCATAAATAACAGGAATTTATACTAGCGTTTATTTATAACTAAAAAAACCTGTTACAATTTAAAGTCCGACCGCGCCAAATTTGCCAAATATATAAACAACAATGGCCGCTCGAAATTGAATAAAATCGATAAACAAGAATTTTTATTTTAAGTAATGTTAGTTTAAAGCTCTCAATCAATTTTTACGTGACACTACAAATTGAGACCCGCAAGTTCGTTTTCTGATCGATATGTTTACATTTTCTTCAGATACTTTTGGGATTGACCGTGCAACATCAGATATTTTGGATGTTTAATCTGGTTAAGATAAAACTTTAATTCTTAACGTTTTGGTAGCCGCACTTTGAAGCGCAGGCCACACCGCGAGCTGGCGGGCGGCCGGTCTGATATTTGCTTTGTCGAAAATAGCCGTTCTTATATTTTTTCATGATACAATAACTGGCATGATCTATAGTATTGAATTGTATCTATACCCCCTTATTCATAAAACTTATCAAACCTATTTTAGTTAAAATGGGGTTTGTCTCTTTCTTACACACAGAAATGTCAACGTGACAGATAAAGACAAACGTTCTATAAACCTATTTTAGCTAAAATAGAGATAAAATAGGATTATGAATAAGGGGGATAGTATATCACACTAATATTACACTTGGGAGCAAATAAATCGAGCCACTTGCTTTTTTTTGCACGTATAATAGTTATTATTTTTGGTATTATCGAACGTATCAATTCGAAACATATATCGCCTAAGAGCTTATTTAATAACCTTTACAATGAGGGTAAATTATTGAATGATAACCTTATTTAATGATAAATTATTGGCTCTGAAAGAAAAACGGTAATTTTGATAGAAAATTGTGGGGTTAAAACAGTCCAGAAAATCTATCGAAATCAGGGCGCCGGGAGAGTAATACAAGATATTAAGAATAAGCTTATTACCATAATTTTGTTTTTAATTGTTTTTTTTTTCTGGACTGACAATTTTCTATCAAAATTACCGTTTTTCTTTCAGAGCCAATCATTTATCATTAAATAAGGTTATCATTCAATAATTTACCCTCATTGTAAAGGTTATTAAATAAGCTTTTAGGCGATATATGTTTCGAATTGATACGTTCCATAATACCAAAAATAATAACTATTATACGTGCAAAAAAAAAGCAAGTGGCTCGATTTATTTGCTCTCATGTGTATAAAGGCGAAAGTTTGTGAGTGTATGTGTTTATATGTTTGTTACTTCTTCATGCTCAAACGGCTGGACCAATTTGGATAAAATTTTGTATGGAGGTAGCTGACACCCTGGATTAACATATAGGCTACTTTTTATCCCAATATTCTCTCGGGATCGATACTTATGCGGGTGAATCCGTGGGGCACTGCTAGTTATAAATGCGATAGTGTGTCTTTCTGTCTGTTACCTCTTCACGCTTAAACCGCTGAACCGATTTAGATGAAAATTGGTATAGAGATAGTTTGAGTCCCGGGAAACGACACAGGATACTTTTTATCCCGATATTCCCACGGGATCGAAACTTATGTGGGTGAAACTGCGGGGCGCTGCTAGTCAACAATAAATTATACACTACATTATCATAGACCAACTAGATAATTGGACCTAGTACCGCATATTATTATGTATATAGATCTACGGTAATGTAAATCTACAGATATACAAAACCGCCTCATTAGCAAAGTAAATGACACACACATAAATAAACATGTGTATTAATTATTAATAAATAGCTATACTTGCGTAGCTGAAAATAACCGCAACCCTCAAGTGTCTGCGGCCCGGATGGGGGGGAAATAGACTACAGCCCCAGATATTTATAAGGTAGTACAGACGCCAGCACATCAAGCTACTACAATCTGTCAAATTTCTTTAATAGATTTTCAACTTTATTGTTAAAGCATAAGGTTCAAAGTTGATTGGGAAAATTTGCCAGTTTCGGGTAGTTTGATGTGCTGGCATCTGTACATATACCCCTATGTATATGTACAAGAGAGAGTTTCACTAGCTGATTTAATTTGACCCTTCAAATTGCCATGATGGGTATCGATATCTAAACATGATTAAACAAAATAGAAATTAATTTGTTGAAGTTTTTTTGGGGTCATCAACCGCACTTAGTGTAGTCACTTAAAGTACCTACTTACCACATTTAAAAAAAAAAGTTTTTATATGTGTAAACTCACAGATGTGATTATGTATCGATTTCTAAACACGATAAAACAAAGAAAACATCTCAACTTATACTTCTAGTAACAAAACCACAAGCAGTCATTGAACCCAAAAACAATCCCCCATTTTTTTTTTACGCTTTTAGTCCCTCGTCCCTCCATCTACCTGACCTGATCTTCTACTATAAGGTTATAAGCTATGGATTTTCCATGCACCCATTTTCTGATTAACAGACAGCTTTTCAGGTCAAAGTTTTATCACCTTGTAAATCCCTAGCAAGGATGTTTTTGAAAATGTTAATAATCCTTTCAATCTGCTTTTATAGTCATCATTTGGTATAGGTAATACGGGCTGGTGTCCGCAACTCCACGTCAATGCGCGCATCATTTGGTATAAAGCAATACCGATATACTGCTTTTGCTCAGAGTGTCGTTTAAACAAATAACCAATCGTCAGTTTGAAGACAGAATAATTACTTAGACTCAAAACTTTAGCAATAATCTACAAATAACCACGCCGCCGCCATCGCTTCAAACAAGTTATAACAACTGTACGTTATTTTGAAAATTTAATAAACAGACCACAAACATTTAGTTATAATTGCAATAACGAGACACGGCTAAAATAGTTTCACTTTACCTCCCCGTTGTCCCTCTGAGGTATGTACACCCTTTCGAATAGTTCTCCCATTCTTTCGCCATTGAGACAAAACCCTCGGGATACACTGTCGTCGCCAAAAGACTTATTACCACCAGCCATTATATTTTCAACTTTATTGCCACGCATTATAGCTGAAATTTCGCTCTCGTAACTTTGGTTCTGATTACGTACTACCTTCGGGAACGGTATTTGATTCTGTTCTTTTATACCGGAAGCTACTTGGAATATCGACTCCAGCGCGAGTTGGTCCTGCATCCTTCTTTGTATGGCGGTTGCCTGAACGTTCGCTACTATGTCTTTATATCTATTCTCAAGTTTTTCCAGAGAAGCATTCAGTTCAGCTTGACTTTCCACCGCCATTTCACTAACTATTTGAGCCCTCTGTTTCACTAACTGCAGCTGTAATGAACAATCAGCCAAGTGTTGCTCTCTTTGTAACTGGGCCAGCTTTGCTTCATAGATCTTAGTACATTTGATTTTCGACTTCTCCATCTTGTTAAGGCGTTTCTCTAATTGTTGGGCTTTAAACCTCATGCTATCGCCTGTCAAATCTGCATTAGGTCTTTCTATAAATTTGTTGAGCGTTGAATGAAAGTTGTTCTTTTGGTCTTCAATTTGATTCTTTAAATATACTATTTCTGCTTCTTTATTCTCCAAAAGCTTATCTTTCTCCTCAATTATTCCATCCTTTATTTTAATTAAATCTTTTTCTTTTATTGTAGCAGTTTCTTGTACTTTATTTAAATTTTCTTCGTACGTTACTCGTAGTTCTTCCACTTTCTTTTCAAAAAAATCTTTACTCTCTTCTCTAGCTGCGGTTCTGACCCTAATTAATTCCAGTTTATGTCTTGCGTTAATTTCTTCAATTTCATTTTTCTTTAAGTCATTGACATGATTCAATTGGTCTTGTAGCGAATTTATTGTCTGAATCATAGTATTTCTGGAATCTTGTACCTCTTGAAGTTGGCATTTTATAGACTTTAACGTGGCACTGCTTTCATGATTTCGTATAAAGGCACTTGTGGCATTATCAACTTTTGTAATACACTCATAAATTAACTCTTCCTTTTTATGAGTTAGAGAGTCCTCTCGTAGAGCCTCCAGCTCTTTCTGAAGAAGCATATTTTGCATTTTAATTTCCCTTAGTTTAATGACAAGGTTATTTGCTCTACATCCAAATTGTTCCCCATTTTCTGTAACATTTTGTATCACTTCTGGACATGTATAACAAAACATATTATTATTTTGATAGCAAGAGGGTTGGTATTGTTCTTTTGTTTTTGGCCTAGAAGAAAAATCACAGCTAGTTAGACTTTCTGTAATTTTATTAAGTTCTTGTGATGATATTCCTAAATAGTCTGTTTCGGAAGTGTTCAATTCCTTGCTATCAAATATTACTTTCATGCGGGGTTCGCTGGAGTCGATGACGAGACATTCCACTTCGCTTGAGGATTCTGTAGCGACATCATCGGACAGAGGCTGCAATTCTACAGGAGGTCGATTCAAGAAGGGCAAATCTAGTACACCTCTACCAAGTTGGTAACAAAGCACAAACACATACTTATTCCTCAAAGGTTTTTCATGATCTTTGCAGTCTGAGAGCCTCCGAATCCAGGAGTCGCAGATTTTAATCATATTTTTGTCAACCAATTTTCCTAAGTAAGGTCTTATCAGTTTTAAGTACCTCTTAAATTCTATATCTAGATTTGCAATATCACCGTCCTCCATTGTAGTTATATTTTGCTTGCATAAAAAATTTGTATATTTTGATTTTCCGAAATGACAAAGTTGAAACGTCACAATCTCCATGTATAAACTTTTTTACATTTTGTCATGGTTGAGCACGGCTTATATGAGTTTTGTTATACAAAGAAGTTTTTTATCATTGCATATTTTCACTTGTAAATAACAAATTAATAAAATTTAAAATTTAAAATAGATATTAAATATTAAATTATGTGTCACTAGACGTAACTACACACCATCTGCTTTAAGGATTATTTATCTATCCGCCTATATAACTTCACCTAAAATTATTTAAGGCTACATAATATACCATAGCAAACGGCTTACCTAAGTAATCTTTCCTTCCTATATTGCAATTATAAAAAATATTCGTCTAACAGACCGTGATTGGTCCCCTTTATAATAATCATCACGTAATAATGTTTGTCGTAGGACCGATGGCCGGTGGAGCAGACGAGTCCTGGCTCCTGGAGTGGAGACCGCATATCGGCAAGCGTAGTGTGGGGCGCCCCCAGCTAGATGGTCGGACGACCTAAAGAAGGTGACTGGGGTAGACTGGATGCGGAAGACGGAGGACACGGTGCAGTAGCGCAGTCTGGGAGAGGCCTATGTCTAGCAGTGGACTGCTATAGGCTGAGTTGATTGAATAATGTCAAACCATTCAAAGTGAAATAAAAACGTTAACATTTCCATACAATATACTAGAAGTAACATTACATCGTGTACCTGGAATATTCTCTGAAAACCGTTTTGCTAATCCTAGACAGTCCCGTGTGGTTGCAAAAAGTTTTTAGGCACAAAGGGGATTATACTTTTGGTCGGACGAAAAAAATACGATGCGGGAACGAAACGAGTAGGGTTGCTTTCTCTTTAATAAAAAATGGTCTTTCCAGCTGTTTTAAAGTACGTTGTTACACCTAATTTAACTATTATGTAGGTATACTTTTATTAACAACAGAACATCAGCAATGGAAAGAAAAAAAGAACATTGATAGAAGGACCAAAGTAACTACACCACAACAACAATATAACACACTTATCTGGCAAAATACGTATGTACTATAGGTACCGTAATCAGTCTATAATAAAAAAAGGGAGTGGGCTGTATCTGGCGGGAACAGTGCGGATTGGTAGATGCCACATGTCTTCGAATTTTTTGGTTCTAGGACATGCCGGTTTCCTCACGATGTTATCCTTCACCGTTTTGAGAGCAGTGGTGAATAAATTATTTACACAAAGTAAAGTGCCTGCCTAGGTTCGAGCCCACGACCTACAACTCGTAAATCGACACTGGGCCACGAGTGCTGGTGTACTATAGGTACACCTCTGCCTAAACCTTCAAGAAAAAAACAGGCGTAATGTTATGTATGTTAAGGACTAAAGTTACCAAAAAAAGGACAAAAAGATTCCGAAAAAACAAACGCTTTTCTAAGCGATCGCGTGCACGTCTAAAACATTTATCTATGAAACTGAAAATTATTTTCCCCATACTCCCTCGGGCGGAGGGGTCTTTCATAATTCCTATAAGAAGCTTTGCGTCCATATGCGAGATTTAAATAGCCCTAAGCCGATTCAGGGAGATGGCCTGTTATATTTTCTAAGTTCATTTACGTGGTCGTGAATAAGAATTTCCATGAGGTTATTTTTAAGCGCATTTTCTATTGGATGGACACGGTTCTTTACTGAGATTTTATCGAAGGTTTTAACTTTATTTTGTCCTTTTTTCAGTGTTGGTCTTTTAGAAGAGATAACGGACATGCAGGTAAAAAGGCGTTTGGGGTGAGTAGTATTAATATTAAGTAGAAATAAAACTCATCTCATTGCATGAATTCATCTCTTTCCCAAAGTTTATCGAAGGTATCGAACTGTTTCTTGCAGTAAGACAAACCACGTATTATAACAAACCACGTGTTACTGTGTTATAACAAACCACGTGTTACTGTGTTATAACAAACCACGTATTATTGTGTTATAACAAACCACGTGTTATTGTGTTATAACAAACCAGGTGTTATTGTGTTATAACAAACCGAGTGTTATTGTATTATAACAAACCACGTGTTATTGTGTTATAACAAACCACGTGTTATTGTGTTATAACAAACCACGTGTTATTGTGTTATAACATTACATCACGCCTGTATTCTCCGAAGGATTAGACAGAGAGAGAGAGAGAGAAATGTACCTACCTATAGTACAACCATAATTATGTCGCCAGTTATGTTTAAGTCCCATTTAACAGGGGGCGAGCCTATTGCCATCAATGGCACACAAATCCAGACTCCGAAATGAAAAATTCGAGATGGGAAACCCCAATAATACATTGTCTGACCCGAAAATCGAGCCCAGAACCTCATGCTCAGCAGCTGCGCTTGCGACCACAACAACAACGAGGCAGACATACTTGAAAAAGGAAGGGGTATGTTAGGGCTGAAGCCTGCCGGGGTAGCGGGGTTGTCCGAAAGGGTTACCGCTACCCGGGAACACAAAGGGCTAAGGAAGGAACACGGATGGGTTTTAGTCAGTAAGAGTCTGACACTCCCTTCCGCTCCACCCACAGCGAGAGGGGTCATTTGATGATTTCCCATCCAAAAAAAAAAAGACATACTTGAAAGAAATAAAATACGTGTCCGTTTTAATAATTGCAGAAACTAGCATTAATTTAAGACGAAACTAGTCCATTGGTCCATTAGCTATAAAACTGGTCTTAAATCCCCAAACACCGTATTGATTACCTTAGAGTAATGAAAACTGTTCTACGGTCCAAATTACCGTAATAAGCACCTCTGAGTCATCAAAACGGTCTTAAATCCTGAATCAGTTATTTAGTGCCAGTTATCGCGCTATCTAGATAACTTCGGTACTATCTGGTAACCAAGTGCTCGTCTCGGAGTTAGGTGTTATATGACGTCATAAAAGTGGCGTCATTAGTCCGTGCAGTTCTGCTGTAATGTTGCGATCGAAGGAGTAATTTTCATTTGTGTGTGTAGGTAGGTGATGATATTGATTTGTGGTTATGTTATCATTTATTTCCGAATTGGTTGGGTGTCCCATGTGAAACGCCTATACCTACTCAACCGCATTTTAAATGTCCACTCTCATGAAATTGGACTGCTTTCCTATCTATAGACGAAAGCCCGTGCCGAAAGCTCAACACAATTCGATCGAAAAATATAATAATAATCATTGGCAGCCTTACCATGTACAGTCACGAGCACTAATATGTCAACACTTGGCAACTTTCAATTGCGATATTTTCGTGAAATAACAAATGCAACGTTGAAATACGACACTACACAAACCTATGGGCTCGAAAATACTTTATTCGCAATAACATACAATTTCATTTAAAAATAAAGGAGAAAATTGCCTCTGGATAAAGCCAAATGTATACATACTTATTCTCGTGACTGTACAGGGTTATTGGAAAAACACCAACAACCTCTGTACTCATCATTATGAACAACTTTTACTATAGGACCAAACCTGGGTTTGGTCCCAGATGAATACAATCTCCCATTTCGATTTGTCGCATGTTTTCAATCTCAACTAGTATATGTTATAACAACTATTAGGCATTTACAATTTTTCACGCATCAATTTAATCAAATATTATTTCTGGGTCTAAGTAGCTGCGCCTTACACAGGCCCCTCTTTCCCATTGGGCACTCTAGGCAAGCGCCCAGGGCCCCGCGATCGTCCCCGGACTGCCCTAAAAAAATCATTATTTGCAGACGCCGTTCCATTCTACGAATTATTAATTTATTAGTACCCGATTCAATGACAAAATAATTGATATGCAGTGCGATTTACAATAAGTTTCAAGCCCCAAACTTGTTAATTATCTATTATGTTGAAGTTTGTTTCAAAAACCTGAACGCGGCGGACCCAAGTAAACACGTAATAATAAAAACAGTGGAAGTGTAATTTTGCTTATCTACATCTTCACAGGACACAGAAGGGCCTGCGTCCCGTGGGTGTATGGCGTGTACCCCGTGATCTTTATGTGCCCAGGGCCTCCAATAAGTTAAAGACGGCCCTGGCCTTACAGCACCTGAAAAAATAAAAAAGTAATAAAATTTCAAGCAACAAAACACCGTCAGACACTTAACAGCTTAAACCAAGTAGCGAAGAAATAAAAAGTTCTGTGTCCACACTTTTATGCCACGAGTTAGTATGTAGATCAGGTGCAAAGGTTCGTATCATCTATTATTCCCCGACACTTACCCGAAAATACAGAGAAAACATCAACGCTACAAAGAAAATATATTCTCGATCTTGAACGAATATCTTCGGAGTATTTACGCATATTCAAGAAGTCGCTTATCCGAATCTTTACGCCAGACGCAGTACGTTCAAACATCAATAGTCAGTTTGTCTGTCATGTCACGTTCTCAGAAACTACGAGGGTGTCAAGATGTTTGTCGGCGTGAAAGAAATGCTTTGTCACGCGCTCGCATTGTTGATACTAGTCGTGTGATATGATTTTGCTTGTTTTTGGAGTAGATTTATTTCAAAAGGATGTTGGGGCTGTAATTTTTATTCTTTGTAAGTAGTTGTAACTTGTCTGACTTAGCTCTGATTTAACCTAATCACTAAACTAAAAAACATTAATAGTAAAAAAAGAGATGATTCTTGCATTCTAATTATGGAGTAAGTTTAGTCAGGGTAATTCTTTATAAGCAAATTGACTACCTACTTCACTTTCATACAACTGACAAAGAATGAATCTTTACCATTCATAAGAAAACCCCTCCAAAACCGCCTCGGAAAGCACGTTAAGCCGTTGGTCCCAGCTGTCAATCGTGGATTTTTGGCAGTCGTTACGAGTCGAGAAAATCTGACAACCAGTCTTACCAAGGGGTATCGTATTACCCAGTAACTGGGTTGTGAAGGTTAGATAGGCAGTCGCTCCATGTAACATTTAAACCATCCGGTTAGACTGGAAGCCGGCCCCAACATAGTTGGGATAAGGCTAGGCAGATAATGAGTCAATTTTCTTACTAATAATTTCCTTGACCTTTTAGAAACTCAGCAGTACTGTTTCTTCACTGACAAAGGTAACTAACAAACGTACTACGTAAAATTAATCAACTTTAAATGTGTCTGTCACTGACCAATCGAAGCAAAGTTTTTTTTTACCTAATTTCTCAGTAGGCGTACACAATAAAACGTACAAAACACAATTGTTTTAGTTTCACAGTTAATTAACTAGTCCTGGATTCAATAGACGCGTGTTTACAGGCTTCCAGGTGTCTTTAAAGTCTAATACTACATTTGCATTCAGCCCCTGCCGTTGCCCCTCGCGCTGCCAGTAATAATAATAAATAGTTAATTATTGTTAGTATGTTGTGTTTGTTAATTGTTAATATGTAAATTGTTAAGTAGTACAAAATAAACAGCATTTTTAAGTAGTATTCAAATTCTCCCTTTGTTAATTGTTTTGATTTGTTTTTAACCGACTTCTAAAAAAGGAGGAGGTTCTCAATTCGAATGTTTGTATTTTTTTTTTTTTTTGTGTTTGTTCGCGCATAACTCCGTCGTTTGCCAACCGATTTGAAAAATTATTTTTTTGTTGGAAAGGGTATACTTCCCAAATGGTCCCATGAAAATTTTATCGAAATCGGACAAGCGGTTTTTGAAAAATCAACAAAAATCTAATAAAAATTTATCTGCATTGTCTACAACATTAACGATCTTTTTGTTTACTTTTTTGTGGGGTAGGTAGGTACAACTAAAAAGTGAAAAATAAAAACTTTTTTACAAAAAAAAACAACCGACTTCAAAAAAACACTACAAAGTGATAAATAACTTTAATTTCGGAAGTCGGTGTCAAAAAACGAAAATGCGGAATCAACGACACCGACTTCCGAAATTAAAGTTATTTATCACTTTGTAGTGTTTTTTTGAAGTCGGTTGTTTTTTTTGTAAAAAAGTTTTTTAGTGTTTAATTTTCTATTTGTTGTAAGATGTACTAGTACGCTAATTGTTAGTGCGGTGCTTTCCTATGATTTAAATACAAGCGAGATCAATATTATGTCAACGACTCTGGGTTAATGCTGTGTATGTGTTTAGTTGGTAAGCCTTGTTAAATAAATAAGGATCGAGAGAAGTGTGTGTTTACATACTGCCTTACCACTCTCTTCGCTCGAGTTTCGGCATTGGCTGACGTCGAGGCGCTCGGCGAGAACTTAGCGACAGAGCAGAATGTAAACACGCACCGCCGCTTGCGCTGCCAAGCTGCCATGCCGGTCCTTTGACTTCCGCACAAAAAACCGCTCTTTTGTGGAGCGCCGGGCAGCGCGAGTGACAATGGCAGTGGCATGAGAAGTATCGTGTTTACACACTCGTCCCGCCCACTTCCCTGCCCACTTCGGCTGAATGTAAATGTAGCATAAGAAAAACTTTTCAGTTTCTTGAAAAGGCAACAAGGCAGGGCAAGGTAGGCTACGAGACAATTTCAATTGGGCAGGATTTTGCATGAAAATGAGTTTTACAGAACATAATGCGTAGTTTTCCCAAAGGGTTTAGACAGTCCCTCGTCCGTTAGGCAAACTTATAAAGTTCGGCAACAATAGAAAAAGTAATTGTGTCTCATTAGTGACAGTTGAGCTTCTTGGCGAGTTATGTTTACGTCCCATGTAATAGGGTGCCAGAATATTGCCGTAAACCGGGCACAAATCCAGAGCCCATAATGAGTTTTTCCTTAGCTTAGCTAAAACATAATCATCAGCTCGTAGCCGTCAGTCACTTCAGTTAAGTGGATTTATGAGTATCTCTTTGATCACTCGTATGGTCAAAGGGCTCGTCATAATCTCCAACAGGATGTTGTTGTTAGAGGCAGGATGTTGTTATTAAAGGCAAGAAGATATAATACTGCCACAACGCCACCGGCCACGCGTAGGGGCCGCCTTTTCTTTAAAGGAAATTCCATATGTTTGTATACACCCACAGCGACGGTTCATCTTTCATTTAACTCAAAGGTCGCCGTAAAACGTGAAAATAACCAAAAAATATGTTCTTTAAAAATGCAAGTAGGTACCCCTTTATTTATTTTTTTTTTTTGGATGGGAAATCATCAAATGACCCCTCCCGCTCTGGGTGGAGCGGAAGGGAGTGTCAGACTCTTACTGACTAAAACCCACCCGTGTTCCTTCCTTAGCCCTTTATGTTCCGGGGTAGCGGTAACCCTTTCGGACAATCCCGCACCAAGTAGGTACCCCTAGGTTCTCTTTACAAGTCTTCGAAATAAAGGTCCTTTGGAACTAACTATTAAGTCCAAATGGACCAAAGATGTTTTATTTCTATTTCGAATGTGTTGTCCGCTATCACACGTCTTGTCCAACATCCAAACAGTACCCTCTTACTTAGTACACCATCAGACTAGTTTCTAAGGCCAATGTTTGCAATCACTTCGTAGCCTACAGTGCAAATACCCAATAAGACTAATTCGCCTATACAACGCTCATTGTTCTACCAAGTAATCCCTACTCTAAATACCCCCACTGCTAACTAAAACTCAACTGTATTTGCTAGGCCTAAGGTTGGTTATAGAATGGTGGTTGTATACCATATGGCACTGATCACGCTTCCCGTTTAGTCTCCTAATTGGGGTGAGAGATAGGTGTAACGGAACGTGTAATGCTGGCAATGTGTTTAGGATAAGTGACGTCATTACGTGTACCGGCTACGTCTCGTTGTTCGTAAGGATTACGGATAATCAAATGATTATGGACCAGTATGAGGTGACAGAAATTGACGTGCTAAGGTAATTCGTAATTGGTGAGAATCTGGAAGCCAATTCAAGTCATCATCTGCCTAGTCTTTTCCCAACTATGTTGGGCTCGGTTTCCAGTCTAACTGGATGCAGCTGAATACCAGCATTTTACATGGAGCGACTGCCTATCTGACCTCCACAACCCAGTTACTGGTTAATACAATACCCCTTGGTAAGTCCGGTTGTCAGACTTTCGGGCTTCTGGCTGACTATCCGTAACGACTGTCAAAGATCCAGGAATGACATCTGGGACCAACTGATTAACGTGCTTTCCGAGGCACGGAGGGGTATCGGTATGTAAAGATGGTCACCCATCCACAGACCAACTGCGGCAAGCGTAGCGTACCCTGATTAATCGACCTGTGCGGCTGTTATTATTTAGCCACGGGCCCAAGTCGAAACCAAGTCAAGTCCCTTGGGACTTGACTTGGCTTTGACTTGGGCCCGGGAATTAGACTTGTCTAATTCCTCGTCTAAGTATTATGGTTAGGACAAAGTAGAGCTCTTTGTATATAAGTGGCGACAAAGGCTGGAACGACTTACCCATAATGAGTGCAGTTGGGTGTTAAATAAGATAAGACTTCCGAAAATCCGAAAGTGGGTCGTAATAACCTTCGCTATTAAGACAATGGCAATGTTTTAACATTGTTGTTAGGAGGCAGACTGTAACTTTTGGTAAAACTGCGCATTTCTTTCACAGATTTAAATAAAATTGTTTAATGAGCGAGAAAAAGCTCTTAACTGCTTTTGCTCTTCTACTGAAATCTAAATATATAAAATTCAAAGTCCTGACTGACTGACTGATAATTATACAACGCAAAGCTTCAACCGCTGGTCCTAGAGACATGAAATTTAGAGAGTGTGTTCTTTGTGAAGAGTGGGTTTCCACTGAGAAAGGGTTTTTCAAAATTCCACCCCTAAGCGGCTGAATGGGGGGAGGGTGAAATTTTACGCAGACGAAGTCGCGGGCAGAAGCTAGTAAACAATAATGTCGTGATTTCATTGATTTAATTTAAAAAACATGCATTATTTTAATACCGCATTATAATATCCACTGTGGCAACACTGTCAAAGTATAAATTATTAATATTGTAACAAACTTTTGAAATGTATTTCCACTATGGCAACTAAATGTATTATTTTACTTTGGCAACACTTGGAAATAACGGTTATGATATTATCGTTATTTCTGGGTGGGGAAAATGTCGTTTTAAATGGTAATAAAAGCTTGTAAAATGTAGTGCAAAGCTAGTCATTGGCGCCGATTCCCTTGTTCACAAACTAAACTAAATTTAAGTTCAGTGCGTCTTATTCTTTCTATTTCATTAAGAAAAGGACAGAACATAAATATTAGTTTAGTTCTGTCAAACTAGTCGGCGCCTGACATAAATTGACGTATTTTAGTAGCCCATTCTTTAATCGCGTCTAAACTTGTCTATGGAGTATCTTGATTTGACAGGACTAAACTAATATTTATCTTCTGTCCTTTTCTTAATGAAATAGAAAGAAAAAGATGCACTGAACTTAAAAATTTAGTTTAGTTTGTGAACAAGGGAATCGGCGCCATTGTTAGATTGTGAAAAAGTACAGTTGTGCGATTAAAAAGTATTAGCAAGAAAAGGGTGTTTTCTTTATAATAATTATGCATTAAACAACCAAGTTAGAAACGCACAAGACAGCAGGTAGGTACTGAAACAACAGTGGTGTAATCGCAATACGCTTACAGGTCAACAAACACTCATTACGTTATTTAATATTCTACACAAAACAAGCAACGGATAATAAATTTGATTCTAAATCCTTAGGATTGCGATGAAAAGTGTGTTACGCAATTAGGGAGCCGCTATCCCAATAATTTTTAAACCTTAATAAATCAATCACTTATAAAAATACACCTCATCGCCATAATATCGAACCCTTCAACCTGTCGACGAATAGGGCTGACAGACCACTTTAATCTCGGAATCCCGGGATCCCGGGAACTGGGCTAATTGAACGTCTCCTTTATCGAGCTATTGTGAACGTAATTGGAAATGTCATAGCTCGTGTAAGCAGCAATATTGTGGAGAAGACATCGTGACAAGGAATGTAATTGTTTCACGTAAATAAGCAGTTTTTACGAGGAAATAAGATGTGCTTTGTAACATTAGTGTTATTCGTTTACAGTAAGGGCCGAAAAAACCGAAAGTAATTCGAGGCAATGGAATTACTTTCGGTTTTTTGCCGGCGTAACTTTGTCTGCGAAAATACGTGTTCTTATAAGTTACATAATTGTTACAGTACCTAATTCTTGGGAAGAATCTGTTAAGAAAGAAAGAAAACACGTTTATTTGCGGTAAACAATGGCGCAGAGAGAGAACACAAACAACGAACAATTCGCTAAAACGAGCGTGCAAAATTATTGTTTACATGAATTAAATAAATGAAGCTAATAAAATTGGCACATAAATCATAGTTATTAGAGGAGATCACCCATTTTGTTCGGCGAATTTGGGATGATAAATAAAAAGTCGGCGGCCAGGAATGAATTACATTTTATTTGAATGGTCTCAGTAGTAGAAACATTTATTTGTATGGCAACAACGCTGTAATGAATTTGAGAACAAAGATATATACTTATATTATATATAATATAATCTCCAAATTGTTCTCGACTTTGACGCCTTAGTAAAAAATAATGAGTTATATGTGTACTTTAAAAATATGTAATTATTATAGAGGTCTGCCAAAAAAATTAATTTATCGCAGACTGGGTGATTTCCTTTAAATTATTTGTCATATTATAATAGAAACATATCAGTGTGAATCTTTAAAGAATTTTTACAGAATATACTCAGTTTTCTATAAGCCGTTTAAATAACGCTGTTTTAAATCGATTGATTGGCATGTTCCATATACGATTTTGGTAGTTTATTAAATATCCTTATAACCATCGGAAAGCAACTTCTATAATATACTTAAATGGCTTTTCATTGGAGGAACAATTATTCCTCAGATTTTTTTATTCAGACTAATTATAATTAATCTGTCAGGATATCTTGTCTTAAACGTAACAGTGTCTCCAAAACGTTGAAATAAGTCTAAGACACAGCATTCAAATATGTTATGTATTTGTATGTTGTTTGCCAGGAACAGTTAATATTTTTAGATCTTTAAAAAGAGGTTTACATTAAGTCAATGGTGGAACATCACAAAGAGCACGGATACATTGTCTTTGGACTATAAATACCCTATTTGTAAGAATTTTCATTAAAAAAAATTATAACATTTCCGTACCCAGAGCTTTACTTTATGTAATACATTTAATCACCACTGCTCTCAAAACAGTGAAGGAAAACATCGTGAGGAAACCGGCACGTCTAGAACCAAAAATTCGAAGACATGTGACATCTACCAACCCGCACGGGGCTCGCGTGGTGGATTACACCCCACTCCCTCTCACAGAGAGGAGGCCCGTGTCCCAGCACTGGGAACATTATAGGCGGATTATACATGTATGTACAATTCCGTACCTAATGTTAGAAACTATCTAACCATGAAACGCTAAGAGGGCTGTTTTGAGGTTGGCTATTTTACAAAGCCTCCTTAACGCAAAAGCGAAACGAGCTTTCCATGTGTCCACTGTTATATATTAAAGAAAAACAAACCAAGGGATAAAGCCGTCCATTGTATGTTTTGTGGTGTTAAATGTATTTTTTTTTTTTGCTGTATATTTTCTGGTGTACCAACATTTTATTGAATTAAGTACCGCTATGTTCAATCAGCAGCTATTTTCGAAAGCTCAAGCATCATAATATATCCAATCAATGAAAGCTTGTTCTCTTTGAAGCTTCCAATGAAAAGTCCACGTAACAGAGCAGGAAATTGTTGGAGGTAATTGTAAGGAAGTGCGGATGGCATCCCGAGAATGTCTGCGAGGCCCGGAAGCTTCCATTATGATTGTTGACACATTTCCACGAGCTGTTGAGCTGCCTCGTGGAGGCTTTAGTACGAGGAAAGTACTAGAAAATAATACTTTACCGGAACTGCAGTGTTGTGTAATGTTTTGTTTTTCAATATAATGTTTTAGGATGCAGTAAAAAACATGGCCGCCTCGATCTACTACTATCAAGATTTTTAGTTCTGGCATCATAAATATCGTCATCGTCATAATCACAAATTATAATTTTTTCAGCCTTTATGACTTTATTTAGGTATTTTATTTATTTTAGTTTTATTTTTTGTATCGGTAAATAATTATCATTAGGTAAATGTAAGTAGGAGCACTTGTGGCTCAGTGGTAACGGCCCAGACTTACCGAGTCGTAGGTCGTGGGTTTGAGCCCAGGCAGGCGCTTTATTATATGTAAATAATTTCATCACCACTGCTCTAAAAGCGGTGAACGAAAACGTGGGGAAAGCGGCATGTCCTAGAACCAAAAATTCGAAGACATGTGACATCTACCAACCCGCACTGGGCCCACGTGGTGGATTACGGCCCACTCCCTCTCACAGAGAGAAGGCCTGTGTCTCAGCATTATAGGCTGATTATGTATATACCTCGCACGTTCATGATAAGGCCTCTGATCCTTCGAGGCGAAATAATCACCCAAGTAACAGAGTGTGGCATCACGAAGTCACAAAGTCGTCAACAAGCGTGACAATTGTTGCACCGTGTCCACTCCAAAACTACTTGGGCTTTGACGGTTCCCTTTAATTCGTTCCGTACAAAGCTGAGCGGAATTCCACGTGACAACGTGACATACCGGCTCTCCAAGCGCGTCAGGAACTCTCAGGCGTTGGAATTTGAAGCTACGGCTAGTAGGCAAAATGTAAGTACCTATCTACATTCCATTGTAGGTGCTAATTAATTGTGAAACTACCTACATCACGTTACCGACGCAACCGGGACATATCAATCCAGTGTGTGACATGCATTTGTACAGACGCCAGCACATCAACCTACCCGAAACTGTCACATTTCCCCAATCAACTTTGAACCTTATGGTTTAGTGATAAAGTTGAAAATGCTTGATGTGCTGGCGTCTGTACATTAATTCGCTTGTTACAAATCAAAAGCTGAAAATAATGTTACTAGTATAGGTACATCTACATTCTGATGTGCCTCTACCGGATTTGAAGGTTTAGACCTTATTTGTAACTAACAGCGCCCCGCGGTTTCACCTGCGTAAGTTTCGATCCCGTGGGAGTATCGAGATAACCACTATTCTATGTCCTTTCCCGGGACTCAAACTATATCTACACTAAATTTCATCTACATCGGTTCAGCGGTTTAAGCGTGAAGAGGTAACAGACGGACAGACAGACACACTTTCGCATTCGTCTTGCTTGCCAATGCTAACTGTTGAACGCTTTATAAAATCAAGAAGCATAACAGGTGCGGGGTGAGCTTGAGAAATGCCTATGCAAGGAACTACCTGAAAACCTGAACCTGGGTCATTGAACTTATTATGAACAACTTATAATATGAGAGCTACCCTGAAATCGCGAAACAAAATCAGCATTTGGTCGATTTACTGAACAGCTGATTTTTATCTGATTAATTTTAGTTTTTCAGTGTCCTCAAAAAACTGAACTAAGGTTCTACCAATCAGAACAGTTATTTCACCGAAATGCTCATTATCAATTCCCAACTTCATATTCCGGTAATTTCCCTCGATATTTGCCTTTAATACAACTTATTAACAACAACCATTCAATTTCATATTCCATTGCTTCTTTCCAATAACCTTTTTGATGACTTTCGTTAATGAAGCCGTAGTCAGTGCTCAATGGACTGTGCGTAACAACTTTGTCCTTGTTCCCTTAGTAAACAGCCGATGTAATGTGTTGGGCCGTTTATAAAAAAATATCGGGCATTCAGAGCCTTACCTTCTACATAAAACTTTATATTTTTGCGGGTTTATATACTGAATAATGGCATGAGATTAGTTGAAAGATTGATTAACCGTCTCTTAAACTAAACTTAAACGACACGTCAGAAAGTCACCATCTGCCTAGCCTTTCCCCAACTATGTTGGGGTCGGCATCCAGTCTTACCGGATGCAGCTGAATACCAGTATTTTACATGGAGCGACTGCCTATCACACCTCCACAACCCAGTTACTGAGTAATACGATAACCCTTGGTAAGACTGGTTGTCACGTCAGACAGTATACCTCCTGAATCACTTAATATCTTGCCTGTCTGTTTTCGGCATTTTTCGATATTTAATAAAGTCGGTTTCCTACTGGCATGGGCTGCTGACAGGTTGATATGAATGCAGAAAACGGTTGAGGTTGATAATCCACCTCTACAATACTTCCGTATCACACTAATATTATAAAGGCGAAAGTTTGTAAGTGTGTGTGTGCGTGTGAGGGTGTGTTTATATATTTGTTACTTCTTCACGCTCAAACGGCTGGACCAATTTTGATAAAATTTTGCATGGAGGTAGCTGACACCGTGGATTAACATATAGGCTACTTTTTATCCCGATATTTCTACGGGATTGACATTTACGTGGGTGAAACCGCGGGGCGCAGCTAGTATTAAATACAGGGTGGCGGGGGCATGGACGCGCAACCGAAAAATATCTAAGCTATATAAGAATCATGTGCTGTATTCATGGTTACAGTTTCCGCATCGATGATGCCACCCTGTATAATTATAATCCGTATCTAGCGAATAACTTAATTATGTTTGTCATAGTGCAGGAGTAGGGCATAGACCTTCTCCTAAATTAACAACCCGGTTATATTTGCCTGAAAAGCTCTAAGTTTGCTAATTCGCGGTCTCAACTCAACGCCAACTGCCACTTCAGACTTTGTGCGGTAAATTCGTGTTTATGCCACCATATAAAAACCTTTCTCACATTGCCTAAGCTTGTAGGTGGACATTGAATTTGAGCAAAATGTGCATACGTAATCATGAAACGGAAAATACGGAAATATTTAAATACCTATTCATGTCGGAATCCAGCAACCGGGGATTGGTTACCGGGATTAAATACCACCCTGGAAATCAGGTAACCGTTAACACACGCATCGTGCACAAAATTATACCTATAAATTGACGGTGCAATAATCATTACCCACGGATCAAAGGTTCCGTTTAATATTAATCAAAGCCCGCAATACTCAAAGGGTTGGTTGTTAGTCCATTTCATAAGTTCAGCGGTTTCAAGGCCTCGTGGAATCAATATTATTCCGTAACCAGAAAAATACCTAGGTAAACCAGAAATGGTCCGCTTCGGTAATAATCAGCGTGTTTTCAAATTAGCACTAATATCGTTATCACTCAAAAGTTTTGAAAAGCAATACGGAATTGCATAGAGTTGTTAATCAATATTTTTTTAAACATTGTAATATAGACTAGATAAGTACTTCTATAGTTGTAACAGCTCTATATAGATCTCATCAAAGCGCATTCATACTTCTGAAAATAGACGATAATTTACGAAGCGCATACTTTTCTTTGGAAACGTGTAGATAGGTACCCTATTATTTTTCATGAACAACCATTCAGACAGGGATCAAAGGTGTTTATGGCGTGGGTTCATATTAGGTGGGTAATAGGTGGGCATTACATTTTTCGCACTTACTTATAAAAAAAAGTAAAATATTGTTATTTCAATTGGTACCAAAATCTCATGAATTGGACGCAGCCTTTGTATTTTTCGAACGAATTAATTACTTGGAATCAATTAATTAGAATACCATCCCGTAATGAATTTAATGTAATA
The DNA here is from genome assembly GCA_947508005.1 of Amphipoea lucens. Lineage (NCBI taxonomy): Eukaryota > Metazoa > Arthropoda > Insecta > Lepidoptera > Noctuidae > Amphipoea > Amphipoea lucens. Next base: position 1,518,269 of record OX382356.1, on the reverse strand, counting down.
AATCATAAATATACCTAAAATACAAATCTTCCTACATAGTTTTCTAGTGCAGGCGTTTCAGGAGGTTTCTTTCATAATTACGTATGTATGCAAGCTTAGTACCAATTCAATGCCAATTCCTACAGTTTTTAGACCTTAGGTAATCTAGAAAAAGGTATTTACATGGTGTCACAAATTCACTATTTGTGACCTAGTTAATAAATAAATGTACACAGACTGAACTCATAGCATCAAAGTGAGGTGGTGTTCCGGTGTGACAGGAAAAGTGCCTGGGCTTGTAATATTGTTCTAACCGAAAAACCAATTTGCACTTTAAGCCCAACCTCGAGCACCTATTCATCGATCAAAATCTATCGGCAGTTTCGCTATAGCTTTCCTCCGTTTTAAGTAACAAATCTCTTAGTAACACAAAGTTTTGTGAACTTTTGTCAGTAGGTAGCTCAAGATACAAACAAAACTAAAGGAACAATCTTCATGAGATCTTTCCTACTACCGCTACAGACTACAGAAGGCTTTGTTAAGTGAAAATGCAAATTCCGGCTCTTTCCCATTATCTTTTGAACAAAATCCTTGTGCAAAATACAAGCAAGAAAACTTGTAAACTATGTTCATTGCTAACAACTTTTTAGCAGGCGCTTTGTACTTTTTGTTTTATGCCTGTTAGGTATTTATTGTTGAATACGTACTTATTTGCATATGAATAGTGTTCGTGGTTTATCTTTAGCTATTTTTCTTCCAAGAAAGTGAGTTGTTGGAAGTTTTAAAAGCACATCATCGACATAATTATATCTGCCCGGTAAGAAAATAGTACCAGGATAAAACAGCGTCGCGTCCGCGTCGGTGGGATTACATTCTTTGCCAGATTTTCATTTTATATCATCATATTATTCACAGTGACACGGACTTTGTCGTTGATTAATTTCCGTCTTACATTTATTAACTTGTTCAGGGTAGACTACGTTATTTTTAGGGTTCTGTAGGTACCTCAAAAGGAAAAACGGAAGCCTTATAAGATCACTTCGTTGTCTGTCCATCTGTCAAGACCCTTTTTCTCAGGAACGCGTGGATATATCGAGTTGAAATTAATATCAAATACTCAGGGCTGCAATCCCTTGAAACAATGAAAAAGTCAAACTTCTAAGTCAACGCAATCAAAAGATACGGGCGTTCATGTTCTGGAATCAAAACCTATAGGATACTTCCCGTTGACCTAGAATCATGAAATTTGGCAAGAAGCAATGTCATGTAGCACAAGTACAGGAAAAAATCCGAAAACACTATTTTTTTTTTGTTACATAGGTACCCACAAATTTGTACGGAACCCTCGGTGCGCGAGTCCGACTCGCACTAGTCGCACTTGACCGGTTTTTTTAACTTAAGAACTGTATTGTTGTCATACAAAATAATTATATTATTTATATTTATCTATTTTTTGTTCTATTATATTCAGATCCAAAGAAGCAAGGTGGACCACCGTTTTACTTTTATGTCTGTAGTCAACAATGACCTGAAGCAATTCCAGGACCGAAACATCTGGCAAAGAATGACTAGGAGAGCCGACCACAAATGAAATGGGATAAGGTAAGGCAGATAGATTTATCTATTACTAGCTGCGACCCGCGGTTTCACCCGCATAAGTGTCGATCCCGTGGGAATATCAGGATAAAAAGTAGTCTATAAGGTAATCCAGGGTGTCGGCTACCTCCATACCAAATTTTATCAAAATTGGTCCAGCCGTTTGAGCGCGAAGAAGTAACAAACATATAAACACACACACACTCACAAACTTTCGCCTTTATAATATTAGTGTGATGTGATGTGATTTTGTAGTAGATACTATAGCTACCGTATGCCTGACTGTATTGAGTCGATCATGTTGGTGTTTGGAATCATGCTTTATCTAAACTAATGCCCAGAAAACGCTGACAAAACGGATCCGTTAATAAGATCTAAGCACAGTTAATTTCCTCACAGCATAACCTTCTGGAATCCCAACTAGTTACCTACCTTCCCCGCAATGCTCATAGTTTCTAACAATTCCTGCCAAACAAAACTCATTTTGGAAGCTACAGTCCCGAAAATTTTCAGCCGACGTAAGGATTAATAATAGAATTTAACACAATAGTGAGATTAATTGTATTCCCAGGTAGAGTGGAGTCGGCGTCGAACTGGCGACCTTCCAAAGTGAAGGTAATTTGTCAAACGTGCCTTCGCTCTGGACTAATTATCAAGGTATCGGCGCCTGACATGAGAGCTTGTTAAGGTACGGCGGATTTGAAATTGGAACGAGTGGCGTATTGGCAGGGTTTCGGTTGAATTTAATTAGCAGACGCCATTTTTTTCGTGACAGTAGGTAAAATTGGGTAGCGTCTTCTACAATTTTATTTGTATTTCGTTTCGTTCTATTTATTTGTCTGCTAAAAATATCTAACAACATTAAACATCACGACTGTTTTTCTCGAAAACTTGGGCAGAGGTGAAAATTATTTAAATTGAAAGAATTATTAATGCCTGACATTCTTCTCAACTTTTAATTTTAGGTCAATTACTTTTTCCCGCCCCTAGTAGATTAGAACATTAGACAAAAAACTCTTTTTACTGTCTATTTTCCTTCCAATAGAGTGCAGGTAATTTTAATCGCTGCTAATATCAACATAAACACCTGTTTCCATAAATACAAACGAACCTATAAAAGTAAGGACATAAGCTGCGGGAATTCCTTTATTTCCTCTCTCTCTACATTAGTACGGAACTTATCTTCATTTGCCTTTGCTTTTTTCTAAAAAGAATAAACGCACCGTCTGTGTTGGCCTTAACTGGAACGAATCCAAATTAGCGTAAAGCCGAGCTTCCGAGCTTAAGGTACGTAAGGCTGGTTGCTCATTGGCGACAAGAGACTGGCATAATGTGATTTGCAATTCGCTCTTTCATTTAATCCAACAGAAAAAAATATTTCATTCTGCACAAATTCAGCGCACGTAAAGGGAAGGATCTCGGTGCGGATAAACCCAAAAAAAAACTTAGTAAAATAAAACCTTAACAATTTCAGACGAATTCCTTTTTAAATTCCAGTGGGATTTTTTGCGAATTGGCTCTATCGCCTGGGTCCCCCTGGCGGAAGGATACCCCGAAGGAATGGTATGTTTACACCTACTGGGCACAAAGTATTTTGTAAAAACCGGCCAAGGGCGAGTCGGACTCGCACACGAAGGGTTCTGTACCACCGTACTATTGTAGGGTGTTACGGAACCCTTCGTGTGCAAGTTAACACTATAGCTACATACAAATAACGGCAAAAAATCACGTTTGTTATATGGGAGGCCCCCTTAAATATTTATTTTATTCTGTTTTTAGTATTTGTTGTTATAGCGGCAACAGAAATACATCATCTGTGAAAATTTCAACTGTCTAGCTATCACGGTTCATGAGATACAGCCTGGTGACAGACAGACAGACAGTGGAGTCTTAGTAATAGGGTCCCGTTTTTACCCTTTGGGTACGGAACCGTAAAAAACAACGAGCAAGAGTACCATCGATACGAAAAGAAAAAGAAGTTTATTCAGTTGTTACAAAAATCTTGTGATTTTGTCTTTGTAAAATCGAATACCTACCTACCGTGAATGTATAGCATTGAAATGAAATCGTTTAGTTCCAGATCATTGCATTGCATTGTCCATTTTCAGAGTTTTGCTTCATCATGTGCAAAAATATACATCCCAGCCCCCCAGATAGATGGACGAACGACCTAAAGAAAGTGTCTGGGACGGACTGGATGCGGAAGGCGGAGGGTGTTGTGGTGCAGCCTGCGAGAGGCCTACGTCCAGCAGTGGACTGCAATAGACCGAGTAGATTGATTGTTGATTGATGTGCAAAAATATCCATAGCATCAAGAGGAATGGCAGCTCACTTCACCTAGATAAGTTTTCACGCTGTGATTTGTCGGAATGGATCTGCTGTCGTGATAATTATTTTTCTTCTTAAGAAAGCACAAGAAAATATGCTTTACTATAGACATCCCGAATAAGGTATCTTTTGTCGTAAATCGCACAAGTGTGAATCAGTCCTTACGGTTCGCTACAAATGCTACAATTGGTAGAATAACGTCAAATTCTCAGTGACACTATCGTCCGTTTGTCTGTTTATCTCGATACTATTTGGCTTTTATGTTATTCTGCTGATAAGCTTCGCTTTACTATGCGAAATAGCCGTATAAGTAAAATGTTTTCCACTGAAAGTATTACTTTAGGCCCAAGGGAATTTATAGAAGGATTTTCTCCCGATTCAGCACTGACTATGTTAGTATTTGGGTATATCTCATACCATTCTAATTCAAAAAAAATATTTCACATAAACCTACATGGGCACTTATGAAACGTCAGATGCTAGGTGCACGGTTCCAATCAGTCGTTTCCTATGGAGAAGAACCGGCAAGAAACCACGGTTACTCGTTTAAAACTCATTGTCTTTTACAATGTTTTCAAATTACAGTGTTAATAGGTATGGGAAAATAGTGTAGGCCTGTCAACAAATACCAGAAGGCCTATTCTCGTAATTTAAAACATTGAAAATCTAGTCGCAGTCTCATCTCAGCGACAAACAAATGTGAAAAACTTGTCAAAATTTAGGGAAATTAGAGGTATGTTTGACAGATTGAGACTGAGATCAGACTGTGAACGTTCTTAAAATTACGAGAATTGCCCTTCTGGTACTTAACAACAGAAAATGGTCAACAAATATAAGCATCTTCTGTGAGTCCGCAAGGCCTACAAAGTTCTCACATTCACAAAACCATACTACTCGTATTTCTTGGTAAATTCTCTGAAAAAAACAAAATAGAAAAAGAAAGAAAAAATATATATTGCGACTCGTACAGGAATCTAAGATCACAAACTAAACACAGTATAAAAAAAATAAAAACCAAGCTATATAAAAAAAAAGTAACAAAAAGAAAAATGAAACAGAAAGTCCTATACGAGACCAAAAGGCTCCTATCTCAGATGATGCTGCGACATTTAAAAATTTGTATTCTGATAGGGCCCGCTGTGATGTCACGGGCAGTTACAGAAATAAATAAATAATAAAATGCATTGTATTATTGGTCTTAATTAACAAAAATAACAAAATTAAAACCTAACTTAACTAAAACTATACAAAAACTAAAATATAGCGTCGAAAAATTCATCCGCATGGTTGACACTTCCCGTGACCCAAGGGCTGGCTTTTACTTTGGCCAAAGGCTAAGCATTGCCATACAACGTGGCAATGCCGCCAGTCTCTCTTGGGTACATTACCAGTCACTCTTGGGTACATTACCAGTCGACAGCGATGCGGATGAATTTTTCGACGCTATATTTTAGTTTTTGTATAGTTTTAATAATAAAATAGATGTAATATGTAAAATATTAGCAAATAAAATAAAATATTAATGTATAATCCGCGCCAGACGTAACCTCATTACTCGTCTATGCCTTGAGTAATAAATAATATGTTTATTACTGTGACGACACCAATTTAAACTAACATTCTTACAACTATTCTTTCACATATTAATCTCATATAACACGACATAACAAGTTCTCGTAAATTCGCTATAAATGTGTGTCTAATTAAAATTTTATGGTTCAATCTGTCCGTCGTTAAGAATAATTGGTAGTACAGACGCCAGCACATCAACCTACTACAATCTGTCAAATTTCTTTAATAGATTTTCAACTTTATCTCTGAAGCATAAGGTTTAAAGTTTATTGGGAAAATGTGACAGTTTGGGGTAGGTTGATGTGCTGGCGTCTGTACATCAGTTTCTGCTCTTAAGTTATTGCTAGGTTCTCTATACCTAGAGCGGTTCTTCATCATTATTCATCTTAGTTATTGCGACGTTGGTGTTTTAATAAACTTACTAGCTGTGCCCGGCGGTTTCACCCGCGTAAATGTCGATCCCGTGAGAATATCGGGATAAAAAGTAGCCTATACGTTAATCCAGGGTGTCAGCTACCTCCATATAAAATTTTATCAAAATTGGTGCAGCCGTTTGAGCGTGAAGAAGTAACAAACATATAAACACCCCCCCCACCCGACCCCCCCCACACACACAGACTTTCGCCTTTATAATATTAGTGTGATGTGATGTGATTTGCCCAGTGAGCTATGACATAAGTCGTCTATGTACGTACTTAAACGACAGTTGTAACTACGTTCACACACACTTAAATCCTGCGAGATAATTGCGTAAAGTACCTAACAGTAGGAATGGCTTTCACTTTGACAGTTCAACAACATTCATTGCGTTTTTTACGTTGTTGAGTATACAATTTTTTCAAACATATGAAGCAATGGATTAGCAATATCCTTCAAAATTATTCACGTTATGATTGACAGTGTGTTACGCGATTAGGGAACTGGCAATAGAGCTTTTTTAAGAGCGTGCTGAAGTACTACCAGCATTACCTACTACTTTTTTAACCTAATACCTTTTTTGGCACACGACAGTTGAAAACAAAGATTACAAGCACCTAATCATGCTCACTTTAATCTGTGTTTGCGATCATTGCCAAAATTGTAAACAAAAATGAGTTTATGGAAAAATAACTTTAAGTTCTACACAATAAAGTTCAATTTACGCTACAACTTCAAACATTTTTATAACTTTTTCAATAGTGCTAGTCACCCTGAAACCAACCTAATTTACCACTAAAGTTGATATTCTTTTTAACTTAAAATAACATCAATTGGAAACATAAATTTGAATAGACCTTAAGTAGACATTGGAAAACGATAAAAAAAAAACTCTGGAAGGAATACTTTGAACGCAAATGCCTCAACATTTTGCCTTGTCATTACTTGCCCAACTCCGTCATTATTCCTTTACTAACTTACCTCCATAATCAAGATAAACACAAGGTTCTCATAATTTCTCGTAGAAAGTAACACAATCTTCTCCTGCTCAAATAACATAATTTTCTAAACGGCGCCTGTAATATTGAAACTCGTGCAGCTGAGACGCACGCGTCATTAAACAACAGTTACGCTAAATTACTAAGTGAGTAACAATGTTATTAGTTCGGCCATGAAAACTGAAAAGGTACCCTTGAACAGGCGTAGAGGCGTAGACACCATTTAGACGCTGCGTAAATACATACGCAGATAAAGCGTTGCGTAGACGCCACGCGAAGAGCAATTAATATAATTATTGGCGTTTCAAGATACCATGATGTTCTGATGTTTGTTTTGTTATAGGTGTACCAGAACCTCATGGCAAAAAAATAAAAAAATAAATTGTGATTTTCATATGGATTGATTTTTCTTTTATGGATGGGAAATCATCAAATGACGCGCTGGGTGGAGCGGAAGGGAGTGTCAGACTCTTACTGATTGGATTGACATTGCCATATGAAAATCTTAATTTTTTTTTGCCATGAAATTCTGGTAGACCTGATGGTCTATGATGTTGTGTGTTCTATGTTCTATGATAATGTACAGGACAAAAATATTGTGCCAATTCAGACAATTTTAAACTTATTGAAGATCTAGCTGTGCACGCGGCTTCGCTCACGTGACTCCGTTTTCCTTTGACTTTACAAATCATTGGAAACTTGAAGTTTTAGTAGGTATAGGTTTTAAAATCCCTTATAATAAATTCATGATCATTTAAAACCAATACCGTATGTTGCCGCAGTCCGCATATAAGTAGCATCGCAGACGCGTTAGTTGGATTTTTTCATAGTAAGCTATAGCGTTTAATCTCACGAAGCGACGCGCGCTTTACTTAAGGTGCTCCCTTACCGGAAGCATTCGCCTGTAATATAACGTTACAGATTCGAACATTACATCAGTGAGGGAGGAAAGTCGAGCATTACAGCGCGCACCTTGTAATGATACAATGTGTAATATCTTGATACAACTTGTAACATCAATGCGCTCTGCTTGTAAAAAGTCAAATCTGTAATGTTACATTACACGCGAATGCTCGTCAGTCAGGGAGGTAGTATTGTAATGTAATGCTCCAAGTCGAATCTGTAATGTTACATTACACGCGAACGCTCCTGGTGAGGGACCATCTTTATGTTAACCAAGTGTACAATCACGCTATGAATGTGTGCGTGAAGACGAAGTGTAAGCGTCAACACATAACGCACACACTCACACACACTTCCGACTTTGCCATTGTCTCCGAGAGCTTCTGCTGCGCTTACACACACATTCACAGAGTGTTTATACACTTGGTAACCACAAGTAAAGCGTGTGTCCTTTTGTGAGAAAAAAATTCTGTAGGAAAATAGATACGATATGTGGGTCTAATGCCATTTGAACATCCGTGACGTTCATAATCCCAGGGGAAGCGATTGGGCTCAACGAAAGGTAACGCTCTTTACAGAATGGCATTTATCTTAGACGTATGTGGCTAGGGGATAAACTTAAATCCAACTATTTGTAAGTTTCAAGGGAAAGAAATAGTTACCTATTTATCCTACTATCACACTAATATTATAAAGGCGAAAGTTTGTGAGTGTGTGTGTGTGTGTTTATATGTTTGTTACTTCTTCACGCTCAAACGGCTGGACCAATTTTGATAAAATTTTGTATGGAGGTAGCTGACACCCTGGAATAATATATAGGCTACTTTTTATTCAGATATTCCCACGGAGTCGACATTTACGCGGGCGCTGCCAGTATTTTATACGTTTTCCTCAAATAGTTAGTTGAGATGTTTTCAGGAATTACCAATGACACCGATATTATTGGGATCAACTTAACCTGTCGTCAAAATAGTTTTAATTCGAAGTTGTCTATATATTGGTTGCTTTCGAGATTACTTGGGTTCGAGCTTCAGATCGGGTTTTCCCTCAGCATTTTTCAGTAGCAGCCCTTGTGCCATAGATATATTTTACATTTCTATGCCTTGTGCCCTGTTGATAGCAATAGGTTCGCCCCCCTATTGCATGGGACTTTAACGTAACTGGCAAAATGTGGGTATTCTAGACTCTTTGGATGCAAAAAGGTAACTTAACTATCTCCTCAAAGCAACGGGGTAATTGCGTAACTCACTAACAGTACCAATGGCTTTAATTTTGACAGTTCAACAACATTCATTGCGTTATTTACGTTGTTGAACATATAAAGCAATGGATTAGCAATGTATGTCAAAATGATACAGATTGTGATTGTTAATGTGTTACGAGTACGCAAGTAATGCTGATGCATGAGGTTGTTAGAAGTTTCCATATAGTCCGCCATCTTAGTGCCCCGCCAACCGGCACAGGACGCCTAATGGTTGTAACGTGAAACATTTTACGTCGTGTGTCTCATCTCTGCCCCGCGGTGATTGCACCCACCTGTTCCACAGCGGCCACGATTGAAACATTTTCTGTAATGGCGACCATAGAGGGCTTAACGTTATTTCTATTTGAAAATAATATGCAGGAACACTTTGCAGAAATTGAGATTACATTCGTTTTGTGGCTTTATTTTGTTTAACGTTTGTCGGATGATCTTTATGTAGTTTAATTTTAAACTTTTATTTAATTCCATCAATTTTAAACGATATAATGTTATTGGAAATCAGGTTTATGCTTGGTTTTTTTGTATTGTATTAATTTAATTTTAATCTTTAACAATAGTATGTATTTTATTTTTAAATGTATTTTAATTTAATTATGTAGGTATTCAGAGTCTGTATGTGTACCTCTCGACACTTTGTAAGCTGTGGTTACCTTATATTACAGGATAATGTTTTAAGTTTTTTTTTTTTTTTTTATAGAAGATACCTCACTTCCGCCTAGCATTCGTGATTTAAAAACTATTTCTTTATTTAAATGTCGATTAAAAGAGCATTACCTTTCCTCTATACTGTGAGTATAGAGGAAAGGTAATGCTCTTTTAAAAACTATTTCTTTATTTAAATGTCGATTAAAAGAGCATTACCTTTCCTCTATACTGTGAGTATATAGTATATATGTTTATATATTTTAGTATTATGTATTTATTTAAGTATACTTATATTATTTTTATTTTATTTTTTGCATTATATGTGTAGGTTTATTTGATATTTTAGTTTTAGACTTCACACATTCATATTTTTCTCTTCTTGTTCTCACACACTATTGTCTACATTTCTTTTTTTTAGTTTTCCTTTCGCAGGTCTGCTGGAAGAAATTTCTTAAGAAATAAGCAGTACCTTTGTACTCAAATTGTAATCATGACATATCCTTATGTATTTTACTGTGTGTACATAAATAATAAAATAAATAAATAAATAAATACCTAATTGTAATTTAGCTCTCGTTCATAATGCTTAAAATAAATAAATAATAATTAGTAATAATCCCCTTATTTTGGTCATTATAATTATCCAATATGGTTGTGAGTATTGGGGCTACTTTCAACTATGTTTATTAACCCTTCGTATGCTTAAACGTGGATCCACGCGAGACACAATGACTTTTTAATTGTGTCTGTAATTACAGCATTCAACTGGTTAAAAGTAGATTCAGATATAAACAACTAAGGGCTGCAAATATGATTTTTTGATTTGTTCTTAACATAGGTAGTAAGGTCGTCAAGAATCTGTACTAGAGCAGCGACCACAGAGATTTAGAAAAAAAAAACAAACACAACAATCAAATAATCAAAAAACTTGCGAAAATCTTTAAATGCGCTATTAAACTGTTATAAACACACACGGACTTAATACAAAAAAAACAAGGTTTTTCTTTAGACCCAGGTTCGAGCCATGAATTTCGAAGTTTATTCAGACAAAGTTAAAGTTCTAATTACAAAAACTGACGTGAACTCTACATTCTTTTTCTTTGTCAGTGCACGCTTGACAGAGTGGTCGTGGTCATCACGTTGCAGTGAGATTTCGGACAGCGGTGATTTGTCTCATGATGTGACGCCAAATTTACATTAAGGTCTTGGCTTAAACCCAAACTCAAACTCAAAGCATTTATTTCAATTAAACCAGGCACTTTTGAATTGTCAAAATTAAGTAGTCGGTCAGTTGGTCAGAAAGTTGAAGCTAGTTGCCCATTCCAAAGCGTAGATCTCTATGGAGAAGAACGGGCAAGAAACTCCATGGACACTCTTTTTAAATCAAGATATTACAAAATCCTAGGTACATTATTCTTGTTGCTTCTATATGTGAGAACAATGTAAATGAAGAAACAATACAAGAAATAAGATTAAAAATAAGCCTTGGCAGTTAAGAGATGACCAGTCTCAACCGACGGCGTCCGTTCACGAACATGACCCGTTTTGTAATGAGACGAACAGAACTACTAGACACCCTACCAACACAAAACACCTCCTGAAAATAAAATTACACATCTTACATGTATCTTTCATAACACAATCTCATATAAAAACAATGGAGATATACCCCTACTGAAAGGTTAATGTAAGCACTGACCCCCACAGCCCGTGGGAGCTACTTCCGGGATGCACCTGTGACACATTATAGGGCACTTCCGGGCAAACACGGTTATAAGGCGCGAGTATCCGGTGGGAAATATACTGGGGGATATTATTAGTCAGCTGCTGTGCATTATTTATGTGTACATTCATGCAAGTTTTAGTTTGTTTATCTACACCCATGCTATAAATCCTCTATATAAGTTTCTGAAACTTATTGTTGGCTTATTGCCAACATTAAAATGGGTTTGACGCAAAATGTGCACTTCGCAAAAATGTGCACTTCGCAAAATGTGCACATCGCAAAATGTGCACTTCGCAAAATGTGCACTTCGCAAAATCTGTCATAGTAACCATAATAGCATCCAAATGAGTGTTATAATGTCGTACTAAATTTCATTATGCAACTCCTTTTCAAAAAAAGAACATTGTCATGCACGCGCGTTTCACTACCACAGCGCAGTAATTTAACAAAAGAACATACAGGTTATTCGAATTCACGTCGTATCCCGCCGGCCGCCACTTTTGTTCGATATTAGTATTGCAAAAAACTGTTTCAGAACCTTTTATAGAGGATTCATGTCATGGGTGTAGATAAAGTCTTGACGCAACTGTACATAATTATGTACTAAAACCCCTTATTATACAACAGTTGCATAAATAACTATTTTATTTTTAGGGATGGAAAATTTTTTGATGTAGCTCTCTCTTTCATAAAAAATCATACCGTTCAGGATTGCCGAACAGCTGTTTTCGAACAAAGTCCATCATCATGAACTTATAATGGAAAAAAATCTCGACTGTAAAAGTTGACAAAAACTTAAAAAAAAAACTTAAAAAAAAAGGTAATAATTAAATAATATAACAGCTCCGTCAAATAGAAAATGTCGACCTCATCTAGTTCTTTAAATATGATTAACGTGTAAAAGTGTTTGTACAAACACAAACCTACATACTTACAGGAATAAAACTATTTAGCTAATTTATAGCTAGCTAATGAAATAGGCAGTACCTTTATGCTCTTCTACCTATAAGTTTTTTTTTTTTAAGAAGTGTTTTTGTGTACAATTAACAAAAGAGATAAATATGCAGGATCGAAAAAAAGAAAAGGATCGTCGGATATAGTTGAAGTTTAGTAAGAAACCGATGGATGTTGTCGACTGACATTTAATTTGTTAAGTGAGCTGTTTTTTTCTATTAATAATATTAAATTTTATTCGAGTAAAATAAATAAATAAACTAAAGAATGACTGAAGATTTTTGTTAAAATTTCGAGCCCGCGTTATTTACATTTAAATTCTTAACCACTACAATGAACGCCTAGTTGTGCCTAACGCGATTTCTATTTAATATTACACAAAAAAAAATTGAAAAGTATTTTCCATATTTCTTTTGTAACTTCAACAGGCTTCAAGTGCTTATTCTTGAACGTAACGACACCCACAATATGGCGAGGTCACTCACTGAATGTCAGGAGGGATATTATTCTTTATTCATACCTTTATATCTTCAGTCGAGGCACTATTAGACCCTAACAATATAGTTTTGGTGGAGACATAGATGTGGGAACAGATAGAGGCGGTACATTTTAAGAATTTCACTGTAGATAACTCTTTTGGTAATGTTTACATAATCAGCCTTTAATCTTCCCACTGCTGGGACACAGGCCTCCTCGCCGTAAGAGGGAGTAGGCCATAATACACCACGCGGAAACATTGCGGGTTGGCGAATGTCATATGCCTTCTAATTTTTTTTAACTAGGACATGCCGGTTTTCTCACCGTTTTGATAGCAGTGGTGATGACATAATTTAAACAAAGTAAAGTGGCTACTTGGGATCGAACCCACGGCCTACAACTCGTAAGTCACGGCCGTTACCACTGGGCCACCACTGCTCTCATAAGGTTTAGTTACAGCAGATGTTTAGGTTTTACATTCCCGGCCTAATTTTCATTATCATTATCATCATTTCAGCCAAAAGACGTCCATTGTTGGACATAGGCCTCCCCCAAGAACCTCCATGTTGCTTCTCGCATCCAACGGGTTCCTGCAGCATTCATGGCCCACCTTGTGGGAGGCCTTCCAACGCTACATCTTCCGGTACGCGGTCGCCACTCCAGAACCTTTCGGCCTCACCGGCCATCTGTTCTGCGAGCAATGAGCCCTGCCCATTGCCACTTAAGTTTGGCAATTCTTCGGACTATGTCGGTTACCTTGGTTTTCCTGCGGATATCCTCATTTCTGATTCGATTACGCAGGGAAACTCCAAGCATAGCCCTCTCCATTGCCCTTTGGGTGGGGGTGGGCCTAATTTTACTTGACTGATATTTCATTAACAAGCCCTTATTTCAATTGGACAGGCCAAATTCAATAGTTCGAAGATACCATGAATCACCAAGAAGGCCTCATTTCCCTGCATCCGCTCGTACGTGAAACTTTTTATATCTGGAAGTGTTGAGTGAATGGATTACTTGTAGTCAATTATGCACCAGTATCGACCATCGCGTCATCAAATACCATTAGGTGAGATCAGCACCCTAATTGTGTAACACACTATCAATCGGAATCAGAATCATTTCGAAGCCAATTGCTAATCCATTGCTTCATAAGTTCGAAAAATTTGTCTGCTCAACACGTAAATAACGCAATCATAGATATTATATGAAATTTCTATGAACGCAATGAATTTAGTTGAACTGTCAAAATTAAACCGATTCCGATTGATAAAGTGTTACTCAATTGCTTCGCAGGTATGGATTTAAAATTATGACAGAACCTTGAACCAAAAGGCTTATTAGAAAGCCATTCTTCTTTAGGTATTCACACTCATCTTTAAACGTGATTATCATGATTTTCATCGTCAATTAAACGGATAGTTTGTTCCCATATGTCTACTGAATGAAAGTTTAAAGACACGCCACATAACTTTTACCTAAGTGTTAAAGGTCATTCGCTACCCAGACTGCCAAAACAGCTAGTTTACTAAGCTCCTTAATACCAACATTATCATAGAAATATACAATATTTTCGAGCACTAATTACTTTTATCGCCTTGACAATTATATTTAATTGTTTAAGGGTACTTGGCGCCTTCTCTCGCCCTTTTGCGTCTCTGAGAATTTCAATTACTAACTAAACGACGACTCTTTAGTCTAGTGGCGACATTTGGGGTTATATTGTTTAAGCTGAACAAATTACTTTTGATTATCTTTATTATAGGTAGGTATGTCAACTTTGCCCGTTTCTAAGATATCAATACTACTAAACGATTACTAATTGTGGGCCTACCACGTTACAACTACCAATTATCATACAATGGTGTGGTGACTCCGGTTCTTCATGTAACCATGCTTATCAGGATAAAATGACTTACTAAGTATATAAATTGATGATGACAATTTTCTATAAGTAGAAAACTTATCAACAAAGGTCTGGCAGTAATCGCCTCATGGTTCAATTAACCTTTTGAACGCCATTGTCACATATATGTGACAAACGAAATCTTACCCTGAACGCCAACGTCACAAATATATGACAAAATACACGTTGGTCGTCGACGTCAGATATTATGAAATAAACCATTTAATCATAACTTTTGTGTGTTTTTATTTATATAATTTAAAAGTTTAAGCTTCCGTCTATATTGTATTGCATAAAACTAATATAAATAAACCACCAATATCGAGAAATTTGTTGTTTTAAGTGTGTGTGTGTTGTTGTGTTGTTAAAGTGGCCTGGCGTCAGGGGCACGGCGATACGTTTATACTCTAGCGTTCAAAAGGTTAAAAACCAAGTATAAAAATATGGATGTTAAAATCTTTCGACTCGTCTTCAGCATTAGGCATGTCCATGTTCCACTTCATCTTAGCTCCGTGTGTCCTCAAGCGTCATGGCGACAGCTACATAACGAGGGAGCGACCTTTTCGCGACATTTGCACCAAGAAACTGGGCAGCTAGCCTTGAAGGTATGGTGAAAGGTGACCTTAACAGGGGAGCAATGAGGACACTGCCATTTAGCACCCTTAGAATATAGGAGATTAGACGTGAAAGCTTTAAGTGATTTATTTCATTAACTAGCTGCTGCACGCGGCTTTTCTCGCGTGGATGTCAGAAATTATCCCGTAGGAACGTGCTACCGGGATACAAATTTGATATCCAAACTAATATTATAAATGCGAAAGTAACTCTGTCTGTCTGTCTGTCTTTTCTTCACGCCTAAACTACTGAACCGATTTAGATGAAATTTGGTGTAGAGATAGTTTGAGTCCTGGGGAAGGACATAGGATAGTTTTTATCCCGATATTCCCACGGGATCGACACTTACGCGGGTGACACCGCGGGGCGCAGCTAGTAACTTATAAATATCTCCAAGCTATACGAAACACACACATCAGCTAATTAGCTGCTGGTGTGTCTAACCAAATATTAAATACTCGTAAATAATAATAAATAACATCAGCTTTCTGCCAGTGAAAGTCCCGTCAAAATCTTTCCAGCCGTTTCGGAGATTAGCTGAAACAAACAGACAGACAAACATTTCATCAATTGTTTTTTTTTTTGTTATAAGTACCGTATAATACTCGTACGCTCATATGTATTTAGTAACAAGATATTATTTTGACATTACTGACAGACACATCAATTTTATTTATTTGTGTAGTATGTATATTTGTATATATAGATTGAAGGTTACGACATTATTAGGCAATACCTAACTACATTGATTGCATGAAAAGTTCGTGTGAATTAAAAATTTCAGAAAAGAATAATTACTTCGAAGATCTCTTAGAGAAAAATCAAAAACAGCAAATAATGAAATAATCTTTCTGATGAGCTAATGAAAAGATTGGACCCAGTTTACCAAATCCTTAACTTGCAGCTAGCCAAATTGATTGAAGCTACTTTATTGTCGACAAGAACTCGGGCAACGAACTCGTGCATTTAAGGTTAGGTATTTGAATCTAAATATAGACCACTTTTACGTGCTCCTGACATCTATAAGTAACCTCCGTCTAAAAATATTCGACGATATCTCAATAAAGCCACTGTCGCAAACGGAACGACATACTTATGTTGTAATATCCGTATATCCGGCGCGAATTCGTTTGCGAATATTAACGCGTCATCGAACACCCCTCCGAATCCGGATCAGCGATTGGCGCATCGGGAGAATCTTGCAGGATCACATAATACTATCAGAATATCTCTTTATTCAGATTGTCCTATTGTTGTGCAAGATCTCCGAGATGTATTTTTTATAATATGTGAAAAAGCGTGAACAGGATATTGGAAACAAACTCTGACGGGTGCAGTATTTTCTATGTGAGTTATATCTAGGGTGGATGCGCAAGGCGTGTGTGAGAGGGCTATGTCCAGCAGTGGACTTTGATATAACATGCGGTAAGAGGAATCTGGATATTGTACAAGCAGTACGCATTTTATTGTACATAAATCTAATCTGCTTAACTATGTGACTTGACAGAAACCTTATGGGAATCTGTTGTTCTAAGGTTGAGGAAGACTGTCCGCTCGTGATACAGTTTTATACTAGTACGAGGGGATAGGGCGAACCAGTCCAAAGACAACCAAAACATTTTTACGATCTACCATTTCACATTCTCTAACTGTTAACCTACTCTTTAATTGTCAAAATAACTTTAAACGATTTTTGTCTGATCCTGGGTTTATTATTAAGTTACTCTGTATGGTTGTCTCATATTCATGAATAAAGATTATTATAAGCTAGCTGTGCCCCGCGGTTTCACCCGCGTAAATGTCGATCCCGTGGAAACATCGGGATAAAAAATAGCCTGTAGGTATGTTAATCCAGGGTGTCAGCTACCTCTATACAAAATTTTATCAAAATTGGTCTAGCCGTTTGAGCGTGAAGCAGTAACAAACATATAATCGCACACACAAACATTCGCCTTTATAATATTAGTGTGAAGTGTGATATAGAAATAATGGCCAAAGCCGTTACAACTTGCAAGCAAGTCCGAACATAACTATTCATACAAATACAAACAAACCTTCATAAATTCACTCCCTTATTTCTTAAGAAGGGTTAGCAGAAATCCACATGCTACAGCCCGATTCAAACATTATGGCGGCTCTGAAGAGCACTTCTTGCAGCTCAGTACCTCATTCCTCACCCCCGCTGACATGTCATCATGCCTCATGTTCCGACCCGCAATTTTTGAATCGGGCTGTACAATATTGTATTTGGTGACAAAAGCGTCTAATGTGATTACCACCCTATTAAAAGGCCACATTACCCACAAAAACCTATTCTAACTTCATAAAAGAAATAGACCTACCAGACTTTATTAAAACCTTCGCTTCCAAACATATTGGTATAGCAATCCAATATCGACACAACAGTCGGGCCGCGGCCCCGTCTGCGGTAGGTACCTCGGCTCAAAGCGATTCATATCCAAACGAAAACAATACTGCTTCAACAAAACACAAATAGAAACTTTTTGATTGAATTCAAGAAACTTCAATACCCTTGGGACGTAGATATATGAAAGAATGTTCTAAGTAATTTAAGTATACAGGGTGAAATTGAATTCATAGGCATCCTTTTAGAGGGTCATTGTAATCATCATTATGAACAACTTTTACTATGGGACGAAACCTGAAATCAGCTCTTCCCTATATTTTGACGAGTTATGTGATCATAAATGCAAGGAACAGCTGATTTTTTTTTCGCAAGTTTAGGTTTAGTGTAGTTATAAGTTGTTCATAATGATAAGTACAATGACCCCTTAAAAGGATGCCCATGAATTTAATTTCACCATGTAGAAGCATCGGGTAATTGCGTAAAATACGAACAGTAGTACCTAATGGTTTTCATTTAGACAGTTCAACAACATTCATTGCGTTATTAACGTTGTTGAGCAGACTAATGTTTCGAACATATGAAGCAATGGATTAGCAATATCCTTCAATATTATTCAGATTTTGATTGATAGTATGTTACGCAATTAGGGTGCTGGTTCGTGGCCAAACAATTACAGGCGTACGAGTCGACCAAGCAGTGGTGGCCAGAGGTAACGTCCCCGAGTGGTACGTCGTGGGTTCGAACCTAGGCAGACACTTTATTTTGTGCAATTTATTTAATCAGCACTGCTCTCAAAAACGGTGAAGGAAATCATCGCGAGGAAACCGACATGTCCCAGAACCAAAAAATCGAAGATAAGTGATATCTATCAACCCGCACTGGGCCCGCGTGGTGGATTCTTGCCCATTCCATCTTACAGAGAGGAGCCCGTGTCCCAGCAATGGCAACGTTATAGCTGATTATACTATGGGTCATTGCATATTAAGACCGTGTCTCGGAAAGCACGTCGCTGTTGTTACGGATCGGCAGTAGCCCCGAAAGTCTGACAGTCTTACCAAGGGGTATCGTATTACCCAGTGCCTGGGTTGTGGAGGTCAGATAGGTAGTCGCTCCATGTAAAATACTGGTATTCAGCAGTGTCGTGCATTGCATAGCATAAGCAGTGCCTACCTCGATATATCAACATAAGCCTGTCAATTACATTTTAGTGTGTGTGCCCCACAATTAAGAAACTCGCTAAATTATTATACCTAACAAAACCTTCATACAAACACGCGCGGCAGTAGCACAGTGTGGCAGTAGGCAAGGCAGTCGCCGGACGACCTACTCGGCTCCCGTACTATTCGCACATTGTCATTGGTCTTTCCTCGTTCAAGTTAATACGACAAAATTAAAAATACGTACGTTTCACGCGTAATACCATGACGTTCGACCTTTGCAATGTATCACCCTTAAGTAGGCATGCCTACTCAAATAACCACACTTTTGACCTCACTTTTTTTTCTGATTAGTGACCGCGTTTGTCTAGACTGGACCCGGCCTAGTGAAAACCAATGCACGCCACTGGTATTCAGCTGCATCCGGTCAGACCGAAAGCCGACCCCGACACAGAAAAAAGATAGGCAGATGATGAGAAGCTGATAATGTAAATAGTACAGTCATTATTTATCCTCCTGCTCTCATTCCAATTTTATACAGCAATGGTCTCGTTACCCGTCTCTTTCTAGCCAGAATGTCATCTTACACAATCCATCTATTGATTCTTTGAGTATTGTCCATAACTACGGTACAGCCATGAAATCACGCAGGTATTTTCGACGCTGAAATTCAAAATATTGACATTTAATAACCAGAGGCATTAGGCAAAACATAGATAAGAGAAATTTCGCAGTTACACCGAACTCACGTGCTAGTATATGACTGCTTGTTTACAATACATTTACCGTACTACAAAGGGTTAGTCTTCAAAGTTGATTGGGAAAATTTGACAGTTTCGGGTGGCTTGATATGCTGGCGTCTGTACAGTCAACAGCAAAATTAAATTATGAAAATCAGAAATTCAATACTAATGAACGGAGTTCGCGTCAGAAATGTGTGTCGTCGAAGTGATTGAAAAGTATGTGGTTGTAAATTATACCAAACATTTACTACTAGTACAGCTGCCACATATTCGTGATCAGTTTTGACTCCAAAAGTTATAAACTCAATTCATCATCTACTTTGGCTGTTGACTGTACATGAATATAAAAAAATATATATATTAAAGGGAGAAAGAATCATAGGGCATCAAAAATATCGTCCGCATCGCTGTCAACACGAAAAGTGCCCAAAAAGCTGGCAGGATTGCACGTTGTATGGCGATGCTGATTCTTTGGCTGAAAAACAGGTAAAAACATAAAAACATGACTCAACACAAACATACCCAGAATACCTAGGTTGTACTTCGCAACACTCGGCTTTCATCTCAGTTCATAAGATTGTCGGTACCAATCGAAGAGCACTTTCACCGTGTTTACTTTCACGTCCAACTGTACTGTCGCACACAAAAGTGTTTGCGTGTGTACTCTCGTTCGTGTACCTTTTTATTTGCGAGTTCCCGTTTTCATTTAATTTATTTTTTTGTGTTTAGAACTAGTTGGATGTTTTGCTTGTTTGTTTTAAGAGTTTGTTTTTGTAAATATACTCCATAGGGAAAATATTTTCGTGTACTTAATGTTATGTAGCATGTCGGGAGTATATTTATGTAGTTTCACAATTCATGTTTTAGTGTTTCATCACAGAATACCTATATAATAGTACTGGTTTCATTGCGTCATTTCAATAAATTAATATGTATCTACGTATCTTCATTTATCTATACGAATACTACCTAAGTTTACATGCCTAATTTTGTTAATAATCCTATTAGAAACAAAACTAAGTACCTAATAAATAAACGTTTCAGCACCATCATCATTTCAGCCGAAAGACATCCACTGCTGAAAATAGGGCTCTCCCAAGCACAAATTAGGCTTGTACCACAGAATAACTAATAGTACTATCGGTTTTACCTACGTTATTACTTTTGTGCTCGTCTGTATGTGTTTATATCTTGCGTTTATTGCCTTTTTCACGAAAACATTTAAAAACCGAACAAAAGTTTGAAACTTTACGGCACTGAAAATTTCGGGAATCAAGGAAGTGACACAACATTACTATTTAAAAATGTATTTATTGCTTTTCGAAGTATTCTCCGCGAAATTTGACACATTTTTCCATACGATGGAACCAATCATTGAAGCAACCATTCCATTCGGAAGTTGGGTCTCCAAAATGGACGTTTTGTAGGCGTCCACAGCTTCTTCAGGTGATGAAAATCTCTGTCCACGCAATTTATTCTTTATTTTAGGGAAAGTATAGAAATCATTAGGGCTTAGGTCGGGGCTGTACGGCGGATGGTCTAATAATTCTATGTTTTCTTGCTCTAAAAACTCTTTTGTTCTGTGCGCGGTGTGAGAACTCGCATTGTCGTGATGGAGGATGATGCGGCGGTTGCAGTTCTCTTTACGGAGTTCAGAAACGACCTGTGGCAAACAAATGCTAGCATACCATTCTGCATTAATCGTTCTTTGTCCCTCAAGAGGAATAGTCGTAACATGGCCGGTTTTGGAGACAAACGTGGCCACCATTTCTTTTGCAACACTCCGTGAACGAACAATTTTTGTTGGCTTTAACTCATTTTCGAACACCCAATCTCCCTGAAGCGCAAACTCGTCGACATGTGTATCTTGCCCGTCCTAATCTATGGTGCTCAGACCTGGTCACTCACCGAGTCGCAAAAGTTCCGCCTTGGCGTTTGCCAAAAAGCAATGGAGCGCAGCATCCTGGGTGTAAAAAGACAGGACAAAATTCGAAACACCATGCTGCGCTACAAAACGGGTATAATAGACGTAGGCAAGAAAGCTGCCAGACTCAAGTGGGACTGGGCGGGTCACATCAGCCGCATGCAGGATGACTGCTGGGCAAAAGTTTCCACACAATGGGTGCCTGAAGATGGACGGCGCCGCCGAGGTCGGCCCAGAAAGCGGTGGCGAGATGACCTGGACGCGTACCGCAAGGGCTGGTTTGAGGTGGCGCGGGAAAAGAGTTCCTGGAAGGACTTGGGGGAGGCCTTTGCCCAGCAGTGAGACAGTACAGGCTAAACAAAAAAAAAAAAAACTCGTGACTGGTTTTTTGTTTCGGGTTCGTACGCGTATATCCAGGATTCGTCACCTGATACGATGTTGTATACAGTATTTGAGGATCCTGCGTGGAATCTTTCGAGAGTTCTGACGCACCAAGTAACGCGAGCCGCTTTTTGCTCTTCACAGAGCGAATGCGGTATCCATCGGGAAAACAACTTTTTTACACCTAATTGTTCATGCAAGATTATTTGTATTTGACTCATGCCAATGTCTAAAGTTGCCTGAATTTTGCGGTATGTCACATGTCGATCTTCCTCAATCAGCTTACGCACAGCATCAACGTTTTCTTGGGTGACTGCAGTTTTTGGACGACCTTGACGGGGATCATCACTGAGCTTGACACGTCCACGTTGAAATTCAGCAAACCAGCGATAAATTGTGGTTTTGGATGGGGCTTCATCACCAAATGCAGAAATCATTCAAATTCAAATTCAAATATTTATTGCTCAACACAGTAATTTTATCCATTTCCAGATGTTAAGTGAATGCGCAGTACACTGTATTGTACCAATTCAGGCATGCAATATTCATAATTATAGTTATACAATTTCATTACATAATGTCATAAATTCAAAAATAATAAAAAATAAGTTGTACAATGATATAAATTCAAATTAATAAGTTAACAATGTCATAGATTCAAATTAAAAGGTAATGTCAAAGTATTAATAGAATTAACCAATTTATAATTTTTCATGCATTGTATTATTCAAATTAAAATATATGCCAGTAGTCATTCAAATTACATTATATAATTGCACTTAGATAGAATTAAGCTTAAATAAATCGGCCTTTTGACATATCTAATTATTGTTTATTTAACTTGTCTGTTAAGAATTCACCAATGGAATAGTACGCTTTTTTAACCATAAAGCCTGTTAGCATTCTTTTGAATTTGTTTACATCATTCTCAAGTCTTATAGTCGTGGGTATCATATTATACATTTTTGGAGCCATTCCCAGAAAACTTTTTGCATATAATGCTGTTTTGTGAGGCACAGCGTGAATCTTGTCCTGGTGACGTTTACTAGTCAGGGTGTCAAATAAGTATAAGTGTTTTTTAACGAACATTGCTACTTCAAATGCGTATAGAGATGGAAAAGTCATTATTCTTAGGTCAATAAAGTGTGGTCTACAACTATCAGTAGCTTTTATTTGGCACACAGCTCTTAAACACTTTTTTTGTGCCTTAAACACTAGCTCCCTATCCGATGAATTTCCCCAGAACATTATGCCATAGCGTAATGTAGAAGACACGTATGCATGATATGCAGTCAGTACGGTTTCGCGGCTTGCTATTTTACTGAGATTATGCAAAGCGTACTGGAACTGATTAAGTCTTTTTATTATATGTTCAATATGTTTACTCCATTTCATATTCTCGTCTATATAGAGTCCCAGGAACTTTGTGTGCTTTGTTTCTTCTATTGCTTTGTCAGCATATTTTATATTAAGTTTATCTTGATTTATTCTTTGTTTAAATGACATAACATAAGTTTTATCTAAATTTACATTAAGATTGTTATTATTTAACCATGTTATTAACCTGTTTAGATTTAGATTTATATCCATTTCATAACTATGTGAATCCCTATTTTGGTCTGTGAAGATAATTGTACTATCATCAGCAAACAGGGTCATGGGATGCTCAATAACTCTAGGCATATCGTTTATGTATACGAGAAACAATGGTGGGCCGAGGACGCTACCCTGAGGTACACCAAAGTTCGTTTTTCTAGGTTTTGATTGGTACGTTAGTTCTAATTTTGTCTTCTGGCAGATCTTTTGTATACTCGTTATTTGATACCTATTTTTTAAATACGATTCAATTAATTTTAATACGTTGCCCCTTACTCCATATTTTTCTAATTTAGACAAAAGTATGTTAAAGTCAACAAAATCAAATGCCTTGGTCATATTCATGAATAAGGCAGTCGCCCGTGTCCGTCTATCCATATTTGTTACCACTTTATTTACAAGGCTGTATATTGCCATATTAATATTTTTGCATTTTCTAAAGCCGTACTGTTCTTCCGCAAATATTTGATGTTTTTCAAGAAAAGGATACAAGTTATTGTAAATAACTTTTTCAAAAATTTTTGAGAAAATTGGAATTAACGCTACAGGTCTATAATTCTTAGGATGTTGTCTGTCATCTTTCTTATACAGTGGTTTTATTACAGATATCTTTAAATCTTTAGGGTATGTACCATTTTCTATGCATAAATTTATAATGAAACTAAGAACAGGAGATATTTCTATTTATTTATTTTTTTCATCCGGTCAACACACTGTTTTTGTGTTGAACCACTTCGAAAGTCATAATAAATCATCGCTCTTGAATTTTCTCGAGTCAATTCCATTTTCTCAACGACTAAACAAGTTTGACAAAACCTTGTGACAAGACCGAGAATCTTTTTTTAAATAAATAAATGGTATTCGATTTTTAAAACCAAGGAGTTTTCAATTAAAAAGATTTTAATATGACAGGAACAGTGGAAATATTCCATTCCCGATACTTTTAGTGCAGCCTTGTATTGTAGTTATTGCAAAACACGAACACGTATTTAATTGAACTCCTAAACCACCCAAAAAAGCTTAAAAAATTAGGACTATTATTATAATATATTAAAACATCACGCCTGCACTCCCCGAAGGGTTAGGCAGAGGTGTATCTATTCATAATATACCCTCATTTCGCCAGTCATGTTAAGTCCCATGTAGCAGGTGGTGAGGCTATAGCCATCAACCGGGCAGAAATCTAGACTTCGGGCTGCTACTGAGAAATTACTAAAGAGAAAAACCAATTCAGGTACAAATTAAATTAGTAAGCAAAACTCTGCGGACGTGATGGGCATGGGTTCAACACGATAAAACAAACAAAAAAGAAATTCATTTGACGATTTTTTACCAATAAAGCCCCTAAATGTCATTCGGGCGCCAAAACATCCCTGTAGTATTCTATGTATTACATAATTATTATGTCATACAAACATGTTTTTAATTTTCACTCTAATAATAATAGCCTCCCGACCGATTTCAGTCATGGCGGCCAATCAAAACTCAAAGCATTTATTACGAACTAGCTGCGCCCCGCGGTTTCACCCGCATAAGACTCGATCCCGTGGGAATATCGGGATAAAAACTATCCTATGTCCTTTTCCGGGACTCAAACTATCTCTATACCAAATTTCATCTAAATCGGTTCAGTGGTTTAGGCGTGAAGAAGTAACAAACATATAAACACACACACACACTCACAAACTTTCGCCTTTATAATATTAGTGTTTATAGTGTTTATAGTGTTTATTATGTCATACAAACATATTTTTAATGTTCACTCTAATAATAATAGCCTCCCGACCGATTTCAGTCATGGCGGCCAATCAAAACTCAAAGCATTTATTACGAACTAGCTGCGCCCCGCGGTTTCACCCGCATAAGACTCGATCCCGTGGGAATATCGAGATAAAAACTATCCTATGTCCTTTTCCGGGACTCAAACTATCTCTATACCAAATTTCATCTAAATCGGTTCAGTGGTTTAGGCGTGAAGAAGTAACAAACATATAAACACACACACACACTCACAAACTTTCGCCTTTATAATATTAGTGTGATATTAGTGTGATAGTGTGATAACCATTTAGAGACACTTTTGAATTGTCAAGAAGTCAGTCAGTCAGAAAGTATGAAGCTAGTTGCCCCTTCCAAAGCGTAGGTACCTATGGAGAAGAACGGGCAAGAAACTCCTTGGACACTCTTTTAAATTATATTTTTACAAAAATATTAGTTGCATCATTAATGTTGAATTTATGATTATATGTGAGAACGATGTTAAAATAAAAGACGTACGCGTTAAAAGCGTCCAGAGTACAGCAAATAGTAAAAACAGCTAAGTGATGACCATCTCAACGGAGAGTAGCCAGGTACGCAGGAGATATTATAATGCACAAGTGTGTGCGCAAACACAGGTGCACTCTCTGGCCCTTTAATCTCATAGTCCGATGGGACGGTAATCCGACACGACAGGGGAAAGATCAGCATAGCTATTCACAAACACTCGATACGCTTCCGTATCGTATCGAACATTAATCATTGTTATCGTAGGAGTCTTCTAAACGCTGTTCACAAGTCCAAAACCCGAAAATTTTGTCAGTTTAAATCAAATAGACGCCCGCTATTCTTCCAACAGCTATTTTCTGTTGAGGGCAAGTCAAAACAGGTTATCGAAATGTCAGGTTTTCGATACGATAGCCTTTCGTATGGTTGTGAATAGCTATGCAGGAGCAGGACTAACGGCTGTACGTGCTTTCCGAAACACGGGGGTATTGACCCCCAACTCCGGGACTACGGAATTCCTAATGCAAAACCCAATAACACTTTGCCCGACCCTGGAATCGAACCCAGGACCCCACGCTCAGCACTCTCGCTTGCAACTACGAGACTAACGGGGCGGTCAAATTTCAATGTTCACACTAGATACCTATTATTGTACCGTCAACTAGCTGGTGCTGTCGTGACATTCAAACCCGATAACAACTCTCAGTCAAGGCCAATCAGTAGCATAGGTCAGTACACTTAGAAATAAAAAGTTTTTGAACTCAGCAGATTGTAAGAAACAACTACATATTTTTTACAGAAACGGAACGAACTATGATTCGGATAAAAAAAAATCCCATACAGGATTAGCACCTGCATTTAGTAACATCAATCTATACAATCAGTACCGTCTTTACCATAAGGGCACTCGGGGCCCGGGCCCAGGGCCCTCTACCCCACGGAGGCCCCGGTAGGCAGATATTACAACGCTTACCTACATTCAAAAGCACAATTTCATGATTCTAGGATCATGAAATTTGGCAAGAACCAATGTCATGTAGTAAATAAAGAAAAAAAACTGAAAACCGTAATTTTGAAGTTACATTCCTACAAATTTGTATGGAACGTGACGTCTGACTCACACTTGACCAGTCTTTTTTACTTTCCAAAGGGAACCCAAATTCTTCCGGCCTGCCCTAAGACGGCGTTGTATACAATACAATATACAAGCTTATCAGATAAGTAACTATTTCATAACCAAAACAGTACATAATATGTATAGTTCTCAAAGGCAAGTAGACAATCGTTGCGTTTTATCGTGCGATTGTTTTGTCTCGTAACAGATTATATTTCACACACCGAATGTTTCTAGAAGTAACCTCCACTAGTCGCAATCATTCAATTATTTCCCCCCATCATAAAGGGGAGAACGGGAATATAAATAAAATAGAACATTCAAATAGCTCTGTCAGTTGGTGGAACATTATTCAATCAAATAAAGTATAGGGGAGACACCCGATGACCCGACTTTAGTTACCCAGTACCCTAATCATATATATAGATAAACTCACACCTGCCTCCCATGGGGGTAGCCAGACACGCCACCTGCTAGGATCCTTACATACCCTTTTTGCCTCGTTTACGTTCGTACACCTGGTCATACACGTTAACACGTACCTACACTGGTTGCGAGTACCTACTCCGCACCTGACCTTTCAGAAGAACATCACCAATAAGGTCACCATATTTTTTTAAAGTCATCATCATCATCATTTCAGTCGAAAGACGTCCACTGCTGGACATAGGCCTCCCCCAAGCACCTCCACTTCGACCGGTTTTGTGCTTCTCGCATCCATCGGGTTCTTGCGACCTTCACAAGATCGCCGGTCCACCTTGTGGGAGGCCTTCCAACGCTACGTCTTTCGGTAGGTACGTGGTCGCCACTCCAGAACCTTTCGGCCCTATCGGCCATCTATTCTCCGAGCATGTGCCCAGCCCATCATTTCAGCCGAAAGACGTCCTCTGCTGAACATAGGCCTCCCCCAAGCACCTTCACTTTTTTAAAGTAATCGTACACAAAATCTAAGCAAGTTCAAAAAATATGTATGTCACGTGATCAACTTTGAACGTTAATATCTCGGAAACGTGACGCTTTACGGGGTTTGGCCTTATTATATTTTCCGTTTGCACTGATGTCAGCTATCGATTTATATAGGTTTGATGCGTAGCCGCCATTTTGAAAAAAAAAAAAAAACAAAATGGTGCGACAGTAGGTATGCCAGCCAGGCTCCATATAAATATCTTCTATCCCCTTTTACCTTTTGTTGCCGGTGAGTAAGATTGAGGCAATCAACAGACTGCAGGTTAAGCGGCCATCTTGATGACAAGCTGATTTTTTAAAAATAGGGCACTATGGGTAAACTTAACTTTTCTCAAAAGAGATTTATCTTGGCTGTGGTTTGAAGGTTTTAGGATAAGATTGTTTTATTATCACCATTTACATAGTTCAAATGACCTACACGAATTAGAAAATCATTTAAAAAAGAAATGACCTTAATGATCAGAAAGTTTAATTATAAGGTAAAAGTACTTTATGAGAGTATTTTTATGTAAATAAGATAGACCGTATTTATTCAAATAATCAGAGTACAAACCATAACGCTGCTGAAAAATTAGGAGAAAATTCTATAACGACCGCCCGCGTCCGCACGACGCGACGCAGTTAGCAGATATGTAAATAGTAAATTATACAGACCGTGAATTATACTTCAATAAATCAAGACCAGTTTTAATTAACGTAACTTTATTATTGTAAACATTTCACTATGAGGATCGCAAAAGAATGGAACCTACCTTCTGTCGATCTATCCTGTTAAAAACTCAATTCTATTTTTTTTTAATTATGGTAAGCAAAGCCGATGTAGACCACTCTGCCAATGTCTAAAGTGAATTGGACTGTTAAAAACCCACCGTGGAAACTTAGATGAAGTGAGCTTGAAGTAAGCTGTCAATAGTGTCAATCTCTAGCATCAGGAGGAATGACAGCTCTTCACCTCAGTATTCACAGTGAGATTTTCACTAGACTAGCTAGCTATGAAGTGAAGTTGATAAATTGAGACACTTTTTAGGTGGTCTGTATACGGGGTGAAATTGAAAACATGCGACAAATCGAAATGGGAGATTGTACTCATCATTATGAACAACTTTTACTATGGGAGCAAACCTGAAATCGTGAAAAAAAAATCTGCTGTTCCCTACATTTATGTTCGAGTAACTCGTCAAAATGTAGGTAACAGCTCATTTTTTTTTCTCGATTTCAGGGTATGGTCCCTTAGTAAAAGTTGTTCATAATAATGAGTACAATGAATCTCCCATTTCGATTTGTCGCATGTGTTCAATTTCAACCTTTATAGCCACAATGACTTAACCTACACACCGCCAATCGGCAACTGGCACGCCACAAGTCACAACTCTCATTGCCTAACACCGACTATTACAAAAGTTATAATTAAGTCATTAAACCACAATAATATAACTGCCATATTGCATGTTTTCCGGCGACAACTCAATAAAATAGTAAGGTAACAGGTGAAATTATAATAATTACATAAAAACAAGTTGTGGTAACTGTTTCTCTTTGCCCCGACCTCCCCTAAGTCCCTGTGGACCTGTTGCGTATGTTTGTTTACAATGTTACGCGAAACCGGTCGAATGGTCTCGAATGCACCTTACTTACAGAATTACCACCAGTCCAAAATCGACCTTAATCACATCAAGCAAAGTTGAGTATCGCGTGAAAATCTGATAAGAGTTACGACGTTCTCTTGCGTAAAATTGCTCAAGCATTCCAGAAAGCGGACTGACGTTTATCCATCATCAATAGCAAACGAGTTTGTGTCTTATTTAGTTGGAGTGAAAGTTGAAATTAGAGGCACAGATTTATCGATAGAGGGTGCAATGACGAAACCTGTAATACTCGCGCAACGGTAGCGTCAGCATATAAAATGTACAGGTTTGGTTAGTTTCCATATTATTTGATTACGGTATTATTTAATGCAGTGCCAATATACGTAAAATATCAGTTATGCATGATGAGAATTCTCGCATAAATCAGATCAAATAAAATAAAATAATAAACTAGCTAGTCTGGCTGCACTACTGCTTAGGTCCTAACAAATAGGGACGATTTTTGCTGATAAGCATGGAAAAACACTCTCAGTTATGTAAATTATGGTCAGAATTCGTCGAAGACAAGAGAAAGGAGACATCAAATCGGTGAAAAGGTGATAATTTTCATAAACAAAGTTAGGTAACATTATGCACCTACTTTACAAAACAATTTTGTTTATTCTTCAAGCCACAGACAAGTTTTTTTTTTATTTAAAATACTAAAATATTAAAGTCCACAGTTTGTAATTAAAGGGATCAGGGGAAGCACCACTTTTGTCACCTAATGAACGAACTGAGATATTACTAATTAAAAGATAAGATCTTTTAAGTAAAATAGTGTCATTTATACCCAAGGCACTTTAACGGTAATAGGTATAATGGTATAGAGGGTAGGGGTAGGTATAGCTGTCACAGTCGACCACGGACAACGTTGTTTTTTTCCTGAACGGTCCGGACATTGTATATTTCTTCCCTGTATCGATATTTTAAAAGCATGAAAGCTCGGAGACTATGGATGTTATTATTGCCCTGTTGTTTTTGACAGAACATAGCGACAAGTATAACCATTCAGACTGCATTGCCAGTTGAAAAAAATTAAAAATGTGACAAAATTTATTCTTCCCCTGATCCCTTCAAATGTTAATAAATTGTTTATTAATCATAACAGCATTTAGTACATGGTAATTTACAGGGTTGACAAATTAGTGAACTAAAACTACAGTTGAGATGGTGGTGAGTTGCTGCATTCCCAGCTAGGTTATAGAATAACCTGTATAAGGGAGTCCAGTGCCAGTCCACGTTTCGCCAGTTACGTTAAAGTCCTATATGATAAGCACTTTGCTTGACCCGGGAATCGAACCTCATGCTCAGCAGTAGCGCTTGGGACCACTAAACCAACGAAACAGTCGATATAACCTATACATCTATACAAATAAATAAAATTGGAGTGTCTATTTGTAATATTAAAATAACCGCTTTTTACTAAATGCATGTGGATGTATACACGGTACATATACCAAAATAACATTTTTTACAATTTTTGTCTATCTGTCTGTCTGTTTGTTCCGGCTAATCTATGAAACGGCTGAACCGATTTTGACGGGACTTTCACTGCCAGATAGCTGATGTAATAAGGAGTAATTTAGGCTACTTTTATTTTAGAAAAAGAATTAGGGTTCTGCACAAAAAAAATAAAACGTTTTCCGTCATGCACGCGAACGAAGTCGCGGGCTCAGCTAGTCTACGAATAAATCAAAGGTCCTCCCACAGCATGATGCAAGTCAATGAGTCACCAAATACGCAACAAAAAGGTCAACAACCTGTTACAATTCCACTGAAGTTACGACATTTTGTTTATTTTGGTCAACAACTTTAAACGTCGCCGGTAAAAGCTTTTCTCTTTGGTTAGGCGATACGATGTGTGTTAAAGATTAAGTTGCTGGTTAAAAGGTTGTATGTTAATATTGGTTTCTTTGAATTCATGTTTTTAAAGGCTCTTAGATCTACTCACACGCTTACTAGTTTTAAATAAAATGCGTTATTAAAGTAGGTCGTATGTCATGTATCTTTTTTTTCATGCCTTTTATAGTAGACTTTGTCCAAGCGGCAAAAAGTAAATCTATATCTATACATATAAAATACAAAGTCCTGACTGACTGAGATATATCAACGCACACCCTAAAACATAAAATTTGAAGGGTGTGTTCTTTGTGAAGAGTAAATATCGACTAAGAAAGGGTTTTTCGAAATTCCACCCCTAAGAGGGTGAATGGGGGGAGGGTAAAATTTCACGCGGGCGAAGTCGCGGGCAGAAGCTAGTACGTTATAATTCTCATAGGCGTCGAAAAATAAGTCAGCAAACAATTCTATGGGCAATGGTGATTAATTAAAACACAATTGTAGCTGCAACCTTTAGCCCCAGAATAAATAGTACAAGTATTTAACTCTAAAAACAACAGTACCTTTGCGTAATTTCAGATTTCAATTAACATCCAATTTGGGCCTGCAATTGCTGACTGTTAATCTAGCTTTTACAGAGTCCTAATTATCCCATTAACAAACATTAACTACAGTTAGGTAATTAGCAGTTTGGCTGACCCAAACGGACGTTGTGTGATGTCAAACGGAAGTGATAGTTTTTACGAAGAACGCATTAACCCACGCATAAGGAAAATCGTAAAAAAGAAATTATATTATTTGCCTCGATGATTCACATCTAGCCATATGTAGATAGAACTCACCAAAATGTACAGACGCCAGCACATCAACCTACTACAATCTGTCAAATTTCTTTAATAGATTTTCAACTTTATCGCTAAAGTCTAAGGTAAAAAGTTGATTGGGAAAATTTGACAGTTTCGGGTAGCTTTATGTGCTGGCGTCTGCACTACAAAAAGATTTTAAAAGATTTATTCATGTCCTACTAACCGCGTTCTTAATTTTTACATAGTGTTGTGGACAGTGCTCATGAAAATGCTACGAAGATAATGCGCAGTCTGTAACTTAATTATAAAGCCAGGGGTCGTCACTCCGCAAACAGCTCTCATTTCTAGGGTTTCAAGTACCTTCCAATTTACTTTGACTTAGAAAACAACGTCGTGCAGAAATTCTTAGACCAAAGTCAATGTGGTTTACAACTTCATTAAT
Organism: Amphipoea lucens; assembly: GCA_947508005.1. Lineage (NCBI taxonomy): Eukaryota > Metazoa > Arthropoda > Insecta > Lepidoptera > Noctuidae > Amphipoea > Amphipoea lucens. The sequence goes on along the minus strand of OX382356.1, from coordinate 1,485,663 downwards.
GCAACTGACATGGATCCATCTTCAAAGCAATTTTCTGCAAATTACACTAACATAGGTACATCTTCGAAGTAGGTAACACACTCTCTAGAGTAAATTTATAAATAATTACCACATACAGTGTAGAGACAGCAAAGAAAGCATCAATCACCACAGATTCGTTTTATATTCGACCAATTGGAAAGGTTATTGATACTGAAACAAAAAAATCGACGAGTGTTATTGTTTTTGTTTTGTACTAAGAGTAAAAGTGTTTGACCTACAAATAAGTGCATTGCTAGTTTTGCTAACGGTACCGCGCACACAGACGCGGTCATTGCCCGGTGCGCGCGCGTGTGTGTGTGTGTGTGATCTAAACACGTCGCGCTGCGCAGGAGTCGACAACCTGCAGCTTTTGGTAATGGAAGTGTTAATTTGAAGAAGTAAGTATAGCTGTAACCTTGTATTAAAAGGTCTCCACATAATAAATGGTGGCGAGATAAGCAATATCAAGACGGGTAACGCGGGGACTGTTTCCAGATGGCGTTGGAAACGAGCTTCTGAAAGGACAAGGGGGAAGCCTTTATTTTTGTTTAAATTTATTTTAATTGTTTCTAATATTTTTAATTTAAGTTAATATGCATGTATATGGACTGGTTCCGACATTAAATGAATTACTATTATTTACCCCGCAGTGAGACAGTATGAGGCTAAGTAAAAATTAATGTATTTGATGGTCTTTGTTTGCCACTAGCTATTTTGCAACATGAAAATGGCCCATGCTGTGGAGTAGAGAGTACCCAGCTAAGAAGATAGTAGCAAGCCATCCTACCCTGGATGCGCGGTACGTATTTATTATGAGTTCCAGCACTCGCAGAGGCTATATTTATTTGAAGAGCTTCGACTCCCTTTTGGCATGAATTATTGACACATTCTCTTTTATCCACTTTGCATTGCTCCTACATTGGCCACACATTCATATACTCGCTCTAAAAATATCGGTTTACCTAGATATCTTACGTTATTACGTAAGCAAATTACTCAATCTCCAGACAGCGCGGAGTTTAAAGTAAAAAAATATTATATTAATATTGTAGACTAAACAAGTATTTGTGTCAATGCTGGAATCTTTTGCAGAAGGCAGTCGTATGTCTTTGAAATGTATGTTGATCAAATATTTTCTTCAATAACTAAACAGTGCTTAATAAACATAAAAATGTTTACACCGCTCAAATAAAAACTCTTTCAGAGTATATTGATGTACGACTATAGAAGCATTTCATTTCAAGAAATTCAATGTCACCCCAGTACATAAAAATAAAAAAAGTCCTCCAGACCGTATTTCGGCCACGGCAGCCAATCTCAATGGAAACTAGCCTTTGGCGCGGGAGATATTATAGTGTGCAAGTGTGCGCGCAGACACAGGTGCACTTCTTGTTCCCTCACTCTCATAGTCCGATGGGACGGCAATCCGAGACGACCGGAGAGAGATCAGGCGCAGGACCAGGAGTCAGGGATCAGGAGGAGGAGCCACGGGAGTATCACACCGCCGACTTCAAAACTCCGGACTGTTACTAAGAAATCCCTAATGGAAAAACTCAATAACACTTTGCCCGACCCGGGTATCGAACCCAGGACCTCACGCTCAGCAGTCGCGCATGCGGCCACGAGACCAAAGGGACAGTTACCCCATTACAACACAGCATCCAAATGATTCACCTTACTTACACACGGAAAAATCTGATCAAACTTTCCAAATGTTTACAACTACTGGTTTTACCGCTGCGGTTATCAATGAGCGGCGTACATTCTCGAAACACCACCAAGCCTATATAAGCCCCGAGCTTGCTTGCAGCCGTCATAGTACATTACGAAAGCAACAACGAAGCAACGAACGATGCAGAAATATCTTTTAGTCCTTGCATTCATCACCACCGTGGTCTGCCATGAGGGCAGGAAGCATAGGGTTGAGGATCCCTTCTCCGCCCTGGACAAACACATCACCCACACACTCGCCTACCACTACCTATGGCCTTGGAGCCAGCTCATCAGGGCAGCAGCAGCTATGGACGTCGAGGAAGCTCTAGAAGAACCCCAAATTATATCAGACAAGGAGAAGTTCCAAGTTAATCTCAACGTGAGGAGGTTCAAACCCGACGAGCTGAGGATCAAAGTGAAGAACCGTTACATCATTGTTGAAGGAAAGCACAAGATCAAGGATGATGTTCAGCAGTTCATGGCGAACCACTTTGTTCAGCGGTTTGTGCTGCCACCCGGCAGTAAGCAGGAGGAAGTGACCGCGGTTCTCAAGGAAAATGGTGTTCTAACTGTGTCTGTGCCTAAACATGAGCTGCCTCCACCACTGCCCGAGAGAGAAGTACCCATCGAAGTAATATTACCAGTTAAAGTTGAAGACAAAACAGAAAAACCTGTAACAGAAGAGAAAGTAGAAATTCCTGAAACAACAACTGAGAAAAAGGAGGTTCCTATCCAAACATCCTCAGCGACACCACTGGAGCAGTTGGAATTAGTAGAAGCCACAACACACGTCGGGAAAATAAGGAAGAAGGAATTGAAAACAACAACAAAAACAGCAAAGGACAATGAAGTATCGAAAGGGCTCGAGAGCAACGGTTTGGATTACGCGCTAGTTGAACAGGAAGAGTGAATACAGACTGCACTAAAGTGAACTAAGACTGAGCAAAGCTTTAAAGCGACATACAGTCCTTAAAAGCGTGTTTTAACTTTTCGAACGACAAACGACGATAATATGACAAAGTATTGTTTATTGCTACAAAAATACATAGTCAGACCGTTGTGTTTAGAATAAATCGTTCGAAAAGGTTGGTAATAGAAGCAATAGTTGTTATTATTTTTAAGTTTAACTAGGTAAATTTGTTGTGAAACATTTGCCCCACGAATAAACAGTGTTATTTATTACTCTGTGTGTTTCCATTCCACTCGCGGTAATATTTCTATTTCATAAGACTATTCTTTATGTTGATGTTGTGTGTAAATCTGTGTAACGCACTCTGAGGGAATGAGATGCTGCCTTAATGGTCTAAAGCCTCATTTGCATCGACGGAAAAAGTCCGTGAATTATTTAGTGGGCTTGAATGATAGTCAGCCTTGTTAATTTTGGGATAAACAAAGAAAAATGCGAGATTTTTCTTTTTGTAATAATTAATATTAGTAACTTATCTTTGTCCTCAAGCCAAAGTCTTCGAGTCTCCTGCTTGGTCAACGAGTATGGATTATAGGTACAAAACGCTTGGTAAAAGCATAATTTCTTTGTTCTTTATCCCAGCACTGCGGTCTCAAATCTCTTACCAGCCGGTCGATTCTGTTAGAATCTCACCGTTAGAAGTTAGGTGAAATGAGCTGGTCATTCCATCTGATGCTAGGGATTGACACTAATGACAGCTCATTTTCAACTCACTTCACTCGAGTTATCACAGAGATTTTTACAGAATAGCACTACAGTATGTCTAATGTCAAATAGCTTGTGATTGATTGACGAAATAACAACACCCAATCAAAACGCATCATCATCATCATTATCTGCCTAGCCTTTTCCCAACTAAGTTAAACGATAAATGATTGTATTTCTGTAAGAAGGTTTGTACAAACACTTTTACACGTCAATCATATCGTTGGGGTCGGCTTCCAGTCTAACCAGATGCAGCTGAATACCAGTATCTTACATAGAGCGACTGCTCAACCAAAACGCCTAAAACACGACCGACAAAAACGCGATCCAATTAAAACGCTTGACATTAATCATTATTTTCAGCGAAAGATTCAGCAAAGCCAAAAATAAACACTAGGTTTCAATATTAGCGACACACTAGACGACAGTAGTGGAAACCATTAACGGTCGATAGAATAAAAAAAAATCCGGCATAGCATTATGAAAAAATACTCCCAAGAATAGAATAGAATAGAATACTCTTTATTATGTCATCATCATCATCATCATCAGCCTATAATGTTCCCACTGCTGGGACACAGGCCTCCTCTCTGTGAGAGGGAGTGGGCCGTAATCTACCACGCGGGCCCAGTGCGGGTTGGTAGATGTCACATGTCTTTGAATTTTTGGTTCTAGGACATGCCGGTTTCCTCACGATGTTTTCCTTCACCGTTTTGAGAGCAGTGGTGATGAAATAATTTACACAAAGTAAAGCGCCTGTCTGGGTTCGAACCTACGACCTACAACTCGTAAGTCGCGGCCGATACCACTGGGCCACCACTGCTCTCTCATGTACACCATCTCATGTACATCTATTATGTACACCATATAAATTACAGACATTAAATATAGAAACAACTCTATAACAAAAACAAAATACACAATATACTCTTCATTATGTTCTCCCAATTATCTGAATAAAAACCTACAGTCCTCCAGACCGTATTTCGGCCATGACAGCCAATTTCAATGGAGACTAGCCTTTGGCGCGGGAAATATTCTATGTAGTTCACAAGTATGTGCGCAGACACAGTGCACTCTCTCTTCCCTCAATCTTATAGTGTAGACCGGAGATCAGACGCAGGACCAACGGCTTAGCGTGCTTTCCGAGGCACGGGGGTATCACACCGCCAACTTCCAAACTCCGGGCTGTTACTAAGAAATTTCTAATGGAAAAACTCAATAACACTTTGCCCGAACTAAGAATCGAACCCAGGACCCCACGCTCACCAGTCGCGACCACGAGACCAAGAGGGCGGTACCTAAGTATCTATTAAGACAACAAAGAACCTCTGACGACTTTATTTTAATCAAACATAACAAACACATTGAGAATGAGCTATGATAAAATGCATTTTTGAAATGATTTCACGGATTGTGTTGATACTATGTTTGTTTTTTTGTTTGACCAAATTATTTTTTTATTAATAATATGACAAACTTTTAGAAATCATTCAGACCACCAAAATAAAGGACGATGGTAAAAAAAATATACAAGAAAAACGCATAAGATACTTTACAAGAAAAATATTCAGCTAACGAAAATACACTAATGTGCCGGCAATTTATTATTTTAGGTCAAAATCAGTTTTTTTTTTTTGCTTGGATGTCTTTGGTTAGACGTACTGAGCGCTGTGTTAAAATTTGTCCATCTATTTTAATGGGACCTTGTACCTACCTATATATGTATGTATACCTACACATTTTTTTTAAAATTAAATTGGCAATTGGTAAGTTAAAATTAACTTCTTCGTGAATAATAAAGTTAAATATTTCATACGCCTGCCATTTCATTTACTTTCATTGTAAATATATTTTTTACCAAGTTAAATATAACTATTTTATTTATATTTGACGAAACTTCGTTTAATTAACTCCATACAGATTGCGAATAAATTGTAAGCACTGCTTTTCTTTATTAAAGACTTTTATTACTATAATAATTTTCTTAATAATATACTATTTCAATTAGGTATTTCTAAGAGTAATTGAATTTCTTATGAAAAGAAATCCCCTTAGTAATGAATAAGGAATAGAAAAATATATTATGTTTGCATTACCTACTAAGTACTAAAACGTTATTAAAATTCCTTATCTGAAATCCATTTATCTCAATTTTATTATTTTATACAGTGCGTTGACCACAGAAAAACAAACAATATTGTCGAAAGAAGAAAAAATCGAGGCAGAATTTTTAGCCCAGTCTATTACCTACATACATACAAATACATTTGACTCGCAACGCAACAACTGTAGCTCACAGCTCTGCATCTCTGTATGACCAGGGGACATCGCAAAACTGATGGCCGTTGGGGCAGAAAGGTTCTCGAGTGGCAACCGCGTACCGTAGAAGACAAAGCGTTGGAAGGCCTCCCAAGAGGTGAACCGACGACCTTGTGAAAGGCGCAGGAATCCGCTGGATGCGAGAACCGCACGAAGTGGCGGCGCTTGGGGGAGGCCTATGTCCAGCAGTAGACGTCTTTCGGCTGAAATGATGATGATCTTTAGCTCACTTGAGGATCGTTTCTGTGTCTTGCACCTTTTCCACCACTCCGTAAATCACCGTCACTACACCAAGGGTGGTGTCATAGTAGCTCACCGTCCGATCAGGACCCAGGCCCGTGCCGGACGGTACGTACGTTTTCCACGCGCGCCTCAAAGAGATGTCAGCAAAAAGGAAAGGGCCTGCCAGGGCCGAAGCCTGCCGGGGGTGCGGGATTGTCCGAAAGGGTTATCGCTACCCCGGAACATAAAGGGCTAAGGAAGGAACACGGATGGGTTTTAGTCAGTAAGAGTCTGACACTCCCTTCGGCTCCACCCAGAGCGGGAGGAGTCATTTGATGATTTCCCATCCATAAAAAAGGGTGGTGTCATTTTTTTTTCATTTTGGTTTCCAAAGTTTGTCACGGAAGCCCACTCCCAATCGCGGCTCTATGTATGTATGCACATAACTGAATACGGAACGCCTGATCAAATATACCCAGAGGGCAATGCTCCGCGCTTCCAATTCAATTACCTACGCGGTCATGCGCCTGTGGGCTACGTAGTTTACGTATCTACGGGGCTTTCATAGTACCCCGTACATTCCTAAATGTTCGTCGCGATCCATTGCCGATTGTAAATTAGGCGATGTGTACGAGTGAGTACCTAATTATGACAACAGAATTGGTATCGGAATCGCGATTTTCAGGAACAGCAACAGATAGGATCAGTGATAGGAAAAGTGATTGATTATAGATACACATTTTTTGCGAAATTGAGTTATCTATACTAATATTATAAAGAGGTAAAATTTGTAAGTTTGTAAGTTTGTATGTTTGTAAGTTTGTAAGTTTGTATGTAGGGGGTAATCTCTGGAACTCATAATCCAATTCTAACATTTTTTTAACTGGCAGAAAGCTACATTATTCCTGAGTGCTATAGGCTATAAATTGTTTCTATAGCATGTATATTAACCGAGCTATCACAACTTTTGTCTAGCAAGTCGGAAAAAAATACCACATAAAACAGAATTATTTGCGTGCGCTGCCTAAACAGTTGCTTAAAATTAAAAACAATGTATGGCTACCTGGTTCGTCTTCATTATTTCTACAAAAAAGTCCGCGATACCATATCTCTATCTTTTATATTTTATCTTTTATACTTCTTTTATTGCATTAAAAAAAATTTTTTTTCGGCATACTTACGTTTGGTTGATTATTTGAGCAACAAAATATTAATTTTTATGACAATAAATTATTTCAGTATCACAAGAACATCATACAGATAAGATTTGCCATTTACAGTATATCAATTGGTCATACAGTTTCGGAGATAATATAAAATTACTAAAACGCAAAATGCCCCTAGCATATCTTTCATTGTGCAGACGTTTTACCTATTTGCCCATAGATGTATTAAATATTGCAAAATTGACTAGCTGCAGAGTATACCTTCCAGCCGGACCACACCCTATGACCAATAACTCCTTAACTAAAGGGGTTTATTGGACCATATTTGTCGTATGCAAGGTACTCTTTAGGTAGTTTTTTTCGAGATATTGATTTATTAATAGTTCATTATAACCTATTTAATTTTAAGGTGGCGCGGCCAGAGAGCACTGCTTGGCGGCCGGACCACATAAATTGTTAATTAAAAAGATATCTCTTGAGGTACTAAAAATATTCATATATCCCGATGAAAGTAGACTTTAGGTAGGTATTATTTCGAACTATAGCATCTGAGTACTAAACTGTGGTCCGGCCACAGAGGAACACACAAATTATCCGGAAAGGAATCGGAGTTACCGACATAGCTTGCAGAGTAAGCAAACTGAAGTGGCAGTGGCCTCGCCATGTCTGTCGAAGGACCGGTGGCCGGTGGAGCAGACGAGTCCTGGAGTGGAGACCGCGTACCGGCAAGCGTAGTGTGGGACGCCCCCCAGCTAGATGGACGGATGACCTAAAGAAGGTGGTTGGGGTAGACTGGATACGGAAGGGGGAGGACAGGGTGCTGTGGCGCAGTCTGGGAGAGGCCTTTGTCCAGCAGTGGACTACGATAGGCTAAGCTGATTGATTGTTGATTGATCTATACTAATAATAGAGCTGAAGAGTTTGTTTCTTTTTGTGTTTGTATGTTTGAACGCGCTAATCTCTAGAGCTTCTGGTCGGATTTGATAAATTCTTTTTGCTTTTGATAGCCCAATTCTTGAGGCTATAGGTTATAGGACATGGCATCACGCTAGCACCCTTAGGAGCCGAGCAAAAAGAAAAAGGTCAAAACAAAAGTGAAAACGAAGTGATAGCGCGGGCATGCGATGCGATGCGACGGGGTGGTTAGGGCGACTAGAAAAAGAAACTTGACGCGAACGAGTCGCGGGCAGAAGCCAGTTGTTTATGATAATAAAATATAAAATTCAAAGTCCTGACTGACTGATTGATATATCAACGCACAGCCTAAACCGCTGGTCCTAGAGATATGAAATTTGGAGGGTGTGTTCTTTGTGAAGAGTAGGTATCCACTGAGAAAGGGTTTTTCGAAATTCCACCCCTAAGAGGGTGAATGGGGGAAGATAAAATTTCACGCGGACGAAGTCGCGGGCAGAAGCTAGTATACATATGTAATTGGAATCAGCGAATTTTTCTGATTCCAATTATGTATATAACTCAATTTCACAAAAAATATCGCATAGATCAAATAGCCGGGGAACCGTCGATATGTTTATGTTTTATTTGATAATAGGGTAGTTTCCTGGGTAAAAAAATAATAATTCTAATTAGTCCGTCAGTTAGATTATCGAAAAATAATGGACCCGTATTTTTTCTTTTGTCAATCAAACAAAAAATGACAAAGATAAAGCGCGTCAAAATTTGGGAGTGGGGGGTCGTGACGTCACGCCGTGCGACATTTTTTAGCACGGCGTGACGTCACGACCCCCCACTCCCAAATTTTGACGTGCTTTATCTTTGTCATTTTTTGTTTGATTGACAAAAGAAAAAATACGGGTCCATTATTTTTCGATAATCTAACTGACGGACTAATTAGAATTTTTTAGGAAACTAGCCTATTCTGAACAGCTGTGTACAGCTTGAAAGTTTTAACCCTTTGAACGCCAGAGTATAAACGTATCGCCCGCCGTACCCCTGACGCCAGGCAACTTTAATGTAGTTTTAAATAATAGGAAAAAGAAACACAGAAAACTTAATTTAGTATATTTTATTTTGTTTTAAAAAAATGTCGTTTTCTTGTCGTCTATAGACGATGGTGGCGTGTTGGGCACGTTTTCATTTGTCGGCTATACACGACCGTGGCGTTCAAAGGGTTAAACTTTCCAGCTTAGTTGTAAAAATATACGAAACAGTCAGAGATACCGTTTCCAATATTGTTATGGAGAAACTAGATCAGTCGACAGCGATGCGGATGAATTTTTCGACGCTATAATTGTTTTAGTTTCTGTATAGTTTTAGTTAAGTTAAGTTCATTTACAGAATAAAAGTTTCCCACAGTTAATAATAAAAAAAGAAAGATCATTAGATAAAAAATACTATATATATTTATCCAACCTACACTTATCCTGCTATTCAAAACCGCAAACCGCGAAACACAGTTTGTGGCACTTACTAAGAAGTTCGAAACAAGCTCTCAATTGTGCAAATGTAGAATGAATTACAAAATTGGGTTAGTGTAGGAACTTTGTAAGAGAGATAAGCCCATAACCCCACGCCACACGACAACAAAACTTTAACACACTCGTTCAATTGTAGCGTAGGTACAGTCGTTAACAATGCGACTTGAACACATCGCCGCCATTTAACTTCCCAAACAACATAATCGAGTACAATCGAGAACAGTTGTAAAAATAAATTGTTGACGAGTGGCGATCGTTTGACACTGGAGCTGTCGACATGCTGGCTATAAAAGCCGTTGCATTTGAAGTCTGTGCACAATGTATTTTTATTGTTTTGAGCGTGATTTTAAATGTATCTATTGCTAGAGTTTAGTTTGCTTATAAATTGTCGATTTATCCTTCGATAAAGATAGAAGAGAAGATAGAAGAGTATTATATCACCATATTCACCATTATGATCCCAAAGACAACAATGAGTCTGAATCCATGTTCTGTCAAAGTTATACGGGGTCAAATTAAATTTGCTAGCGAAACTCTGAAGGCGTGATGAGTATCGATAAAATGAAAATAAAAAAAACTTCAAACGTATTTGGCTATGAGAGGAAGAGAGAAAGAAAATGTGCGCGCACTGCTTTCTCTTGCTTATATCCCCCACTCAACTCCCGTTCGCCTCGCCCGATCACACTTTTCGTAACGCTTACGTCACGCGTTCGCCAGCTTACTCCTCAAGTCAAGCATGTGTAAAGAAGTTTCACTTCAAAAAGATTCGATGTTTTCTTTTTAGGGGTGAACGACCGCTCGTAGTATTGTTACTTGAAGTACGAGCTGGGAAAAATATTTTATCGTGTTTAGATATCTATGCTTATTACGTATGCGGACCTTACGGAATCTAATTTAATAATAACGGGAGTAACAAGTGACTCTCGGCTTCGTCAAGGGTAGTTATAGGGAAATAATAATGGTTCCGAAAAAAAAATAATTTCCGGCGATCTGTGGCCGACTAAAAAAAGTGGATCTTCGAATAACAAAACTAAACTTCCGAATAAAATACTGAACCTCCGACAAAATTACTAAGTTACCGTTAACAGAGGTTTTGTCAAAATAATCATATTAAATATATACGTGGGGCTACGTCGACTTAGGATGCAAGAGTGAGCGAAGGGCACCCCGAGGTTCGGTTTGGTTAGGTTACTTTAAACCCTTTACATAGAAATAGGAGCCCCGCGAAGTGGGGCTCTGTCGTCATAAGTAGGATGCAAGACCGAGCGAACGAGAATACAAATACCTTTATCTAGATATATGTACATTAAAACGTAATTTAAGCTGGTAGAAAAGTATTATAGCAATAAACAGTCATGTTTATTTTTAGAAGATTTCAGTATCTCATTCGGTCGTTTCGTCATTTTTATTCGGACAAAAGTAGTCGGAATGTAAGTATTTTAGGCAGTAAATTTAATATTTTGAGTAAGGAAAATTCTTATATTTTTGTCGGAGCTTTCATTACTATCCGTAGTTATACACCCGTCACACAGTTCTCGCAAGTAATTTTTTCTTAGCAGACTTTAGTAATAAAATCTACCAATTTCAAGCAATCCCTAGCCACTGAAATCTCTGCTTCCCCTCTCTCAGGCGACACCAATGATTACGAGAGCAGTATAATGACAAGCCCGCCGATACCGCTCCATTACTGCGCAGACTCCAAATTTAGATGCCCTTGCGAGCCATCAACCACTCCCCAGTCCCGACGGATATGGAAATATACTAGGGCTGAAACTATTCCTTTTGTATTTATTTTAATTGGAACTGCTGAAGTTGTGACTGATTAGATAGTAATATAGTTACAAGACTGGTTGTCAGACTTTTGGGTAGGCAGAAGCCGGAAAGTCTGACAACCAGTCTTAGTAAGAGGTATCGTGCTACCCAGGGTTGTACAGGTGCGATAAGCATGTCGCACCATGTAAAATACTGATATTCAGCTCCATCCGGTTAGACTAGAAATCCGACCCAACAAACGTAAGTAAAGGCTTGGCAGAGAACATCCTTTTATTTATTTGTATAGATATTTACATAATATAAGCTAGCATATAAACTATAATAATAATTATGTACAATTATATGAAAAAATAAAATAATAATATAGGGCATCAAAGAATTCGTCCGCATCACTGTCAACAGGAAACGTGCCCAAAAGGCTGGCAGCATTGCCACGTTGTATGGCCATGCTAATTCTTTGGACAAGAAATAGGCCAGCCCTCTGGTCACGTGAAGAGTCGACTAACCGCTTGGCAGATGATAGTGCTGATGAGAATTGCAAGACTTACCATGGAGGTTCTTGCCCCTTCTTCTCCATTCGAATCAACGCTTTTGAACAGAAGGCCAATTTTCGTAAATTAAAATGTTCAAAATCTAGTCGCAGTCTCATCTCAGCGACAAACAAATATCAAAAACTTGTCAAAATGTAGGGAAATTGACAGATTGAGACTGGGATCAGACTATGAACGTTCTTAAAATTACGAGAATTGCAGTATTCTGATTAACTGACCGGCTCCTTATTGACATTTCTAAAGGACCTGTAACAGGTTTAATTTAGAAATGTTCTGAGTAAAAGGCGGCAGGAAATTATTATCAAAGAGTAGTTGATGGCGCGATGGCGATGGTTCGATGGCAATTTAGGCTCTGAAATCCAGAAAGAATAATCCAGCTTGGCTGGCTTTTCTCTATAACCTACCTTCTCAGCCAAGACCTAGCAAATAACAATTAAAGCTGTAATCCGCATTGGTCGTTAGCACGTTCCACAGAAATATTGCTAACAGCATTTCTTGTTTTCTTAAGCGAGAAAACAATTAAATTTGGTTCACATTTCGCTTATAGTCCACGTCTGGCAACAGGTGCTGTTGAGCAAGCTGCCTGAGCAATAACAGAAATTCGATAGACACTTCCAGAAGGTCTACTTTAATAAGTACTAAGTAGGTATGCACAAAAACTTCAAAACCATTTTATATATATGTTACCGCTAATAGCCGAAATGCGGCTACACCTAGTTTTAGCTGGGTACAACTAGGTGCATCCTATCCATTTCTGTGTAAAGGGTTTAAACGGTCAAGCCCCGCGCTTTACCGATCGGTGACGAAACAATAGAAAATCAATTGTGTCTAATGAGACACAATTGATTTTCTATTGTTTCGTCACTTACATCACTTACATCACTTACTACTTTACTTACTTACTTACTTGGTTACTTTAATCTGTCAAGCTCCGCTAATGAGCGGAGCTTGACAGATTAAAGTAACCTAACCAAACCTAACCTCTGGGTGCCCTTCGCTCGCTCTTGCATCCTACGTCGCCTATTGACCGACCGCAACCATGCAACCGATGTCAACCGAAGTACACACGAACCGGTTGTGGCTGGCTGCACCTAGTTATACCCGACTAAAACTAGGTATAGCCGCACTTCGGCCTGCTAAAACTAGGTGTAGCCGCACTTCGGCTATTAGCCGTGACATATATCATATGTAGCAAGCTTTAGTCCGCGACATCGTCGGCGTAGAAGTCAGCTATACTATAAAATATACCCTATGGCACTTGAAAGAAAGAAAGAAAAAAAAAAAAGAATCAGTGAAATGATTTTTGTAATCGGATCAGGACTTCCAGAGATCCTCTTACCAATACTCAATTTTGAATCTTTGTAATAGCTTAGATTTAGATTTAAAAAAGGGCTTTAATATGTCTTTATGACAAGTGATGTGCCAATCATTGATGGACCGACAACCCGAAAAAGAAACCCCCGAAAAATCTTCTGCATTTTAATATGCAGTACGTGACATTAGTAAGATTTTAGTGACTTCTCCACATTAGCCATAGATCAAGAGTCAAAGTACAGCTGAAGAAGGTGACATGAGTAGACTTGAGGAGGAAGACGAAGAAACAGATTTAGTAACAACACTTGAGAGACACCTATTTCCAGCAAAGAATGGTGAAAGTACTTCTTTAGTACAAATCTTACCGTCTTATTACAGAAAGCCTTATTACTTTAGACCTAGCCTAAGCCTTTGAGCCCGTTACTGTATTTTGAAAACCGACAAACAAAATGCAAAATTGACGATAGGTTTAACGTCATTTTTATTTATGCTGCGGCCAGACTATCGCGATAACGCGAAGATTTGCGCGATAAGTTGATGCTCATTGGCTGGATCTACGATGTCAGCCAATAGGAAACAACTTATCGCGATTTTCCCGTACATTATGGCCCCGGCATTAGTAATAAGGGGTTAGGGGGCAACTCGTCCACTTCGAAACTGAGACCAGGGACCAGTTAGTACTTTAACTTTGTCGGCTTATAGTTCGAAATTTAAAAATGGCTCAGTGGTTCAAACCTGGGTCTAAAAACAAACCTTATTTTGTAATAAGGCCGTTAAGGTTTTATCCATCTACAACGAAATATACAATGTTGACAACACAAGCAAGAACAAGTATATGCATGTGCAAGAGACAATAATGAACAGACTCATACTAAGAAAACTAAATTGTGAATAGTTTCCCATTTTCCCTTAGCGTGAATTCTTCGCTAGGTCTTCTGCAATCTTTATTTCGGGGAAACACTCCAAAATATAATAATATCGTTTCATAATATTACATAGAAAGTGTCTGCTAGCCGAGGAGGCTTTCCCTACGCTTTCACAATTCGCGGGTCACATTCTAGACTAGCTTTTACCTCGGCTAGGTTTGAAAGGAAATTGACTCTTGGCGATTTTCTCTATTTTCTAGGTATTGAATAAACTTTGTTTTATGGAGGAAAAGTAACAGGATGTGTTGGTTTCTTATCATTACGAGCACGTCGTAAAAATTAGCTCTCGGCTCGCTGTGTTTGTTCAGAATTTGCGATATTATGCCTGACGGATAGTTAGAAGTTTGGAATTTACCACAAGGCACGAACTGGGTATAAATATGAATAGTATTTTATCTACTGTCTAAGAACCTGAATGAGAACTTCTTAAACATACTTGAAACTGGTTTTATTTTTAGATACCCCATTTTTAACCGACTTCAAAAAAAGGAGGAGGTTCTCAGTTCGTCGAAATCTTGTTTTTTTTTGTATGTGCCCCGATTTTCGAGACGGCTGGATCGATTTGGAACATTCTTTTTTTTTAATTTGAAATGGTTATACTTCCCAGGGCCCGTGAACTTCGTAGCAGCCCTGATATACAACATTAAATATTTGATAGATTGATTGCCTCTGCAGTCCCTAATAGTCATAAGGAACTGGTGTGATCGGAACTAATAGCTGATAGGTATAGTGAAAATTCATAGTGTTTCGTAGAAAATGTAGAGACAAAAATGCGCTTGGCTAAATATCAATTGCCGTGCCCCTAGCGCGCGGCTACAAATCGATAAAATCAAGATAAAATAATACCTACAATAAATAAAGAGGAGAAATCGTTGTATCGATTAAAAATGGTCAAAAAGTTTTTAACTCTATTTAATAATGGTTTTAGTTGTACGCAGTTAATAGGACGAAAATAGAACGAAAAAATCATGCATGTTCTCTGTCGCAGAAATACGACACGAGCAGTAGGGGCACGGAAATATGTGTCGCATAAATGCGGTACAAGCGGTCAAAAGGTTAAAAGACTGCTTGGCTATGAGCGAATGAGTGAAAGGCGAAAAACAAAGGGTATTTACAAGGCAGGTATGACTGGAAACGCTGGATATGGATGGGACGCCACAGTAGGACATTTAGTGACCTTATTGGTGATGTTGTGGTGTGTGTAATAGGCTTGTGGCTAAGACAAGTAATAACAGCTGCATTGTCTGATCGAGCAGGTTATGCTACGCTTGCCGCGGTTCGTCCGTGGATGGGCGTGGATGATGGATCTTTACATAACAAGACCCCTCCGTGCCACGGAAAAGCCGTTGGTCCCGGTTGTCATTAGTGGATCTTTGACTGTCGTTACGGGTCGTCAGAAGTCCGAAAGTCTGACTACCAGTCTTACCAAGGGGTATCGTATTACCCAGTAACTGGTTTGTGGAGGTCAGATAGGCAGTCGCTCCATGTAAAATACTGGTACTCAGCTGCATCCGGTTAGGCTGGAAAAAAAAAAAGGCTGGAAGCCGACCCCAACATAGTTGGGAAAAGGCTAGGCAGATGATGATTGATGATGTTCTTTAGAAAGGTCAGGTGCGTAGTACTCGCAACCGAAGTGCGTGTATGACCAGATGAAGCAAGGATCCTAGCAGGTGGCGTTGTGTTATTACTGCCTACCCCCATGAGAAGAAGGCGAGGCGTGGGTTTATGTATGTAGATACTAGCTTTTGCTAGCGGCTTCGCCCGCGTACGGGAACCTACTACCGGGATAAAAAGTATCCTATGTGTTAATCCAGATTATAAACTATCTGTGTGCCAAATTTCACCCTAATCCGTTCATTAATTTTTGCGTGAAGGAGTAACAAACATCCATCCATCCATCTTCACAAACTTTCGCGTTTATAATATTAGTAGGAAGTAGGATGTTTCGTGGAAATTAGCCAGGCTATGTTCTATCTAGGTTTCTTGAGCGTACAGAATATGATACGGTGGGTGCTTCACTTTACCTAGAACTTGTAGGAACTTATTTCATAGAAGCGAGCTTTCAGTTGTTTTTAAGGTAAGCACGCAGTAGCAGCAGCTTTCGTGCTGTGGGGTGAGCACGAAGGGTCCATATTACAGACGTATAGTTAGCGCCACGAAAGATGAGACTTGACCCCGCCACCCGCGCTCTTTCCGTCGCCCCTTCTTTTGTACCGTCTGTACACTGTTCGTAATATTGTTGACGACTAAAGTGCCTTATCATAATGATTATTCATCATTGTGTTTGTCCTTTCACAGCATAAGACCCATCAGCATCATAGATCCTCTTTTTATCAGTTCCATAACCATACTTATCATAGCCATACGGCTGATGGTCAAAACTGCCGTAACTATGGTCATTGGGGTCAAAACTATAATCAAAGTGGCCATGGTCATGATGACCGTGGTCGTGATGGTCAAAATGATGGTCTTCGATGTACTCGTGGTGTTCGTGTTTTTTCTTTTTCAGGTAGTGGATGAACCAGAGGAGAAAGTGCCAGCCTTTTGTTATGAGAACGAAGAATAGGGCTCCATAGACCATTTTGAGGACGATCAGCTTCGTTGCTACCACGTAGAAAAAGTGTACTGTGAACCAAAGAAATAACATTTTAGTTAAAAACACGTTTTCATAAGGAGTCAGTCAGTTGGAGCTAGTTGCCCGGTCAAAAACGAAGATCTCTCTCTATGGAGAAGAACGGGCAAGAAACTCCAAGGACACTCTATTAAAAATGTGTTACTTGGTAAGGACCTAAGGACAAGTAAATTCTTTTGAATTATACATAAGAAACTACATTTATTCACGAAGATACAACTGTAGCGGTATCTACAACGCCACATGCGAACAACGCGTCATACTGACGTCACGCAAAACCCTGCATCTTGCAAGCATAGTTTACCGCACAACTAGCATAGATACAACAGTCCGACATGAATCATCGGGCAGTTGCCCGCTAGACACAACACCCGTCTGGTCGGAGGATCCTCCCTTTTCTATGGAGTATGAGTGAATTTTAGACCCTGTTCCTTATACCTCTATACAACAATAACAATTTACAAGCTAACACTAATATCTATATATATTATTTACAAGTATATAATTTTAAAAAATTAAGAAAAAAAAATTAAATTTAAAAAATCAAAAAACCCGACTGCGCTAAAAAACTTAAGTTAAAAAAAACTGAAAAGCTAAAAACAAGCCCATTTTAAATTAAATAAAAGTTGGAAGCAGGCGGGACCCATTTGAGTTTGAAAATATAAAAATGGTATGAGTCCCGCCTGCTTCCAACTTTTATTTAATTTAAAATGGGCTTGTTTTTAGCTTTTCAGTTTTTTTTTTAACTTAAGTTTTTTAGCGCAGTCGGGTTTTTTGATTTTTTAAATTTAGTTTTTTTATTTTATTCTTTTTAGTTATGAGTTGTTAATCCCACTTAAGTGTGATAGTTTTCCTTTAAACTTCGTAATATATAGGTTCTACTGCCGTAACATTTAAATTTCTAACTACAACCGTTTAGTTGGTAGAGGGGGGGACGGGTAAGTAATATATGATATAATTACAAAACCTCTAATATTTACAAGATATAATATCTATACTAATATTATAAAGAGGTAAAATTTGTTTGTAAGTTTGTATGTAGGGGGTAATTTCTGGAACTACCAGTCGGATTTGAAAAATTCTTCTTGCATTTGATAGCCCAATTCTTGAGGAAGGCTATAGGCTATTTAACATCACGCTATGACCCTTAGGAGCCGAGCAAAAAGTAAAAAAGAACGTTAAGTGATAGCGCGGGCGGGTGATGCGATACGACGGGGTGGCTCGGGGGAAACAAGAAGTTTCACGCGAACGAAGTCGCGGGCTGAAGCTAGTATATGATATAATTACAAAACCTCTAATATTTACAAGATATAACAACTGAACCTATAATTTTATTTGATACTAGCTTCTGCCCGCGACTTCGTTCGCGTGAAATTTCTTATTCCTTCGACCCATCTCGTCGTATTGCATCACTTGCCGCGTCTCCTGCTCTATCACTTCGTTTCCCCATAGCGCTTTGCTCGGCTCCTAAGGGCCATAGTGTGACGTTAAATAACCTATAGCCTTCCTCAATAATTGGGCTATCAAATGCAAGAAGAATTTTTCAAATCCGACTGGTAGTTCCAGAAATTACCCCCTACATACAAACTTACAAACAAATTTTACCTCTTTATAATATTAGTAAAGATAATGATCAGTTAATATAATAAACGATTGATATAATTTTAATGTAACTAATTTCTATAAGAATAACAGACAATTAATATAAAATCGTTTGATATACCACTCAATAGACATAAAACCTATTTAGTCTAATATGATAAAAACTTTTTTTTCATCCTATGTCGACGGAGCCCCGCTTCGCGGGGCCCCTATTTCTGTGTAAAGGGTTTAAAGTAACCTAACCAAACCGAACCTCGGGGTGCCCTTCGCTCGCCCTTGCATCCTATGTCGACGGAGCCCCGCTTCGCGGGGCCCCTATTTCTGTGTAAAGGGTTTAAAGTAACCTAACCAAACCGAACCTCGGGGTGCCCTTCGTTTGTCCTTGCATCCTATGTCGACGAAGCCCCGCTTCGCGGGGCCTCCATTTTTGTGTAAAGGGTTTAAAGTAACCTAACCAAACCGAACCTCGGGGTGCCCTTCGCTCGCTCTTGCATCCTACGTCGTCTAGTGCGTTCGTTGAGTTCGGGTGCGGTAACGGTAACGGAAATAATTCGGAAGCCACGAAGGATTTCTAACCTAAGCTGTCCGAGTCGGATTGTTCTGAATCGGGGTGTTAACCAGAATGACGGTATCAATATATATTTTAAACGATAGACCCAATGATTTTCGATTAAATAAACGTTATATTCAATAACGTTATACGAAGTAAGTTTAAGAGTTTATAAATATTATATGTAAAGAAATTATATCAGCAGTTGGTATATCTCACGTTTATTATATCTTGTGAACGTTATTGAAATGAAAATATACCAAATAACTTTATACGATATGAGACGCACCCGGGGAGGACACTTGATTCTAACGAAATTTGGTACTTTAAAGCTTGATAAGTCACTAACGGTTTACTTAATCAAAAAACGGTCTTCCCAAACCACTAATATTTTTGAAAGACCTATTCAACGATACCCCACTTGACATAGTTTGTTGACTTTCATTTTTTTCATTTTCACAATATGGCGTCCAGTAGTCGCCATATTGAATTTTCATTAACGTCATGTCTTTAGTGACACTCGCCGGACTAAGAGGAATCGATTGACGTGTGAATCATAAAAATCGGCCCAGGCGTTTGGTCTGTATAGTGCTTCAAAGGAACATACATACATACATACATACATACATACATACATAGGCTGATAAACACATTACCACTCCTTTGCGTCGCGCAGTCGGGTAAAAAGGGAGGAGCTCATTGGACATCAAAAAATTCGTCCGCTTCGCTGTCAATGGGGTAAGTGTCCAAAAGGCTGGCAGCATTACCACGTTGGATGGCAATGCTGATTCTTTGGGCTAAAAATAGGCCACTAGGTACTTGGTTAGTTTATTCAATAACCTTACATGTGAGAATACTGGCCTACTACCAGAGTTATACAATACCTACATTTCGCAACTTATGTTCTGAGTTTCATGTAGTTGGGACTAGTCTAGACCAGGCAAGACAAGTCTAGTCTTCGGGCAGCTACTGAATGTTTGAAATTACCTAGTGGAAAAACCCCAAACCCCACAAAAAGTTCTTTCTCATGACGAATAAGATAGAATTTTGTTTTTTGTCAATTTTAAGTCTTATAATGTTTCTGACAGTTTCCGAGTTTAGTGACGGCTAGTATAAGTTGTTCTTTCAAAAGAAAATCAATATAGCATTCCAAATAGCACGATTGGCTACTTAAACTTATAATTTCCAGTCCTAGATGAACCAGACATTTACATACATCCGGTTCAAGGTGATTTTTACTAATACAGGGTGAAATTTTATTCACCATTATCCTCTTAAGGGGTCATTGTACTCATCATTATGAACAACTTTTACTATGGGACCAAACCTGAAATGGTAAAAAAATCAACTGTTCCCTACATTTATGTCCGCATAACTCGTCAAAATGTAGGGAACTGCTGATTTTTTTTTTTTTTCGCGATTACATGTTTGGTCCCATAGTAAAAGTATTCCATAATGATAAGTACAAAACGGTGATTAAAGTATAAAATGAAAGAAAAGTATCTGTGAAAATTATGTAAATACACACCTACATCAACTACCGTCGCTGTCGATTCTTAATGAAATCAGCGATCAAATCCAAGGCCTGGTACCCTTCCCTGTGATGTGAAAACTTTTCCGAATACGGCGCAAACTGATCCCTATAAGGCGCAAACTGATTTGGATAAGTTGCAAACTGCTCCGTTTTCTGATAATGCAAGTACGGGTCAGGCACATGCTTATATATGACGGTGGCCCAGAACATTATGAGGAGTATCTTCAAGCTAGCTACCGTCAGGGCAATGGCCAGAACTAGTTTGTACAGTCCAACTTTCGCAGCTAGTAAGATCGCGATGTTGGCTGCAACAAAGAAAGGGCCGTACTATATTATTTTAATTTTATTTGAGTATTTAAAGAGAGAATAGAATATGGAACATGAAACGAGCTCTGCTGTGAGATACCATAGATTCATTTTTGTGTAAAATTAGTAATAAGATGAAAATTGAACTCTCCAAACAAGTGGCAATCGTGATAGATTTAATTGTAAGGACCGAAAAAAAGTAGTATAAAAATATAATGTGAAAAATAACAAGAAAATGTACATATTTTTATTATTGGTGAAACATAATACAGATTTACATAATATATTATGTATAAGCTAACAGACCTAAAATAACAATAATAATATTATGTACATACATGAATATAAAAAATAGGGAAAAGAATCATAAGGCATCAAAAACTTTGAGTCAATAATAACAAACAATTTTCTAACATATTTTTTTACAAAGAATGAGAAGCCGACACGATTTTATCAAATCATTGAAAAAGAAGGAAAAACAAAATGGATCATTGAACAACATGACTCATAGAGAATCAAACCACGGACCTTTTCACATCTAGGCAAAGGTCAGTTAATTGACTTTCGTTACAATTCCTTTTCCTCTCCCATTCCTAATAACCATCTTCTCAAATCCCCCGCAAGACGAGACCAGCTTTTTAATATGTTTTCAACCATGGAAGGCTAAGGTTTCTGCGGGGAAACTTTCCAATTTGTTCTCGATTCAGATTTAAATCCTCGGTCCAGACTTCTACTTTAATTCGCTGTATAAACCGACACTGGATGCTCCCGGAATCAGGAATAAGCTTTCACGGAGATCTTTTAGTTCTAGACTTTCTTATTTGAGCTGCAACTATGTTTTTGTTATACTAATGGGAAGTGGATTTGGTAATTATGAAGAATATCGTTCAATGATACAGTGAGAGCAGTGGTGGGGCAGTGGTAACTGCCGCGACTTACGAGTGGTTGTGTAGGTTCGAACCCAGACAGAGTTTTTGTAAATTATTTAATCACTACCGTTCTCAAAAACGGTGAAGGAAAACATCGTGAGGAAACCGGCATGTCCTAGAACCAAAAATTCGAAGACATGTGACATCTACCAACTCGCACTGGGCCCGCATGGTGGATTACGGCCCACTCCCTCTCACAGAGAGGAGGCCTGTGTCCCAGCAGTGCGAATATTATAGGCTGATTATGTATTGATATCACTGTCATCTTGATGAAAAATCCGAATTTTTTAAGAGAGTATAGCTCATCAGCACGAAGAAGAAAGCTAATGTTTATCATTTGCGCTCTAGTCTTTTTTTTCAATGGTCCGTAAAATATATTTTGAGAAGGTTTACTTGAACCAACGTTGATAAAGGCAAGAAAATGTAGTGGTTATTACTAATCAGGCGTTAGTTCCATTAAACGACACCCACAACAAGTGCAGTGGGTAGCCAATTCTTTTCCAGCATCAAATTCGTGTGACAATACGTCTTAACAAGCCATAAGTGTCGCTAAACAGAAACTGACGCAATCTATTATGTGACGGATGTGGGTAGTTAGAAGAGTCTAACTAGTAGTCTGTCACTGAACTGAACTTTCACTTTTAAGAGTGCATGACGAAGGAAGCATGCCACCTTTTATTGAACTGCTTATACATACAGGATGAAATTAAATTCATGGGCATTTTTAAGGGGTCATTGTACTCATCATTATGAACAACTTTTACTATGGGACCAAACCTGAAATCGCGAAAAAAAATCAGCTCTTCGTTACATTTTGTCGAGTTATGTGAACATAAATGCAAGGAACAGCTGATTTTTTTTCACGATTTTAGGTTTAGTCCCATTGTAAAAGTTGTTCATAATGATGAGTACAATGACCCCTTAAAAGAATGCCCATGAATTCAATTTCACCGTGTATAATTTAGGTCTTATTACTGGGTTGGTGTCATAGTCGAAGCGCAACTACTAGCGGTTGGGCACAGTTATTTATTTATTTATTTAATACTTCAAGCACATAAATGTACAGAGGCGGACTTAATGCTTAATGTTATTGGATTTTCTACATGGAAAATTTCTCAGTAGCAGTCCGGAGTCCAGTTTTTTTGCCCGGTTGATGTTTGCCCCCTATGACATGCGCCTTAAATATAACTGGAGAAATTTGAGTGTACTATTATAGGTACGCCTCTACCTAACCTACAACTCAAAAACTGCCGAATAAATTTACATACGGTTTGCACCAACGTACGGAGTAATTCAAGAGGAAGGTTCAGGTGTATAATTCATTAAAGCTTTGTGTAAATTGACTGAGATATGACGATGATTGTTGAAGATTTCGGAAAAAATCATGCCGACTGGGATCTTTACTGGCGTGCGCCGCGTAAATATTGGATGATATTTGGCACAAAAATAGTTTTTAACCTGGATTAACACATTTTTAATCCTAGTAGTACGTTTTGTGAGATATTTTCCGACATCCACGCAGGCAAAGCTGCGGGTAAAAGCTAGTCGGTAAATGCTAAAGTAAAAGTATTTATATACTCCCTGAATAAACAAACAGTTCCTAGAAACAGTACCAAGAAAAGCACCCTAAAAGCTTAATTACAAAATCGGAATCGTAAACAATATCGTTGCACAAAGGTAAACTTTAGGTATCTATTTACTTCTTCAATGGACGCCATTCCAGTTCCAAAGAGTCCTGGAACGTAACACAACTCCTCAGCCTTTTCATTGTTACCCAGTATAAAAGCTTTTAATGAGAAAAGTATTTTGTATACGGGGTGTTACGAAAAGGGTATATCAATACAAACGGGTTGAAGAGTGTATCTGGTCTAGAATCTCTATACAAAATTTCAGCTCAAAAGCAGTAACTTTGAAAATGCTTAATATATTTTTATTTCGATAGTTTATTAAATTGAAATCATAACAAACGTGTCACCGCACTACGAGGGTCATTATCCATTATCTGTAGTGTGTATGTGCGCCTAGGACACGCACATCACGCCGCCGCGCGCCAGTGCAGCGCCGTGATATCGAAATAAAAAAATATTAAGCATTTTCAAAGTTAAAGCTTTGGAGCTGAAATTTTGTACAGAGATTCTAGACCAGATACACTCCCGTTTGTATTGATATACCCTTTCCGTAACACCCTGTAGATTGGTGTTATTGTAGCTCCCTGCTATTGTAAGGAGATCAATCAGAAGTTGCACAGAAAATGAGGTACGCTACGCAGTATAGGTTTGAATACTTGGTGTCTGTCTATCTATGTTACTGATCACCGTAGCTCCCAAACTTTTCAACCGATTTCAATGCGACTTTTGTCATTTGTAGATTATGTGTTAGACATAGACTGGAAGCCGACCGCAACATATTTAGGAAAACGCTAGGCAAATTGATTGATTGTTAGAAATAGTTAAATCGAATTATATTCGACTAGCTGCGCCCCGCGGTTTTACCCGCATAAGTCTCGATCCCGTGGGAATATCGGGATAAAAAGTACCCTATGTCCTTTCCCGGGACTTAAGCTATCTCTATACCAAATTTCATCAAAATTGGTCAAGCCGTTTGAGCGTGAAGAAGTAACAAACATATAAACACACACACACACACACACAAACTTTCGCCTTTATAATATTAGTGTGAAGTGTGATTAACGGCTTACAAACGCTTACTTATGATCGATATTTATTTATTAAAAAATTATGAACAAGTTCAATAACTTGTCCATAAAGTATGGTACAGACAAAGGCAGATTTAATTCAACCATAGGGTGATGCAGAGATAAACCATGGCAGGTGCAACATACGGGATACATAGATACATACATTATATAAACAAAATAAACTTCATCAGGAGAAATAACGATCGGTAGATGAGAAAACGAATCCAGCGAATCAGCGCTGGGATGTTACGGACAACTTCTGATTATTATTGTACCAGGTGTGAATATTTTGAAACTATCACAAATAAATAATAATATAAAACATTGATACTCACTTATTAGCGCGTACTTCGCTTTGCCCCTCGGCTCCACTTCATTTGTTCTTTCACTTCTATCAGAAGCTTCCACTGACCACGACAATGTTACAATCAAAACTAATAACAACACCTTCATTGTATCGTTTTTTTTTAATATATAAAACTTTTAATTTCGGAAATAAATTTGAAAAAGTTATCGCTGAAAAACTGAAAACATTTTCCAAAAACGAAAACTTAAAATAGTAACAGCTTTTCTGTAACTGTTTTGTTTTCTATTTTGCAGACCTTCAGCTCGGTCCAGTGCCGTATTTTAAAATGGCATTTCACACTCTGTGTTGCCAGTCATACATAAAGTGCTAATGTTACAAATAAACACTTCAGGTCGTGAAAGTGTACTGAGCATTATTGCAAGATATTAACACGATTTTCGTAATAAGAAGCGAGAGTTTTTCTAAAGTGAAGTAATATTTATTTGTGGAAGTTTTGTTATTTCCACTTATTTATTTTTGGCATGCAGTAAGTTCGGAATCGAAATCGTCGTTGGTCTTTAAAAGGGCAGATTGAGATATTGTTTTGCATTTTATGTCATAACGTGAATGACATCAAATCAAATCAATCAAAAATATTTTATTTCATTATTACTCAAACTCAAAGCATTTATTTTATCATTTATCAGAAAGATGAAGCTAGTTGCCCATTCCAAAGCGTAGGTACCTATGGAGAAGAACGGGCAAGAAACTCCATGGACACTCTTTTAAATGAAAATAATATAGTTAAAAAGTCTTGGTTACATCATTCATGTTAAAAATTATACATGTGAGAACGATGCAGAACGTTAAAAGCGTCCATAATGAAAAGATGAGAAAAAACAACAATTCAAATATTAAATTAAAATAAAATAAGCCATGGCAGCAAAGAGATGACCAGTCCCTACTGACGGCGCCCGTTCACGAACATGACGCATGTATTAGCACCATTCAGCTCAACCATTTTGAAGGGAGAGGATTAGACGTTATACATTATACAGTTGGTGGCGTCCCCTTTTAAGCATATAAATGCCTGTGCCAGGAGGCGCCGCTCTTTTATATGTCTTGCAATGAGTGTGCATGTAACGAAACAAAGGTTTATGAATTTATTTATTTTTTTTGTTTAGCCTGTACTGTCCTACTGCTGGGCAAAGGCCTCCCCCAAATCCTTCCAGGAACTCCTTTCCCGCGCCACCTCAAACCAGCCCTCGCGGTACGCGTCCAGGTCATCTCGCCACCGCTTTCTGGGCCGACCTCGGCGGCGCCGTCCATCTTCAGGCACCCATTGTGTGGAAACTTTTGCCCAGCGGTCATCCTGCATGCGGCTGATGTGACCCGCCCAGTCCCACTTGAGTCTGACAGCTTTCTTGCCTACGTCTATTATACCCGTTTTGGAACGCAGCATGTTGTTTCGAATTTTGTCCTGTCTTTTTAACCGACTTCTAAAAAAGGAGGAGGTTCTCAATTCGAATGTTTGTATGTTTTTTTTTTTTTTTTTTTTTTGTGTTTGTTCGCGCATAACTCCGTCGCTTGCCAACCGATTTGAAATATTCTTTTTTTGTTGGAAAGGGTATAGTTCCCAAATGGTCCCATGAAAATTTTATCGAAATCGGACAAGCGGTTTTTGAAAAATCAACAAAAATCTAAAAAATTATCTGCATTGTCCACATTAACGATTTTTTTGTTTACTTTTTTGTGGGGTAGGTACAACTAAAAAGTGAAAAATAAAAACTTTTTTACAAAAAAAAACAACCGACTTCAAAAAAAACACTACAAAGTGATAAATAACTTTAATTTCGGAAGTCGGTGTCAAAAAACGAAAATGCGGAACCAACGACACCGACTTCCGAAATTAAAGTTATTTATCACTTTGTAGTGTTTTTTTTGAAGTCGGTTGTTTTTTTTTGTAAAAAAGTTTTTTTACACCCAGGATGCTGCGCTCCATTGCTCTTTGGCAAACGCCAAGGCGGAACTAATATGACAGTCGTCATATTATGCAATTCACTTTGATGATTTAAAGGGGCTTTGAGTCCAAAGCCTCCTCAAATCATCGTCGTCATCATCAGCCTACAGCAGACCACAGCTGGACATAGGCCTCTCCAATTGCACGCCATTCAACTGGATTCTCGGCAACTCTCATCCAGCTGCTACCAGCTATCCTGCGAAGATCGTCGCTCCACCTAGCCTGAAGACGTCCTACCTTACGATTGCCGATCCGCGGTCTCCACTCAAGAATACGTCTACCCCAACGGTCATCGGTTCTACGGCTAATATGGCCGGCCCATTGCCGCTTAAGCTTGCTTACTCTGTGAGCTTTGTCGAGTACTCTGGTTCTCTGCCGGATTACCTCGTTCCGGATTAGATCCTTCAGAAAGATTTTAAGCATAGCTCGTTCAATAGCTTGCTGAGCGACCTTGAATTCAAATACTAGATATTAATAAGTACTATCAAAATACATACTTCGAACACATAGACTGCCGAAAAGCAAACAGTAAACTTGAAAGCAATACACTTCAAGATGAACAGGAAAAGTGCGCAGCAGAAGTCAAGGCCCTTAATCATTAGTACGGCGTGATAATGTGGGGAAACAGCACAGATGCGCCAACACTTTTCACATTGCAAAAAAGACTTATAAGAATCCTAGTAAATATAGAACACACCGACAGTTGCAAACCTTCCAAGTTCCAAGAACATAAAATACTTACCCTCCCCTGCTTATACATTCTAGAAATATGCAAATTCGTTCGAAATTATCGACACTTTTACACAACAAGAGAAAATATACAGTCAAAATATACATTGCGCCATAAAAATAGGTTAAACTTACCAAGCTCCAAGTTAAAAATGCACTCAACAAGTACGCTAGTCATGTCAATTAAAATATATAATAAATTACCAGAAATAATTAAAGGAGAACAAAAATTTAATACATTCATAAATAAATTAAAACAATTTCTATTATATAAATGCTATTATAATATCAATGAATATTTAAACGACAAATTTTAATATTTTATTTTTTATGAAATAATACTCGTATAATTACAATATTTGTTATAACTACAAAGTAGTCCCGAAGTAGTCACGTTTGCTGTGCCCGACAGGGTCCAAAATGATCATTTCTGTAAAACCTACCACCTAAGTTCACATGTGGAAGCAATAAATATAATATATTGAGTACTGAGTATTATTATTGCGGCAAAGTTAGCGTAAACAATAAGGTTTGTTTGCGATAGATTGCTAAACATTTCCTCGGAATTTTAGGTTCGTAGGTATTATTGTTGCCTTGATCTTGTTACAGGAAAACGTATCTAAGCATAATATTAATATTTTAATTGAAACAACGCCAACAACAAGCTTTCACAAGAAAAGCTTTATTTCTGACTAGCGACTCGTTTCTGTGGGTCTACTCTCTTTGTCCGTTAACGAAGATGACGGGCCCGTCCGAACGTAGTTGATCCGTCAAAACAAGTGACAACTCATTTTTTTCGGACAGGCTAAAATACATCGGGATTAGGGACAACTGTCAACTCGTGTTGTCATTAATTCTTAGTTTGGTTTACTAATCCTATGTCCGTAAGTGACACAGAGCCGGATACACCCGTAACTTCGGTCGATACTACGGAGCTAAGTTAGGGAGTAGCTTCGTATGGTTTAACGACTTGACAAAACATCGAGATCTCTTTATTTTTAAGTTTAATATTAATCCTTATCACACTATCACACTAATATTATAAAGGCGAAAGTTTGTGAGTGTGTGTGTTTATATGTTTGTTACTTCTTCACGCTCAAACGGCTGGACCAATTTTGATGAAATTTGGTATAGAGATAGCTTGAGTCCCGGAAAAGGACATAGGGTACTTTTTATCCCGATATTCCCACGGGATCGAGACTTATGCGGGTAAAACCGCGGGGCGCAGCTAGTTTATTATAAATTCGAAAGTAACTCTGTCTGTCTGTCTGTATGTTACCTTTTTACACCTAAACCACTGAACCGATTTAGATGAAATTTGGTATAGAGATAGTTTGAGTCCCGGGAAAGGACATAGGATACTTTTTATCCCGATATTTCCCCGGGATCGAGACTTATGCGGGTGAAACCGCGGGGCGCAGCTAGTGTATTATAAACATATAAACCTTCCAGAATAAATTCTCCAAATAATCGTGAAAACCGCATAAAAATCCGTTGCCGAGTTTAGAAGAACGACAGGGTCACACAGACAGACACGAGAAACGACTAAGTAATTTATGTTTTAGTTAAAGAAGCTTTCAATACGAATGACTTTTTCAGGGTAAAGCAATTTGAGTCTTGTCTTAGTTCAGCTTTATCTGTTGAACTAATTAACTTATTACCTTTTACTACGACTACTGCATTAACAAGGAATAACACAAAGTTGCAAAAAGTTCTCTCATACTTTCTAAGGTTTGCTAAAAACGTCTCGTTGTGCTGCGAGATATAGGAAGTCACTTGTAAGCCCCTTTGTACACAAGGCTACTCGAATCTTAGATGTGTGTGTCCTGTCAGCTACACGTTACAGGAACTGATGGACGCTAGTGATGGCGCCAAACAAGTGGCCGAATTCTGGGCCGAGTACATTTAGATTGCTATCGACACGCTAAGAAGAAGAAGAATCTTAGATACTCAACGACTTTTGTCCTCAAGCGACTGCCGCCATACAAAATCCATTTAAGTTGAAAATGTCGGCGACGCGACTCGTGTACGATCTTCAATGGATTTGTATGGCGACAGTCGCTTGAAAACTAAAATCGTTGAGTATCTAAGATTTGAGTAGCTTTGTGTACGAAGGGGCTTAGTCGTAAATGTTGAGTGCAGGAAACGCTCAGTGAGTTACAGCCAATCTGTCCGTATTCTGTACATTTTATCACTGTAGCAATAATTGCTACAGCACAGCACTACCTAGGTTAAAATGTTAGTAGAATTGTTCTACTAACATTTTAACTTAGCTAGTGCAGTGCTACTGATCGCTACTTTGTCTGTCCTGCGGGGTAATTGTGTAACACACTAAATGTACCAATGGCTTTCATTTTGACAGTTCAATTTAAGGGTGAGTTGCCTATGGCACTGAAACGCAGGCTCATGGACATTTGTATTATTCCCGTCTTAACCTGTGATGCACAAACTTGGTCTTTGACTAACATCCAGAAGTCCAAACTCAAGGTCTGCCAACGAGCAATGGAGCGCAGTATACTAGGCGTTAAAATAACGGATCGTGTTCGAAACAATACTGCGCTCCAAAACAAAGATAGTTGACGTGGCTCAAAAAGCTGCTCAATTTAAATGGGACTGGGCAGGACATGTCTGCCGCATGCCGGACAAACTGTGGGCCCAAATAGCGCAGAATTGGTGCCCTGAGACAGTGAGGCGGGGTCGCGGCAGACCACGTAGGAGATGGCGGGACGAGCTGGATAGGTTCCGTCAAAACTAGAGGGAGGACGCGCGGACTCGCGAAAAATGGAAGGAGTGGAGGAAGGCCTTTGCCCAGAACTGGGACAGCGCAGGCTAGTTAAAAAAAAGAACGACAACACTCATTGCGTTATTTACGTGGGTGAGAAGATACATTTTTCCAACATATAAAGCAACGGATTAGCAATATCCTTCAAAATCATTCAGATTGAGATTGAAAGTGTGTTGCGCAATTAGGGTGCTGTTGTAGATTTTTAATGAGTGATTTCTAAGTACAGACGCCAGCACATCAAGCTACCCGAAACTGTCAAATTTTCCCAATCAACTTTGAACGTTATGCTTTAGCGATAAAGTTGAAAATGTAATGAATAAATTTGACAGATTGTAAGTAGCTTTATGTGCTGGCGTCTGTAACTAGTCATTTACTAGCAACCGATCCTACTTATACAGCAAGACAGATTTGCCTGCTTATATTTTTTGTCGTAAAACATTACATAAAGTGACTGTTATTTTGGTATATTTATCATATTTATTTTATTATCTATGTACACACAGTTTCTCACCTAAATTTCTTAAAAAAAAACAATTCCAGCACTCCGTGTTGCATCAAAAATAGTTTTTCATTCTCATAAAATAACAAAACTCGTTGCACAACTTTAGTCTGCAGTTGTTATATACGCGTTAACTGTATAACTAATTTAAAAAAGGTTTCAGTAGTTTCCAACTTCACGTCTGTAATCATAAACACATTGGCGAGAAGCCTCCGACAGACTTTAGTCGAGGTTTTATGGGTCACTAGCTGCGCCCCGCGGTTTTACCCGCGTAAATGTCGATCCCGTGGGAATATCGGGATAAAAACTAGACTATGTCCTTTTCCGGGACTCAAACTATCTCTATACCAAATTTCATCTAAATCGGTTCAGTGGTTTAGGTGTAAAAAGGTAACATACAGACAGACAGACAGAGTTACTTTCGAATTTATAATATTAGTGTGATGTTTATTTTCAAGAGATTTTACTACAGAAAGTGCATTCTTTGTAACGTAGTAGCTTCAGCCCGCAAATTCGTTCGCGTGAAATTTCATTTATACATACACATTCCTTTAAGAACTACAATAAAATAGTAAATGATAAATGATTTATTTTCTGTAAGTAGGTTTGTACAAACACTTTTACACGTCAATCATATTTTTTTTAAAGCTAGATGAGGTCGGCGTTTCCTATCTGAATACTCTGAGAAAAAAGGCCGAAACCAACTCAGAGGTCACAGCAAAATCTTGGTCAGATCATGTGAAGACCATGTAGATTGGTGTCTGAAATGGTCTTTTGAGGAAAGAACCACATAGATTGAGCGGACCTGTCCAGTCAGTGCACGCATTTGTCAAAAATCGGGCAGCTCAACTCAGAACTTGAGGATAAAATCAAAAACTTCCCCAAAATAAACCTTTAAATCGTTCTATCAACATTGATCAGTATCGCAATGGCAGCAATCTTTTAAAACGCACTCAACTATCGCGAATCATTCCCGCCACACATCGCCTGACCGAACAAAGCGTTCAACTAGAACGTTTGTAAATAAAACCTTTGATGGATTATTTGGCGTTCAACGTTTACGGGAATTGGTTCGTCATCAATGAAATAACGGGTTGTGGCGACCGGGATTAAGCGTCAAACATACGATTGAGCGCTTTCACAATTTCTAACGTGACAATTCACGTCCATAAAATGTTTGAAAATACATGCACGTTATAACTTTATCGTAGACGGAAAATTAAAAGCATCTTTATGTTCTCATATATGTATTTTACTTCCTTGTGTTATCATGACGAGGTCATGGATGTGGCCGTCCACGACAATATCGTCATGTATCAAATTATAAAAGCGCACATTGGCTGGGTGTATAGAACTTTTAAGCTATTGCATAACTTTTATCGCGGGCTTTGAGCGCGGCGACCGAATCAAGAAATTCCGTAACGAAAATAAACCTAACTCCCCCACGGCACAGCGGTGCGGCGTTGAAAGCCGTGTATCGTCTAACGTCGTTTCAGTTCGGCAGACTTCGGCACGGTGTTTGTGTGCGTGCGATTTAAAAATGCTATGCAATAGGTTTACCGCGGCAGTCCCCGAGTGCCACACGTATTATTTTTTGTAATTGTCGCAAGTCATCCAAACAGGGTAGGTAGGAATAGGACCATACAGCTTAAGGCTGTCTATCCACCGGAGCGGAGCGAGGCAGCGCGGCGGAGCGAAGAAACGGAGAAATATTAACCAATAGGATTGCACAAAATCTCCACTCCTCTTCTGTCCAATTTTTCTATTGGTTAATATTTCTCCGTTCCTCCGCTCCGGTGGACAGGCAGCCTTAAGATACTAGGATCAAACAATTACCTAGGTACAATACTGTGTTTTTGAGGAAACAACTTTGGTTTGAAAAAACAACAAAAGCAAAATAGTTATTTGTAATTCACTCGCAAATCGTGGAATGCAAAAAGTATTTTTTATTCATCTGTAGTTAGGTACGCTATTTATTTAGTACAATCCAGTATTTACAAAATGTACCCAGTTCATAAAATGCAAAGGACCAAAACCTTCCAATTCCACTAACATTGAACCCTAAAGAAAACGATGAGACTGATCGTTTCGTCGTGAACATCAGGTAACCCTAGTGTCTCACATAATCGATGCGAAGGTAATCGCATCCCTTTCACGACATCATTTCAAAGATTCCCATTTGGAAGTCGGTAGAAAGCCGAAGTTTTTCGACGTTTGCTCTAATTTGAATGGTGGTAATATTGTGAAATTGCTTCCATCCGTGTGTGCAATCATCGTTAAATATGGAAATAATGAGCCGTTCGCGTTTATGAGTCTAACGATATGTACTAGTGATGTGCCGAATGTATCTATACACAGATTGTCGATATTTTTGGTTCATTGTCAAATCTTAACTGTCAGATTATTTATACACCTGTCTACGTTATACCAAAAATAGCTTTGATAAATAGGACTTAAAATAAATTATTTTTGTGTTCGGTTTATTACCTGTATATTGTTATTCCAATAACATTGCGAGCTTAATAAATTAATACAATATTCAGGAATAATTTCGCAATTTATTTTAATGACTACAACTTAAGTTCATTTCGTAATCCAAGGGCCACGGTTTGTATTATAATACCCAAACCGAATCCGAATTTAGATGAACAATGTTACTAAATATTATTTATTGGTAAAACGATTTACATTCTCATAAATTCGGAAGCTGCTTCTTTAGGTACCTAAAATTTGAAATAAGTTGTTCCTCGCCATGTTGTTTAAACTTCATCATTTTAAGTACAATTTAACATAAATTATTCTTAAAGTATTGGCCCACAATCTCAGTAGATCGAGAAAAGTGGAAAAAGGGTAGAGAGGCTTTTGCCCTGCAGTGGAACAACACAGGCTTATAAAAAAAGTAATTAAATATGTCGGAGACAATTGTCAATTAAATTTGAGGGATAGTCAACAGAATTCGTTATGATTTGTTTTCTTATTAAGATTTTGCTATCAATTATTGTCTAATAAATCTGAACATAATTTATCGAGTACTCAGTGTACGCGCTAATTGATTTTAGCAACTTTTTTTGATAATTGTTACCGATGGTTTTGTTCAAAACAATTGATGACATGTTACTTTGATTTTAAAATGATTTACTTTGTGTAATCACTATTGTTTATTTTAGACAATTATTCTTATTGTATTATTCGATTACTTTAATGTAAGTCTTATTAGATTTAGCACATTTTAGTATTTTGTATCAAGTAAACACGATGACGTATTTCCGTACGCCATTGGACAGAGTTGTTGTGGGGCGAGTGCGTGGTGGGGACAAACCTTTATAACTGAGCGCACTCGTTTGTGCTGGAGAGTCAGTCACAGTCAGTAACAGACAGTCACAGTCAGTGAGAGTCAGTCGGTGTTCGGACTCGACTCCTGACAGAGCACTAGCTCCCGACAAACCTGTCGGTTTACTTGGGTGGCTCTGTCACTATACGAACAGTAATCGATCCTACGATTTGTTCGTAATTACTTTGTTACTGTACTTAATTATTTTACTGTGTATCCAGTTGTGTCGTGTACCTACAGTGTGTGATTTGCTAGTGTGATTAATTTGTTCGTGATATTATAATTTGATTTGAACTCCAAACGGTTTTTCTATTGCGCAATAACCAACACTACCCACAGTATGCCCACAGTAATTAATCAAATATGCCTGACAATAACGAGACGCCAATAACCTACTCCTGATCCTACAAATATAATAGCGCCACCTCGTTCCAATCCTTGCGGTACGCGTATAGTTTGACTTGCCACATCTTCCTGAGCCGGCCTTGGCGGCGTCGATTTTTTGGATCAAGGTGGCGCTAGAAAAGGATCCATGGAAGGATTTAGGGGAGGCCTTTGCTCAGCAGTGGGACAGTGTAAGCTAAATAAAAAAATAAAATATAATAGTAATAGGTGATGATGATAACATGACATCGATAGATTACCTACAGTCCCATCACTATCACAATATTAGCAAGAGTATAACGCGTGTTTCATTTGACGATCGAACTACTCAGCATGGTGATTAACTATATTAATGTCCGAGCATGTTGGCGTCGCTTTGGGTTTTAGAGCCATGATGAGCAAGTATAGTAAAGACTATGAAAAGAGGAGCTGCATCATTATTTTTTGTTATACCATATCCTTAAATCACCAATCTGTTTGCCAAGGGTACGAGAATATCGTTTAGAACTGATAATGACAGCAAAACAGCAGCATTGATAATAGGCAGTCGCTCCATATCAAGTACTGGTATTCAACTGCCTCCAATTATTTATTTATTTGTTTCATTGGTTTAATATTATGAATTCTTTATTTCTAACACACATAACCTATTTTACAACCATAAAATATATATAGATATTATATACATACATAATCAGCCTATAATGTTCCCACTGCTGGGACACAGATATTATATACAAGTGTATAATAAAAAGAAAGGGAAAAAAAAGGAAAAAACAGAAGCTCATTGGGCATCAAAAAATTGCCTCCGGTTAGACTGAAATCCGACCCCAACATAGTTGGGAAAAAGCCAGGCAGATGATAAAGTGATAATCAAAGCTGAATGGTGGTATAATATTTTCAGTTAGGGTTAAGAAACTGATATGATGCTGAAAAATTTTTAGTAGGCGCTTGTAGGCGCCGAATCAAACCAAAAAAATTATGGCCAGACGGACATAGGATAATCCTACAGCTGGGACACAGGCCTCCTCTCTGTGAGAGGAAGGAGCGCACGCGACCCCAGTGCGGGTTGGTACAAGTCGGAGATAGATGCTAATCTATGTGTGGGGGTGTGTGTGTGTGTGTGTGTGTTTACCTATGTGTGGGTTGTGGTGTGATGTAGTGTTGTATTTATCTGGAAAAGCAACAAAAATTTATACAAAAAAATGTAGGGGAACATCCCTGAGTTTGTTTCGCCATTTCTTCCCAGGGATAGTCAGATTATAGGACAGTTGACATTCGTTACGGGTAGTCAGAAGCCCGAAAGTCTGATAACCACTTACCAAAGGGTATCGTATTACCCAGTAACTGGGTTGTGGGGGTCATATAGGCAGTCGTTCCATGTAAAATATATATGTGTGTGTGTGTGTGTGTGTATGTGTGTGTTTATGTGTGTGTATATGTGTGTATGTATGTATGTGTGTATATATGTATGGTATTCAGCTGCATCTGGTTAGACTGAAAGCCGACCCCAACATAGTTGGGAAAAGGCTAGGCAGATGATGATGGGTAGTCAGATAGGAAATTTCGACTCCATCTAGCTTATTGAAGTGAAACTTCTTTATGCACGCTTGAATTGGGGAGTAAGCTGGCGAACGGGTGACGTAAGCGTTACGAAAAGTGTGATCGGGCGAGGCGAACGGGAGTTGAGTGAAAAAATAAGCAAGAGAAAGCAGTGCGCGCGCACGTTTTTTTTTTCTCTCTTCCTCTCATAGCCAAATACGTTTGAAGTTTCACGTCAGTCGTGTGGTCATAAGCACACTCGGTTTTTGAAGTGAAACTTCTTTACGCACGCTTGACTTGGGGAGTAAGCTGGCGAACGCGTGACGTAAGCATTACGAAAAGTGTGATCGAGCGAGGCAAACAGGAGTTGAGTGGGAGATATAAGCAAGAGAAAGCAGTGCGCGCGCACATTTTCTTTCTCTCTTCCTCTCATAGCGAAGTTTCACTTCAGTCGTGTGGTCATAATTTTATATGGCGCGTAAAAGAGCGATTACCATATCCTATTTACATAATAAACAATTTCAATTCACCAAACATTGGGTAAACACTATTTTCTTAGTTCTTTCTACGTTTATTCTAAGACAAATGGAACAAAAGGCACTGGAAACAGTAAGTTTAATTATTTAGTAGCTAGCTAGTGTGACGAAGCCGGATCTAGCACAAGTTTTTCTTAATTTGCACGTGACTTTAAACGTTGTTAGAAGTAAAGTAAAGGTTGATAGCACAACTACTACAGTTTTCATTTAAAAACGAAAGTCTTGAATTCTGTCTGTAAAGGTTGAAACCCACCCTTAGGGCCTTATCATACTAGTGGATTGCGACCGTCCTCAAAGCGGAGCGGGCGAGCAACGAACACGCGTCGCATGCGCAGCGAATTCGTTGCGGACGCGGAACGAGATCGCCGCGAATGTTATTATGCGAGTGTGTGTGGACGCCATTGTTACTGAGTGTATTGTACGTCGTTAACTTGCTACAAACACACGACGAAAACATTGCGAATTTGCCACGCGTCCGCGACGTCTTCGCTGTGCACCCGCAGCGTGTCCGCTCCGCAGCCGCTCGCAAACCGCTAGTGTGATAAGGCCCTTAGTCGCGCTTGCACGACAAATCACTACAGTACGACAGATGAGAGATTCTTGACACCTGTCAGTTTCATACAAACGAATACGTGCTTTACTAATTTGATCTCTAGTAGCTACAAGAATTGTCGCACTGGCAGGTGTCAGGAACGCATTCTGTCGACGCGACGCGCGACGGCCGGACTGTAAATACGTTTATCGCTAAACATTTTAAAACATTTCTCTCTGTGTCATCTTCAAACGATTGACAGAAAAGGAACGATGATTTAAATTAGTTTAGCGCTAAATCAATTTAGTGATTTGTCATTCAAGCGTTCCTAAACGTTGAAAATAAGATATTTTAAAAACGTTTTCCTTTCCCTGGGCGTAATTTTTGAATTCAAAACCAAGATTCCCTCATTTCTATCTCATGCTTTAAAACTATCGCAATTCAACTCAGTAATTTTCCAATTTCGCCGGCCAACTCGCTGTAACTTTGGTGACTTTTTAAGTCGTAACTTTAAACTAAGTGAGACTTCGAGGTCCGATTTTCCGGGAAATAATTCTCTCGTTCGTTCAGTGTCGAAGTTTCCTTTTTTTTGGAAATTTGATAGAGAGGAGTTTTGTAAGTTCTTTTGTTACAATGAGAATTCGTATTCAAAGTGGAAATTGGGAAGGCAGATTGTTTAGCAACTTGATTGAAACTGTAGTTTCAGAAAGTATGTAAAATAATTCTAATCTTATTATATAACTTATACCTAATTAAATAATAAAAATAACAAAATATTCTAACTTAAGGTGAATGGGTAGTTGTAGCCCGCGAAATTCAATTTTTCTTACGTTTTTTGCAATTTTCAGGTCAGTGTCAGGTTGTATCTTGATCAAAATATGATTCGCGACTATAACCGGTACGTATTTACAGAATTATAATAATTAGAATCATTAATACATCTTTCTAAGTTAGATTTCTACCATTAAGAACAAATCTCGTATGGAAAAGTGATTATGGTAGAAATCTAACTTAAAGAGATATATTAATGATTCTAATGACTATGATTCTGTAAATACATGTCTATTATAGTCGCGAATCATATTTGGATCAAGATACAACCTGACACTGATCTGCAAATTGCAAGACTTAAGAAAATTTAAATTTCGCGGTCTACCACGTCATATTCACCTTAACTAAAACTATTCACAATCTAAAACATGGCGTCGAAAAATTCATCCGCATGGAAAATGTTTGGGGAGATGAGATTTCAGTGATATTTCATTAGCAAGAATAGCAAGTAAATCGTTCACCTATCGTTAAATGAGTAGGTTGTATTTTTATACTACCTACACATAGTAGGTATGTGTATGTAGTATAAAAATACACCATGTAAAACAAGTGTACGTGTAGGTACACGTACATTTTACACGGTGTAAGGCCAAACGCAAACTGTTACCACAAATGATTCTTATCCAACCAGCGTAGATTTTTGTCGGTAATTAAAATACAAATCAACTGTTCCATACATAGATACTGTTTTTTACATTTCTATGGTTCCATACATTTTGACCGTGTAAGTAAGAGTTTGCGGGTCGATATATTATTCACATAATTTATTGGTCTATTCCCCTATGATAAAGAAAAGACCATTTTTGTCCTGCTTGCTCAGTGCGAGCTCGTTCCTTCACGAAGTTTTTCTTCACTGTAGATACGTCATGTGCAAGATAGACTTGGAAAGTTTAAAATGCATTTAAAAAGTAACTTTGATGTACAAACTTGTCCGTCTTCAGCATAAAGAAGCAAGTTTTCGAGCCCCCTCGGTACAGATCGCTGCAGATCTTCGGAAAGAAACAGTTACTTACATGTTTTAGACGTTTCTTGTAGGGTGTTACCTTCCGTAGGCCACCTGGAAGTCCCTGAACCGTGGAACAAGTGGAAAGGTGAAACAAACCTGGTAAAGTAGGATTGCCTCGACGGAACGGCAGTAGGGTGTGGTTGTGGAGTTGTTGCAAACCAAGCTCCACTTCCAATCCTGCCCTTTGTGAACTCTGTGCTGCCAACAACGACACCGTGGCAGTGGCGAAGTTTTGAGCCAACAAGATCTAAAATATAGTCGTGCCCGCGACACGAAGAAGAAATAAAATGTTTATTTATGTGTGAACCCATAAGTATTTCAGGTTCCCTATCCATTTGCATAAAATTTTAAGACCTAATATAACTTAGCATAATTTTGTTTGGCATAATTATATTTTCGCATAATATAATTACGCATAACAGCTTACGCATAATTTTTTTAAGCATAATTTCTCTAACCATAATAATGATTAAGCATAATATTGTAAAGCATAAATTTATTAAGCATAAAGTTCTAAAGCATAACTTTTTTAAGCATAATATCCTAAAGCATAAATTTATTTACGCATAATGATATTAAAACATATTTTTATTTTTCGCTGTAGGAAGCATGAAGCAAGCAAGCATACAGCATGCAAGCAAGCATGCAAGCAAGCATGCAGCAAAAAAGCAAGCATGCAGCATGCAGCAAGCATGCAGCATTCAAGCGCTCGCTCTTGCATCCTATGTCGACGGAGCCCCGCTTCGCGGGGCCCCTATTTCTGTGTAAAGGGTTTAAAGTAACCTAACCAAACCGAACCTCGAGGTGCAAATCGCTCGCTCTTGCATCCTATGTCGACGAAGCCCCGTTTCGCGGGACACCTATTTCTGTGTAAAGGGTTTAAAGTAACCTAACCAAACCGAACCTCGGGGTGCCCATCGCTCGCTCTTGCATCCTATGTCGACGGAGCCCCGCTTCGCGGGGCCCCTATTTCTGTGTAAAGGGTTTAAAGTAACCGAACCAAACCGAACCTCGGGGTGCCCTTCGCTTGCTCTTGCATCCTACGTCGTCTATTGCGTTCGTTGAGTTCGGGTGCGGTAACGGTAACGGAAATAATTCGGAGTATTGAAAATCGGAATGTCGTTTTACGGACCGCGAACCCATCGAGCATTTGATTCTTTGAATATATGAAAATCGGAAAACAAACAAGTCGCATTTATGACTTTCGGTAAAATAAATTTCGTGATTTTTAATAATAGACATTATGATTCTTAGGTATTATGAAATTCGGACTTTTGAAAATCGGAACATCGAAATTCGGAATAAAATGTTTCGGAGTATTTGGGTGTTCCCGTTTCAATCAGTTAACTTCTGAGGAATAACCGCCATATTTATTTCTCATAATAGAAGTTAACTGATTGACATATTTTTTTATACAAAAACTGTCAAAACATCTAATATATTCTTCAGATAAAAGTTATCTCGCGATTGAAAAATCGTTTAAGTTACATAATGTTATGTATAAATTATATTAATTGTATGCCTAAATATTATTATGCTAATAGTCATTAGGCCTACTAACGTTATGCTAATAGTCATTAGGCCTACTAACGTTATGCGAATCAAATTTATGCCAAAACAAATTAGTCTTTAAGATGATTATGCCAACATAAAATGTATGCCTAAAAAAATTATGCCGAAGTATTATTATGCCAAAACAAATTGTGCCAAAATCGTTATGCCGAAGTATATTAGGACAAAGAACATTATGCGAAAAGAAGGGATCCCGTATTTCACCCTTACCGATCGGTACCGACTTGTCTTTACCGGGAACCCGCTTCTTTATGCCAAGCACCCATCGGCTTTATAATAGTACATTATGATACATGTGTGCTATGTTTCGCGCGAGCCGTAGGCGAGCGCGATAAGGTAGCTGAGAGTTTAATTATCAATGCACACGCGTATCATACGACGTTTTTCAACACACTTGCGAGGAAAAAAACAGGCTTGTATTGTTAAATATTAACTTGTATGGATAATGGCGGGCTGGGTTCGTTTTTCCGCGCGCCGCGCTAGCGTGGTGCGCGCGCAGGTTTACCCATAGAGTAAGTAACGGCGCGCGTTTATTTATTTAAAGGCACAGACAAAACGTATGTCAAATTGTAGTTTAGTTAGTATGGAATTAGAAAGTACTATTGGCATACAGAAATATACATTAATTCAGTGAGAATCCGCAATAATAGAACGCCAGTGGTCTTTTCCGTTTGGTTTCGCGAGGGACCACGGACCATATTATTATAAGGTGCATCCAGACAGAGCGAGGCATGCGCCGCAAGTACTTTTTTTTGTATGTTAGATGCCTCAGTCTGAGGCAACCGTACATATAAAAAAAAGACGGGTTGCACTCCGGGAGTGCCGGCAGAAGTGAAAACTTGAATATTTACGTTGAAATAAATCAATTATTAATTGAATTAATATAAGTTTTTTTCACTATTTCTGCGTCACTTTTTTCATTAATCGATGCACTTTGTTAAATTTCCAATTTTTGAAACACTATATACACGAATTTTACGAATACACAGCAGTGTGGCTACTACACAGACGGTCGAGCCATCAGCTGTCCATCCACGTCCGCGTCCGCGTTCGCGTCCACCATCATCATCACATCACATCACATCAACATCACCATCGCCATCGCCATCACCATCACCATCGCCTTCAACATCGCCATCACCATTGCCATCAACATCGCCATCACCATCGCCATCACCATCACCATCGCCATCGCCATCACCATCACAATCACCATCCATCCATCCATTATCGTGTCTCACTTGGTTCACTTCGGTTGGCGCCGCCGTAGAAAGAGATGAGGGGGGGGAATCTCTCCTGACGGTCACGTGTCCAGACGCGATGCCCTGACGCGAGTTTAACATTTTTTACCCATTACAAAAAGTTTTCAACGCCGCTAAAGAAGTTTTCACTTCAAAAATCATTTGCGGCGCATGCCTCGCTCTGTCTGGATGTACCCTAAGGTGAATGCGCAGTGGTAGACCGCGAAATTTAAATTTTCTTAAGTTTTTTGCAATTCGCAGGTCAGTATCAGGTTGTATCTTGATCAAAATGTATATATATATAATAGATATGTATTTACAGAATTATAGTCATTAGAATCATTAATATAATATACCTATTTAAGTCAGATTTGTTCCCTAAGAACTTATCCATAAGAGATTTGTTCTTATGGAACAAATCTAACTAAGAAAGATGTATTAATGATTCTAATGATTATAATTCTGTAAATACATACCTGTTATAGTCGCGAATCATATTTTGATCAAGATACAACCTGACACTGACCTGAAAATTGCAAAAAACGTTAGAAAAATTGAATTTCGCGGGCTACAACTGCGCATTCATCTTCAGGTAAATACATTTTAGTTAATTTTGGGACCAAAGACAATTCAGACTATTAAAAAAAAAATTAAATATGGCTCGCGGATTCCTTTTGGCATGAAGTCTCTGAAGAGATTTAAAAAAAACGCACTTCTCCGACCTCCGACTAGTAAATTTAATAGTTATCTGTGGAAATAAAGCACAAGTACCGTAACGTAAAGAAAAAGCACGCGTTTGTAATACACTGCATTATGGTCCTAAATGCGGTGCATTAAGAGCCATTTTACGAGCAAGTGTGTTGAAAAATAATATTTTCCTCCATTTTGCGTATGATTTGTGTAAAGTATATTGACTTTATCCATGCCAGAGTCTGCAGAATAGGAAAGTGTGAATGAGTTTTACAGCCTTCAGAAGGTTGAATCTAAGGCTGGATCCATGAAGCCTATAAGACTACAAGTCTGTCACTACATTAAGCTCCAATGTTATTTGAACCCGACAAGATACCGTTACATGAAGCTTATAAAGTCCTGGCCTCGTTTTTAGAGCTTTTCAGAGGCCAAAATTATGTCTTAAATAGAACTTTTATGACATAATTATCCACGTTTTGAAAAATTAGATATTAGTTAATGATAGACTAGGTAATATTAGTATTTAGTAGCTTGTAATTTTATTAAATTATTTTGTATTTAAAAAAAAAAATTGTGTTGTTTTTTATTGTACCTAACTATTATGAATATTATTTATTTATTAAAACTTTATGCACAAGTAAAAAAAAATACTGCACAAAGGTGGACTTAGTGCCTGAGGCATTTTCTACCAGTCAACCTTAGGGTGCAGAGACAAAACATGGCAGGTGCAACATACAGGATAACTAGCTAGGATATTACTATAAAATAGAAGAATATATAC
The DNA here is from genome assembly GCA_947508005.1 of Amphipoea lucens. NCBI lineage: Eukaryota > Metazoa > Arthropoda > Insecta > Lepidoptera > Noctuidae > Amphipoea > Amphipoea lucens. The sequence continues at coordinate 1,442,532 of OX382356.1, read as the reverse complement.
ATGATACATACATACATACATATAAACCAAATGAACTCTCAGGGGAAAAATGATCGGTAGAGGAGAAAACGAATCCAGCAAATCAGCTCTGGGATGTTACGGCCAACTTCTGCCGAATATGTTCACGTGCCTTCACTATAAAAGTTAACCGACCGGTTGCAGTCCTGATGTTCAGAGGGAGCGCATTCCATAGAAACACCGCCTGAACAAAGAAAGAAGAATGAATGAAACCAGAACGGTGAGAAGGACATCGTAGAAGGCGATTGTTGGTGGAACGAAGATTTTTAGCATGGGCAGCGCATAAATATTGAATTTAGGAAGTCATGTAAGAAGGGGCAGTGGGTTTGTCAAGAATAGAGAACAACGTAGTCAGCGCCCTCAACTCTCTGCGCTGGCGAATGGGTAACCATTTTAAAAGCCAAAGCAATTTTATTATGTTAGTTTTATAATTTTAATGATTTCAAACACAATGTGAATTGTTCCTGAATAAATTGAATTGAATTGTTCAACTTATTCAACTAATATGGCGGGAGTTATTTTTTAGGATGCACAATAAAACATAATAAAGTTTTGAAATGGGACATTTCGCACCCCGAAATGACTTAATACAAAGTACTTATCGTGTATTGAGAAACGGAAGGGGCAAAAAAAAACAAAACAATTAATTGCTTTGTACTAAAAAAATCCTAAATCTTAAAAAATAACTCCCAACATTATTATTTGTGTCACTAAGTCTTATGAAAATATTTTTTATCGTCTAAAGGCGAAAAATTTCAATTAAGGCCCTACTATTTAAAATAACAATTAAACAAAAGCTCTTATTCTATCTTGAAAAGGCGTTATTTTCAATTTTAATAAAAAGAAAAGCCCTAACTATAAATTTAAGGTTTTTCTACTTAGGAATCGCAAGATATTTTTTTACAAGAATGAAAAGGAAAATCAATTTAAAAAAATAATCGCTGCAATAAATAAATAAAACTAGGTGTTGTAGAGTCCTGTGGACTCAACGTAGGGTTAACTACAAAGGTGAGCTATTTATTTAAATGAAACTCCTATTGACTTTCATAGATTAATTATTTAAGGAGTAATTTCATTAAATATCACTGAGGTAATATGTACTTACTACATATTACCTCAATGTTAAATATATAAAATTAATTCGTCTTATTTATCACACGTCCAACCTACGTCTCTCAATGACACATGCTTAAACATTCGAATGGAACATGCATTCAAATATTATCGGCCAGTGTCTCAAAAAAGGACAGAAGCTCTACAGCATTATTAGAAACTATATTATAATGAGTTAAATCAAGTGAAGTCCATCTACACATCGTTTAAACTTCGAAGTAATATTACGGCTATTCGCCGAATGGCGGCAGTATACATTACCATAAATACAAGACGTGTTAGTATTAACTTAAAACAGTCGGAATTACAATAATATGTATCTAACGCATTTGAGTCACCCGACGTTTTCATTACAATATTCATTGCGGTATAGAAAACGTCGCTTCAAAAAAGCACTCGTGCATATTTACTTGGATTTACTTACATATCCTCGGGCACCCATATCAAAGTCGAAGGGACAGACGAAAATGTATGATTTGTAAAAGCGAATAAGATAGATTAGATGGGCTAGCCCAACTATTTGTCATCTAGTAAGTAGATGGTGGGGGTTGACCGATCACCCATAATATTGGATTCCGGGGTTTGAGCGACGACGGTCCGACGTTCCCTCTCATAAAACTTTTGAGTGGAGGCGAACAGCGGGGTAATTGCGTAACACACTAATGTAGAAGCAATGGCTTTCATTTTGATAGTTCAACAACATTCATTGCGTTATTTACGTTGTTGAGCAGAAACATTTTTCGAACATAAGAAGCAATGGATTAGCAATATCCCTCAAAATTATTCACATTGCGATCGAAAGTGTTTTGCGCAATTAGGGTGTTGTATAATAAAGTTATTGATGGTGGAATGGAATTTTAAAGTATCAGGTAATGAGAAAATATCTAAGCCTAGTGTTTAAAACTGGGTACTGGGTTGTGGAGGTCAGATAAGCAGTCGCTCCATATAAAATACTGGTATTCAGCTTCATCCGATTAGACTGGAAGCCGACCCCAACATAGTTGGGAAAAGGCTAGGCAGATGATGACTTGTCTTGTAGGCAATCAATCGTAACAATACTAACAATGCAGTACTAAGAGAACTTCCTCATTATTAGGATGCCAGAAAAACGTATGCAGTACCTAGGAATTTACAACAGGGGAGCACTAAATAATTTTCCGCCTTTGAGAGCCTTCAGAGTTTTCGAAGGTAAACTCTGAATGCTCTCAAAGCAGCAAACATATTTCTGCGTCCAGTAAACATGAGCAGTATTTCAGTCTACCTACAAAGTTTTGCCGCCTACCACATGAAATTACCTGTAAGCTCGCGAAGTTATTTTCCTAGATGTAGCTGAAAAAACTGAAATGGTCTTATAAGGCGAAGATATATGTACGTTACCTGATCGCAGCGCGCGGCCTTACAAAAAAAGAATGAGTCGTGCTTTTCATAATAAACTGAAAACATTCGGAAAAATTTATCTGAAGTTTTGAATTATTTTTTTAAGTAAAAACTTTTTTAGGCGCATTGACCATTTTTTGAAATGGGAAAAAACCATTTGACTCGCGACACTGTTACCGACACCGCGCTACATTCGTCTGTTCCCGTTGTCCCCATTGAATGGGTACAGCGGAACTCAATAAAAATAATTAAAATGTATTCCTGTTGTCCCCATTGACGATATCCTCAGATGTGTTCGGCTGTCCTCGGGATGTAGGTACTCGGTTTTAATGTATTTCCGATATGTCAGTGAGTGATGGCAATGGCAATTTGTGTTTTGTTTATATGACGATTTAAAAAATACATCCGTAATTGTTCAAGTTTTCACTTCTGTCGGCACTCCCGGAGTGCCACTTTTTTTATATGAATTCAGTGTAAAAATAAAGGTCGTCTTGGTCATCTTTGATAGACTATCATCATACCTACTTACCAGCAATCAAAACTTTAAACCTATTCCTAAAGCGAACCGTCATGAATTCGACTAAAAAACTGGGCCCAAGTAAAATTAAGAAAACTTTCCTTCGAAATACGAGATTAAACTTTTAATATATTGTGATAGTTACATTCGTTCTCGGTAAAAGTCAAGAATTTTAAAATTAGGACATTTTCAGAGGTTTTCAGCCAAGCGGAAGCAAGGGTTTGGTCACAGCCTCCGAGGAAAAGTTCGGAGTTCCCATTTTTCAGGGAATTCTTAGCCAAGTGTTCAGAAGCCCGTTTTCGGTCACTGCTTGCGTTGGTTTAAAGTTCGTAGTAGGTGCTCGAATGTTTGGTCAGATAATATTTAAATTTGCTTATTTTTAATCTAGCTCTAGATAATTGAAGACTTTTTAAATTAGATACAGAAGAAATCGAAATATGTTCTAATAAAATGTGACCCATTCTAAGAGAAGAAAGAACGGTATTAAAAACTACAAAGAAGAATATTACAACTCAGTATTTTATGAAGACACAATATTTTATCCTCACAAAAGATAACCTCATTTTCTGTAACCACCGACCATGGTGCCCTTTCCAATATATATTTTTATTAATGTTCTGTGACACGAACCCTCACTGTGACCATCAATTGTGGCCAAAAACGAATACCTAGCATTTGTGAGATAGATTGGTTTCTTATGTCGACATTTGGAGGGTTTTTTTTTTATCTACGAAAAAGACAGAAGAGAAATACAGAAACTCGTTTTTAGAACTCGGTAAAAAAACTTGGGAGTGTACTACAGGGTTTTACGGAAAGGGTATACCTATCAATACAAACGGGTTGAAGAGTGTATCTGGTCTAGAATCTCTGTACAAAATTTCAGCTCAAAAGCATCAACTTTTTTTTTTATTTCGACATCACGGCGCTGCACTGGCGCGCGGCGGCGTGATGTGCGTGTACTAGGCGCACAGACACACTACAGATAATGGATAATGACCCACCCTCGTAGTGCGGTGACACGTTTGTTATGATTTCAATTTAATAAACTATCGAAATAAAAAAATATTAAGCATTTTCAAAGTTACTGCTTTTGAGCTGAAATTTTGTACAGAGGTTCTAGACCAGATACACTCTTCAACCCGTTTGTATTGATATACCCTTTCCGTAACACCCTGTATATCCAGCCGTGGATTATGATTAGCTGAGTTGATTGATAAATCGTTGCGTACCTACCTCATCAGACATTTTTATCACCTCTCTTGGTACACAGATAAGCGCCTGCAATAAGCATAATCAGCCTATAATGTTCCCATTGCTCGGTGAGAGGGACTGGGCCGTAATCCACCACGCAAGCCCAGTACGGATTGGTAGTTGGTAGGACATGCCGGTTGTTGCCTCGCGATGTTTTCCTGCACCGTTTTGAAAGCAGTGGTAAATGGTGATGAAATAATTTAGGTAGGTACACAAAGTAAAGCGCCTGTCGGGGTTCGAACCTACGACCTACAACTCGTAAGTCGCGGTCGTTACCACTGGGCTACCACTGCTCTACTAGGGATATGTTGCCTGCAATAGGTTGTTTGTTATTTACAGAGCGAAGTTTTCCACCCTTTTGTGGAAACCTTATACGAATAACCGGAAACAGAATGACATACAAACGAAGTAAGTTAATAAAAAGCTTAAAAAAACAATAATTAACTTTATTTTGAAGGAAGGAATGTCGGGATAAAAAATTATGTTAATCCAGGGTGTCAGCTACCTCCATACAAAATTTTATCAAAATTGGTCCAGCCGTTTGAGCGTGAAGAAGTAACAAACATATAAACACACACACACTCACAAACTTTCGCCTTTATAATATTAGTGTGATGTGATAGTGTGATTTAGCGACAGACACTACATACATACATAAACTCCCGCCTCTTCCTCCCATGGCAGTAAGCAGAAACTACAGAACGCCACCTGTTACGACCCTTACATACTCCTTTTATTGACTGCGACAGACAATCTTACATAATAAACGTTTATTATAACGTTATCATTCTTTTTCACGAAACTAATTCTGCGTGGGTTGATTTATTATTTATTTATTAAAACTTTATGCACAAGTATAAAAATCCTGCATAAAGGCGGACTTAATGCCTGAGACATTCAAACTTTTTTTTATGTTAATAGGTACTCCTTACTTTTATTACAGACACATACATAAAATATGAAATAGGTTCTTAAATATTCTGGAGTGTCCTGATTGAAACAAGCCCACTTATTATTTAAGTATATTAAAACAATTCTGTCTGCAAAGCTTTGTCTCGCTTTAGGGATCCGTAGCTTGTAAAGTTGTCTGTAATAACTTCTTTATTATTTTAATTTATTTATACTTAATTTGCTTTTTAATTATTCAAAGCCATATAAGAGATATGTTGCTTTTTAACATTTGTGAACATCTGCGCTCATATGTAATGTAGGTATTCTTCTTTTTTTCTTTGTGATGAAGCAGAATATGTTTTATTTAATGGTCTCTCGCAGGTCAACCTAGAAGGTTGTTAACTGCTTAACCGGGCTTGCCTGCGGGTGCCTCAATAAATTAAGGCCTCCATCCAGGAGACTACACGCTAAAGGTACCCCCTGTGGGGTACGGTCCTCGGCTTAGGGGGAAGGCAGCAATCCCACAGGCTGAATCGGATTAGGAATCTAGTTAACCTTATATTATCATCTGCCTAGCCTTTTCCAACTATGTTGGGGTTGGCTTCCAATCTAACCGGTTGCAGCTGAATACCAGTATTTTACATGGAGCGACTGCCTATCTGACCTCCACAGTTACTGGGTAATACCACGACTATCAAAGATCCACGAATGACAGCCTGGACCAACGGCTTAACGTGCTTTCCGAGGCACGGAGCGGTTTTGGTATGTGAAGATGGTCACCCATCCACGGACCAACCGCGGCAAGCGTAGCTTAACCTGGTCGATCGACCCGTGTGGCTGTTATTACTTAGCCACAAGCCCCTCTATCTAGTTTGCTGTATATCGAGGTATATACAGGGTGAATTTTTCAAGTGGGCGTGGATGGCCAAATCCGAAACTATGAGGAATAGCGAAAAGTACTCAAAGGAGTCGCGGGCTCGATTTTGATGAAAACTAAAACTGCATCATTGGATTTTTGAAAAATCAATATTTCTGGCCAGGAATCAAACCTGTTGATTTTGAAAAAAAAAAACACGCTGTATTACTACACCATTCGATAGTGTCGCAAAGAAGGATCAAATTCTGGGAAGTAATGACATACGGCAAACTAAAGGAAAGAGCTCATTTTTATCAAAATACTTTTTTATTTTCTTATGCTACCTACCTATTCAACCTTAACTGATTAATTGTTCAAAATTATGACAATTGTTTTTGAATACATAGCTGGATTCGACGTCTCAAGGATTGTACTGCAATTAAAAATTTGAATTTAGAACATAATTTTGTGAAGGTGACTGCGCTACGAGTGTTTCGGGTGTAAAAATATTGAGCATCATTTCGAACAAGGTATGAAAAAAGAAGCAGTTTATTAAAATTCAACATTTTCCTTAAGTTTGCCGTATATCATTACTTCCCAGAATTTGATCCTTATTAGGGACACTATCGAATGGTGTAATAATACAGTGTGTGTTTTTTTTTTCAAAATCAACAGGTTCGATTCCTGGCTAGAAATATTGATTTTTCAAAAATCCAATGACGCAATTTTAGTTTTTATCAAAATCGAGCCCGCGACTCCTTTGAGTACTTTTCGCTATTCCTCATAGTTTAGAATTTGGCCATCCACGCCCACTTGGAAAATTCAACCTGTATAAATGAATTTCAAAAGCCGTTAAAAATAAACCAACCTATTGATGCTGCTCGCAGCTTAAACCCTTCAAAGGTACTCGTAAATAACAGTCAGAAAAAGCTCAGCAGATTGCGTTAAATTCAACCTAATTGATGTAAGTGAGAGATTCACTCAGGTTAATTGCGTTAACTTGGCACCCAGCCAACTGACGCGATTTATTTGTGATTTTTATGTGTATAATTCGATTGTTCAAGTATAATTATTATGATATAAGTACAAGGTATAATTGAAATAACTGAAATAAAAAAATAAAAATGTTTATTGCAATTACAAATGAAAAACACATTAGATGGAGATCACCTTTTAAGAAAGAACATGCTTGTGTTAGGTGAACTCCGCTCTTCCACTTATCATGATAATAGTATGCAATTGAAAAACCAAAAAAAAATCAAATTAAAATAAAACAGAAAAATAAAGTAAAAAGATAAATACAAAAAAGTGAAATATTGTGAGTTCCTTGACTCGTCTGCTACTTCTGCGGAACGTGCGCGCCTGCTGGCTGTGGGTAGATGGGAGTCGGGACTTTGGCTTCATGCACTACCTTCGTCGAACATAGGGACTTTGTTCGACGACACTACTTTTCGCCTCGCTGCTTCCCTGCGACTAGGCACTCCTTGCTGTTCCCCTCATCGCTGTCACTGTGGCGAAGATGTCAACAGCCTCGGACACCACGGCCTGTCTTGCAGCCGAAGTGCGGGTCGCTTAGCGCGCCACGCGATCATTAATGACATCATCCGACGAGCTCTTGTTACCGTCGGCGTTCCTGCTGTATTAGAACCCAATGGCTTGGTACGCGACGATGGCAAGAGACCGGACGGTATGTCTCTATTTCCTTGGAAGGTGGGTAGGCCTTTAGTGTGGGACGCAACTTGTGTCGATACTCTTGCGCCATCCCACCTTCCTGGATCGGCATGCTGTGCTGGCGCTGCTGCTGCGGCTGCGGAAAACCTCAAGCGGCGAAAATATAATAACCTTATCGGAAATTATATTTTCGAGCCGTTTGGGGTTGAAACCCTCGGGCCGTGGGGTCCGAGTGCTCATGGTCTTTTTAAAGAAATTTCAAAACGGCTGGTTGACACTTCCCGTGACCCAAGGGCTGGCTTTTACCTTGGCCAAAGGCTAAGCATTGCCATACAACGTGGCAATGCCGCCAGTCTCTTGGGTACATTACCAGTCGACAGCGATGCGGATGAATTTTTCGACGCTATATTTTAGTTTTTGTATAGTTTTAGTTAAGTTAGGTTTTAATTTTGTTATTTTTGTTAATTATAAAGAAATAAAGTCATAAATAAATAACTACAACTTGAAGTATTAGTTGAGAAAATAAGTTTATTTTTGTTTTGCCGTGTAACCAATTACGTCTGAAAATAACTGATGTTTAAACTGATATTTCAATTAACTACACTTTTTTTTTTTTTTTTTTAATTACTCGTCACGTTGCTGTATGAAACTGATTTACATCCGTCACCTCACACACAGGTCCAGTTGAAAACCAGCGTCAGGCACTAGTTGTCTGGCATTTTTGCTGAACTGGCCCTTTTTAGCGCAGCCGTGAGGCACACTTTCCTGCGTATTTTTTTTTTATTTTTTTATTATATCGGACTTTATACTTTTTTTTTTTTTTTAAAAGTTTACTTTTTGTTTATTTGATGTATGTGTCTGGTGTATTGTGTGTCTTTGAGTCTGTGCTAAATAAATGTATTTTCTTTCTTTCTTTTTCTTTACACAACCAGCTGTCGTTGAACCAAAAAAATAAATTTATCAAATTAATTTTTTTTTTTTTTTTGTTTAGATATCGATACCTATCACGTGTCCAAAGTCTCTCTAGCTAATTTGATGTAACCCTGTATACAAATAAAACACGTAGGTACAGAACCCAACCGCAGAAAACAGCAGTACCTACTTATAGAAATTCCCGCGAGTCCTTGTGATACGTGTATAGGGTTGCCAGGCGTCCGGATAAAGCCGGACACACTTAGGTTCCGGCCAAATCAAACGGTGTCCGGGCTGTCCGGCTTTTGTTAGGTTTTTAAACTTGACCAAAGCGTGCGTTGCGCTCCCCCGCCTCCCCGTCACTTTTCATCACCACCCCACTCTAGTGTAGGTGTAGTAAATGATAAAAAATCCTAGTTTTAATTTTTTTTTTGTCGTGTTATACTAATAGTTACTAAAAAATTAAGGGCGTCCTGCTTTTTTACCCAAATATCCGGCTAAGCTGGCTGGTCTGTCCGGCTTTTCGGTTTTAAGACCGGGCAACCCTACACGTGTAGCAGTAAGTAATTGGGTTCGTTTATGAAGAGCGTGTGGCGCGAGCGTGGAGACAGATTGCAGGCAAAGGAATCTGAGACACGATCCGTATCGATGCTGGAGTAGGATTAGTGGGGAGATATTATTGTGAAGTACTTTAGAAAAAAGAAAATTGTTATTATCTACTTTTTTATAGGTTTTATTTTTAAGGATCGTAGCGGAGGGGCCTGTGGCTAAATAATAACAGCCACACAGGTCGATCGATCGGGTTAAACTATGCTTGCCGCGGTTGGTCTGTGGATGGGTGACCATCTTTACATACCGAAACCCCTCCGTGCCTCGGAAATCACGTTAAACCGTTGGTTCCAGCTGTCATTCGTGGATATTTGACAGTCGTTACGGATAGTCAGAAGCCCGAAAGTCTGACAACCAGTCTTACCAAGGGGTATCGTATTACCTAGTAACTGGGTTGTGGAGGTCAGATAGGCAGTCACTCCATGTAATATACTGGTATTCAGCTGCATCCGGTTAGACTGGAAGCCGACCCCAACATAGTTGGGAAAAGGCTAGGCAGATGATGATGTAAGGATCGTTGCAGGTGGCGTCCTATCGTTTCCATGGGAAAAAGGCGTGACTTTATGAGTTATATTTATGAGTAATGTGAGGTTTATACGAACACGTAATCGGGTGTAAATAAGGATCATGTGCAATGTGCATGCGATTCACGTCTAGATTCTCTTGTATGACTTTTTTTTTAATTTGAAATGGGCTTGCTCTTGACTCTAGTCTAGGTCAAAGGTGCCAGAGACAAAGTCGACGATGGAGCGAGATTACCCAGAAGAAGCCTGTTCACTCTCACTTTGAAGAGATTCGGGTTGTATGCGCTCGGAAAAACAGACGCAGGTAGAGAGTTCCACTCTTTTGTGTGTGTGCATTATAGAGGACATTTGCAAACGCTTAACGCGAATTGGTGCAATAGCAACCAGGTAGGAATGGTAACTTGCAGTGCGTCTGGATGTCCGAAGGTAGAACGGGGCCGGTAGAATGAGCTCGTGGAGTTCTTGGGCACACTCACCGAAGTACAGTCCGTAGAAGACCGACAGGCAGGCAACCTTGCGACTTTATATATCTTTTTTTTTATTGCTGAATGGGCCCGCTCTTGACCTCGATCACGGCTGATGGAAAGCGATGGATGAGGTCTATGATGGAACGAGCGTGCCCAGAAGATTATTAAAATTATTGTTTATTTTAGCGGTCATTGAGAGGTCTAATTCAGTACTTGCTGCCGTTTAGTACATAATGAAATGGGTTTTCCCATCAGGAATTTCTAAGTAGTAGCCAGGTGTCTGGATTTTTGCCTTGTTTGGGTGCCTTGATGGGAAGAGGCTCATCGTCTATTACCTACATGGGAATTAAACATAACTGGCGACATGTGGGGGGGTACTATGGTACGGTAAAGGTTGACTGCAAAAGGTGACCTTCTGCAGTGCAGGTTGGCAGAAAAATAACTCTGGTTCATTCGAACAGTCAAGCGAACTTAAAATGAGCTTTATAATTTTTGTGTTAGGTTTTTTTTTGGAAAAACTAGTGATAGTGCGCGGTGATATAAGTAAACAGGTTATACAGGGTGAAATTGAAAACATGCGACAAATCGAAATGGGAGATTGTACTCATCATTATGAACAACTTTTACTATGGGACCAAAATCGCGAAAAAAAAATCAGCTGTTCCCTACATTTATGTTCACATAACTCGTCAAAATGTAGGGAATACCTGTTTTTTTTTTTTCGTGATTTTATGTTTGGTCCCATAGTAAAAGTTATTCATAATCATGAGTACAATCTCCCATTTCGATTTGTCGCATGTTTCCAATTTTTGCCTGTATATAAAGTGAGAATGAACAGGCTTCTTCTGGGTAAGCTCACTCCGTCGTCGACATTGTCTCTGTCACCTCTGATCTAGACTAAAGTCAAGAGCAAACCCATTTCAAATAAAAAAAAGGTTAGCTTGAAGTATACGCAGTAACTAACGTTGTAAAATTTTAAGGCCCCCACACAATATTACACGCAATACACAGTACCTACACCCCTGCCTTACCCTTAGCGTGAAAAACGGCGTGATATTATGATATGATATGATTATCAAGTAAAACATGTAAAATATTATTATTTCGTAATTAAAACTCGCGGTTTACTATCGTCTTAATGCACACAAACCACATTAATTATATTCGTGCAAGTTATAAAACTTAGCTCAAAACTTAATTACTAAGTAAATCTCAACTCACTAACTTAACTGGCCGCATAAGAAGTTTAAATACCTATAGTTTTGTTTACTTGTTTCAGTTGAAAACATACAATAGCGCGTAGCGGGCGGGCCATGGCCTAAAAATGGAAAACCTGCTGTGAACCCTGTGAACCTGTCATCTAATAGCGGGAGCTTTTTTTAAAAATTGTGGGTAGGTAAGTGCAAACTTTTTCTTTTAGTCTCCTTTCTATATAAACATGTATTTAAAAAACCCGGCCAAGTGCGAGTCAGACTAGCACACGAAGGGTTCCATACCTCAAGGCAAAAACGACGAAAAAAACGTTTCTTCAATGGAGACCCCTTTAATTTTTAATTTAATTGTATTAATTATTATTTGTTGTTATATCGGCAATAGAAATGCACAAACCATATTATTTTGATTTAAAAGAGTGTCCATGGAGTTTCTTGCCCGTTCTTCTCCATAGGTACCTACGCTTTGGAATGGGCAACTAGCTTCATCTTTCTGACTGACCGACCCCTTGACAATTCAAAAGTGCCTGTAATTGGTTTAATTGAAATAAATGCTTTGAGTTTGAGTTGAGTTTGAGTTGAACAATCTGTGAAAATTTCAACTGTTTACCTATTACGGTTCATGAAATATAGCCCACATATATATTGACAGACATACAAACGGACAGCGGAGGCTTAGTAATAGGGTTCCGTTGGCACCCTTTGGATACGGAACCTTAAAAATGACACTTTTTCGCTTAGGATGACAATTAGCAGTAATATATGCCTCAGTTTGACTAACAATTCGTGTAATAGATTGTTATAAAAGTGCATTTTCTCAAGTTCCCTAATCATAAACAGATCTTTTCGATATCTTTTCAAAAACTATTCTTTCAAACGCTACCGCCCAGTCTAGACTCCCGCATGTTTCCATCTGAAGTAGCAGCTTTGTTTTGCTCACCGCTTCTTAGTAAAACACTGGGTAGACGGTTAATTTATCGGGCCATTTGTACCACTAGGTGTGTGACCACTTTTCATAATGTTTGTAAGGATTTTATCATTTTGGCTCAAAGGACACAACATCCAAGTTTTGGACAGAACTACTAATGGTGAGCAAACTATTGCGGTAGAAACATCCTCATTACATAGATACATAACAGCATAATCAGCCTATAATGTTCCCACTGCTGGGACACAGGCTTCCTCTCTTCGAGAGGGAGTGGGCTGTAATCCACCGCGCGGGCCCAGTGCGGGTTGGTAGATGTCACAATACGAGTATGTCTTCGAACTTTTGTTTCTAGGACATGCCGGTTTTCTGACGATGTTTTCCTTCACCGTTTTGAGAGCAGTGGTGATGAAATAATTTACACAAAGTAAAGCGCCTGCCTGGTTTCGAACCCACGACCTACGACTCGTAAGTCGGGACTGTTACCACTGCTGTGAAGCGCTAAATGACTTAATTTTGATATCTTCTATGCTGGAAAAATCTTAACTTCGTAATGTTATTGTTATGCAGTGCCAAAATATTCTTACACCATGGTCACTAGTTGGTGTATGCAAACCACGTCACCGGAACTTTTTTCTTGCGCCGCCTCCTGCCGGTGTGGGGCTTAATGATGTAAAAACACAGCTGATCCACCTCCACAGTATTGTGCAGAACAGTAGAACGAGAATTATTTATTAGGTCTAAGGTGTAATAAACTAAATGATGGCCAGGAAACATCGTCAGTTTTAAATACATCTGCTGATCCACTGTTTTCCTGTATGAAAAATAGTATACTACAATACTCATAACTACATTAAAAGTGTGACGGCTTTTGGGAATGGTGTATAAGATATATTACAGATACGGTGCTGGAACATGGACATAGACAGTCGGGCTGGTCCACAAATTCAAGTTCGCTCAGCGCGCTGTAGAGCGAGCTATGCTCGGAGTTTCTTTGATGAATAAAATCATAAACGAAGTTATCTGGAATAGAACCGGAGCTACCGAGATAGCTTGCAGAGTAAGCATACTAAAGTGGCAGTGGACTAGCCATGTTTTTCGAAGGACCGATGGCCGATGGAGCAAAAGAGTCCTGGACCGCGTATCGGCAAGCGTTGTAGGACGCCCCCCAGCTAGATGGACCGACGACCTCAAAAAGGTGGCTGGAACAGACTGGATGCGGAAGGCGGAGGACAGGGTGTTGTGGCGCAGTATGGGAGAGGCCTTTGTCCAGCAGTGGACTGCAATAGGCTGACTCCTGAGTTGATGATCCATGGTATGGTCACAACTTAAAATATTAATTTGTGATCACGTTTAATTGACACCCACATAACTTAAATACCTATTACCTTAATTAAGATTACCCCGATAAGATTGGAGTAGCACCATGTTCTATGTTGACCTACCGTTAGCTACAAACTAGGCCAACACCTCACCGGTGTCCGATGTAAACAATAGCCCATACAGCGTCGTGCTTATGAAAATGTATGTGCATATGTAATGAGATGGCGCCGGCGCTGGCCGCACGCACTGACGAGTTTGATGAGGTTTGTTTATTACTTAGATGTTATGGTGTGTAACGCACTACTTACGTTAATGACGGAACTGCGACAAGCGGTAGCTTCTTGGCCATGAAATACAGGATGGCAGAAAATACAGGGTCATCACATCGACGCGCAAACCAACCATGAATCCAGCACATGATTTAGTGCAGAATTTTTTCGCCAGTTAAAATCAATGGCACCGATTCTCTTGTTCACAAACTAAACTAAATTTAAGTTCAGTGCATCTTTTTTTTTTCTTTCTATTTCATTAAGAAAATTACAGGAGATAAATATTAGTTTAGTCCTGTCAAATTAAGATACTCCATAGACAATTTAGACGTGATTAAAAAGTTGGCTATTAAAAATACGTCAATTTACGTCAGGCGCAGACTAATTTGACAGGTCTAAACTAATATTTATCTTCTGTCCTTTTCTTAATTAAATAGAAAGAAAAAGATGCACTGAAATTAAATTTAGTTTAGTTTGTGAACAAGGGAATCGGCGCCATTAAAAATGTCAAAATTTTGTCAAAATGTAGGGAGATTAGAGATATTTTTGACAGATTGAGACTGAGATCAGACTGTGAACGTTCTTAAAATTACGAGAATTGCCCCTCTGGTGTTTCATAGTGTTCATCACTTTTGCTGAACTGGGCCTTTTTAGCGCAGCCATGCCATGCACTTTCCTGCTTATTTTTTTTTTAAATCGGACTTTACACTTTTTATTTGACCTTTATTTTTTGTTTTGTTATCTGATGTATGTCGCTGGTGTATTGTGTGTCTTTTACTCTGTGCTAAATAAATGTATTTTCTTTCTTTCTTTTTCTTTCATAGAAAAGTGCCATACCTACGCGGTCGAAATGTATGGAACAGCTTATATTTTTATAATTTCAACGACGTTCAGAATCATGTCCTGAATCCATGGTACACAGGTTGCGCGTCGATGTGCCTGCCATGCTTTATATGGTTACCTTTAAATAGTTTCTTTTTTGGTTTGTGAGGATAGGGTTTTAAAGACACCAGCGGGGTAATTGCGTATCACATTATCAGTAGAAATGGGTTCCATTTTGACAGTTCAACAAAATTTATTGCGTTATTTACGTTGTTGAGCAGATACATTTTGCGAACATATGAAGCAATGAATTAGCAATATCCTTCAAAATTATTCAGATTGAGATTAATAGTGTTTTACACAATAAGGGTACAGGCCTTCGGGAATAAGACCGGGAAGTATTAGATTCTTACCTCACTAAAACCATCCCGGTACTCACCGCATGAAATAGGGGGAACCTCCGTAACCTTTAAAAACTAAATCAGAACCCCCCTGACCAACCCCTGGAAAAGCCACACCTTAAATTACTGTGTCACTGTTTTCGTTTTGGTCAATGATTAGAACACTGTTCTCATGTTGCGGATGAATCCGAATATCCGTGCTGTTGAAGAACCGCAGTCAACAAGTCGCTCTTCCGTCCTTCAAAGTAGTTTAAACAAACTCCAGCCTGGCACTGTGTAAACAATATTATAAAGTTGCATCATGGACAATGCAAGTATAAGCTCCCCTGCTAAGACCCAAGCATCCAATATTCTAAGCTCGTAGAGAATTATCTCCTGTATCCCGATATTAGAACATCATAACAATGTAAGCCATTGTTCGGCGTACCGACATTGGAAGCAGCCGATGTGTCGAAGTTTCGCTATAACAACACATTAGCTTGGAATTTCGAAAATAGGAATAGAAGTTTTGGTGCAGTGACGAACAGTTTTAATTGTAAATAAGTTGTATAATTTATTTATTTTATTTATTTATCCTCACACTGGAACGCTATACGGCAATTACACCAACGGAGTAAAAAATCACTTCATTTGCTGCTTTGTTGAATTATTGTATCACAAAAATGTTTTAGTGACAAAAAGGAACTGATATGACATACCAGGAATACTCATTAAAAGATTCCTTCACGATGATTTTTCTTTGTCATAAATGAGTGATATTATGAACCTGAACTTTAAGGATCTTTAAACATCTGGATAGATATTTAAAAATTAATGTAGTGTGAAATGAAATGGTTTATTCTGTAAATGGGATACGGAATAACTTTTACACGTCATATTATTAAAAAAAAACTAGATTAGGTCGGTGTTTCCTATCTGACAACCCTGAGAAGATAAGCGGAAACAAACTTAGAGGTAACAGTCTCTTATAAGGTCTAGACATAATCTTGGTCAGATCATATGAGTAAACGAAGTATACCTAAAGCAATGAGGTTTACGCTTTATGGACGTTACAGAGTTATGACAAAATACCAAGCACTCTATTAACAACTATGGAGAACATAATAAATAAAACGGAATCATTTCCAGCGTCTGTTCAATAAAACTTAAAGTGCTTATTCCGATAACTACTGGAGAGAGACCGCCCAAGTTAGGACCATCTTGAAACTTTCAATCTATTGAGAAAAAGCAATATTCTTTTGAGAATGGAGCAAAGTTCGAGAATTGGGTGGCGACCCGAGTAGTATTTATAAGGACAGATTTGGCCTCTAAGAAAAGCTTCATAAAATGTATTTTACCTGTTACTTGATAGTAACAGGTAAAAATACCTACCTTAAAAGACCTTTATTTTTTTGTGTGATCTTTGTTTTGTTTTTGTTTGTTTGTTTTTACCTTAAAAGGTCTTTTAAGTCCGAGCTAAATGTACAGAGGCCAGCACATCAGGCTACCAAAATCTGTCAAATTTTCGCAATTGAATATGAACCTTATTCCTTTGTTGTAAAGTTGAAAATCTATCAAAGAAATTTGACAGTTTGGGGTAGCTTGATGTGCTGGTCTCTGTACTTTTTATGTGTAACAGTAGGTATGTTAATTACATTGGATAAAAAAATAAATTGAAGTGTCTGTTTGTAATATCAAAATAATATATACGGAACTTATAACAAAAAAACAATTATAATTGTTTTGTCTGTTTGTCTATCTGTTTGTTCCGGCTTATCTCCAAAACAGCTGATCTGACAATTGGTCCACGGAGCACCGACGGATTTTGATGAAATTTTTGATTTGATATGCGGATACTTTGAACCTGGGGAAGGACATGGGCTACTTATTATCGTCAACAACGCGGACGAAGCCTTGGGCGGAAGCTAGTTAATAACATGACGATAGTTTCATTCTTTATTTGAATTTCCAATAATAACCAACAAACCAAACCTCACAAACTCTCTTAACCTCGTAACTTAAGCTGGCGTTGACAATAAATTAAAAAAATATTAAAACGTCACAGTTTTTTTTAACACCAGTCTTTACTACCTTTTTCATATTACTATTGCTATTCCTCCTCTGTTGAATCCGTGAATATTTATAGGTACAAAATGACGCGATAGATATTGAGTGTGCACGGACGTCGTTTACACATAGTTTCACAATCCCAACTCTTAATTCCGTGTCATAACTGTTCCACTTCTGATTAAATCAGTTGCTTTTTAGTGACTAAGTTTTGTCGTTTGATTACAAACTTAGAACTAGAATTAGCCCCTTATTAATAAATGTATTATATCAGGTGAATAGTTATACACCGATTTCTCTCTTTCAGCCGTCAGTAATTTGACTTTCGAAAGAACAAGACGAGCAGATGATGTAACAGAAAGTTAGTTTAAGTTATCACTGTTAATTGACACCTCGTGGGCCACGTCTTTCTAGGCCCCAAAGAAAATGTTGAGAAGTTTCACGACCTTGTTTGATAATCGAAAGCACATTTTAAAAACCCCCTCCGCCACCCGCTGTCCGCATCTGTACATTTATGTGCTTGAAGTATTAAATAAATAAAAACAAAAGTGGCACTCCGGGAGTGCCCACAGAAGTTAAAACAAAACACAAACAGAATACTTTGCCATCACTCACTGACATATCGGATATACATTAAAACCGAGTACATCCCGAGGACAGCCGAACACATCCGAAGTGGTGTCGGTTACGGTAACAGTGGCGCAAATTCAATGGTCATTTCCCATTTAAAAAATGCCCAATGAGCCTAAAGAAGTTTTCACTTCAAAAATCTTATACTAATAAACATACACTCAGGCACTTCTCCCGAGGGAGAAAGCCTCACGTCCCAGCCGCCGCGGGAGACGTCGGGACGTCGGTCGACGACACGGGTCGGGAGCCGTGCGACGACTCCCGGCCACCGTAACTGCGGACGGAGAATAATAGGTAGCTCATCGTCCGATCAAGACCAGGCCCATGCCGGACGGCGCGTACGTGTTGTGATGTCAGCATAAAGGAAGGGGCCTGTCAGGGCTGAAGCCTGCCAGGGTAGCGGGATTGTCCGAAAGGGTTACCGCTACCCCGGAACACAAAGAGCTAAGGAAGGAATACGGATGGGTTTTAGTCAGTAAGAGTCTGACACTCCCTTCGGCTCCACCCAGAGCGGGAGGGGTCATTTGATGATTTCCCATCCATAAAAAAATAGGCTCTTCTCCCGTGACGGTTAGGAGAAACTAGAGAACTTCACCAGCTACGTCCTGAAATGGTCCTTACCTACTCCTTTTGCTTCGTTCGTTCATACATCTGATCATACACGCACGCGGGCTGCGAGTAATACGCACTTGACCTTTCTGAAGAACATCACCGGACACATGTGTCCTTCTAGAACATCCCCTCCCGGCAACTCCTTGTAAAAACTCTTATAGTTTATTCAAGACCAGAAAATACTTCAGTTTACTTTCTGAACTACCAGTAATTGTTGAGCTCCTCAAGTTCTGAGTTGAGCTGCACGATTTTTGACAAATGCGTGCACTGACTGGACAGGTCCGCTCAATCTGTGTGGTTCTTTCCTCAAAAGACCATTTCAGATACCAATCTACATGGTCTTCACATGATCTGACCAAGATTTTGTCTGGACTTTAAAAGAGACTGTGACCTCTGAGTTTGTTTCGGCCTTTCTTCTCAGAGTATTCAGATAGGAAACGCCGACCTCATCTAGCTTAAAAAAAAATATGATTGACGTGTAAAAGTGTTAGTACGAACCTACTTTCAGAAAATAAATCATTTATCATTTAACAACTGTGCCAAAACACTAATATTACAGTATCACCGAAAATGCTCCACTGTGCGTAATTACAAAGAAACAATTACCAAGCCCAGACTTTAATATGAAATTAACTCCAAGCCTGCAAAATAACTTTGAATTAAAGTAATTGAGTTTAAACTTTCGTGAAGCTGTAATTTAGCTGGTGTTTTCATGCTTGAATTCACACGAGTAAGTCAGTAGAGTAGTGTTTATGCATCTCCTGGGCTGCAGTGGGTTTGTTAGGGCTTTTAATAACACTAGTGCTAGATATTCTAATGTTCTTTGATAAACTCTCTCATTGTTTGTCTTATTTCTTTTTAGTAAGTATATATTTATGCATATTTATTTGTGTTTATATTTATATGTAATTGGGTATATATTTTATTCATCACACTAATATTATAAAGGCGAAAGTTTGTGAGTGTGTGTGTGTGTGTGTGTGTGTGTGTGTTTATATGTTTGTTACTTCTTCACGCTCAAACGGCTGGAGCAATTTTGATGAAATTTGGTACAGAGATAGCTTGAGTCCCGGAAAAGGACATAGGGTACTTTTTATCCCGATATTCCCACGGGATCGAGACTTATGCGGGTAAAACCGCGGGGCGCAGCTAGTAGTTTTAATAAGTTTATGCGTATCTTTATATTTAAAATATTTATTCCTCAATGTTTATGATTGCACCTACCACTGTTTGTCTCTGCATCACCCAAAGGTTGACTGGTAGAACTCCGCCTCTGTACCTTTATGTGCTTGAAGTATTAAATAAATAAAATAAATAAGTAAACCTTTTTAGGAAAATTCTCTGTTTCTGTGTTAAAAACAGCAACAGACTAATGAATGACTTGTGAATTACATGTTTTTTTTATGCTTTTTTAACTGTATCATGCATAATAAAAATTTGAAGCATGTTTTTTCACTTTGCCCTGCAGTGGGACGTCACAGGCTAATAATAATAATGTTTTTTCAAGTTGTCACAGTCTTTAAAGTACACAACCTCAAAACGCATTTTTGCAGTAAGTAGTTATAACTTTACATTCGCAAGAAATTCTTCAGGTTTATAATGTTTATGGTCAAAATAAAACACGAAATACAAAAAAAAAAATAACTTATAATTTACTAAGTTTATAATTTACTAAACTAAACGAATTAGTTAAACTACTAAAAGGGATCCAACAGTATTTAAAACCGACTAGAGACAGTTTAATACGTAACAGTTTGGAATTTGGGTTCAACTATTTTCACATTGTAATATACTCGTATTTTAGTAAGTATGGCATTTTGTTCATTACCTATGGCACTATGATAGGGATTGTACTATTACAACTATAAAAAAATTACTACACTCATGACCTAGAAGAGATATCCGGACATAGGTATACAAGAACTCTTGTTGGACCTGCGGACACTGGCGGTAGTTGAAAATAATGTTGAAAAGTGGTCAACCGCCATTGTCCGCGGCTGTACCTACATCCCATTTCGAAAATAGGTTTTTGTTTTAAACTACCCTATGCAACAATTATCATTTTGATTACCCAATTCAACGGCTCACCATGAACTTAAGCTGAATTTACATAACGAAACTAGTTGCACAAACTTAGTTATTCATTGATCGTTTTACGTGTAGATAATAATCTATTTACACGTGAAACTATCTATAAATTGCTAAGTTTGTGCAACTACATAGTTTCGTAATGTAAATCCGGCTTTAGTGTTTAGCTCACTACCTCACTGTCACCTCCAAAAAAAAACAAATGCATGCTAATAGACGTAGACAGATTTCTAGAGAAGTCTGTCATTCTTTTTGTTCTTTCGTCGACAACACCCATTTCTATGGAGGACATGCTACGCATGCAGGCGTCAAGGTAAGCCCCCAAGCGGGCTGCGATGTATTGCAGTGAGGTATCCTTGGGCATGTAATTACCCTTACCTACTCAAAAGACTTAAATCTTTTAAATTTGAATTTTGTGTTATCTAAATGTGCAAGTTAAGTAATCTTCAGTAGTTTTTTTTTTTTTTTTCATAATATTCTGTAATGTCTCCTACTGGGAGAGGACACTGGCTCTTGTAACACAGGTGTATCACCTAACACAGGAGTCAGGGACTTCACACTATTTTGTAACAAGAAAGTTCTTGTGTAATAAACAATTTTTTATTTTTTTTCAAAATGGGATGCAGTCTCTAAAATCACCCTACATCGACATTACTGCTATTGATTCCTATTAAACAACCAATTAAACCCGTTACTAAAGTCAGCTATACTAGGCAACGACTCCGGAGTATGGAACAGCTCATTATCAGCCGGCTCATAACTATATCCCACAGTATTATACTCCTGGGGAGGACCGTACGTCATTTGAGGAGGTGTTCCGGAAGGTGGACCCGACTGGTTCTTCATGTAGTAGTTGAGGAGTAGACCGCCAGCGTAGAAGAGCTTTTGGAAGAAAGCGACAAGGAAGAAGAATGATGCGACCTTGATGACTGCCAGCTTCGATAGGACTACCAGTGCGACGATTGCTGAAACAAATGAAAAACATTAAAATGTAGTGAGTACCTGCTATAAAAATGGAGAATTTTGACGCACGTTGTAAAGTATTTGTCTGTCCTTCCCCTTTTTAATCCATCCAAAGGTTGTCTTTAAAAGATTGCTTTTAGCGATAAGACCGCCCATTGTGTCACCCATTGTAAAGTTTCTATATTTATGTCTGTAATTTATATGGTGTACATAATTAAAAATATTATATTCTATTCCATGTTGGATTGGAGGCTGATTCTCATTTTGTCGGTACAAGGCCAATACTTATTTATTTTTGCATTTTTATCTGGATGGATTGAATAATCAGCCTATAATACTCCCACTGCTGGGACACAGGCCTCCTGTTAGTTAGAGGGAGTCGGCCGTAAACCAGCACGTGGGCCTAGTGCGAGTTGGTAGACGTCACAGTTCGAAAACTTGCCAGTTTCCTCACGATGTCTTCCTTCAGCGTTTTAAGAGCCGTGGTGAAGAAATTATTTGCGTAAAGTAAAGCGCCTGTGTGGGTTCAAGCCTTTGGCCCGTCAAATCGCAAGTCGGGGCCACCACTACTCAATACTTGGCCGGATAGATTAGATGGTGGATTATGATACCTAATTATTCAAAACTAATTCATCATAATTATCTACCATCTAATGTATGACTTCATCCGAACCCCTGACACTACCTCAAAGAGTTTAGAATAAAAACCTTGGTAATACTTATAAAAAAAACTTTCCACATTAAAAGGTTCTTAGTTATAACAATCTTATTTCCACTAAGTTTTCCTTATTTTAAATCTTATTTTCTTTAATTCTCAGGTCCATAAGAAAATGAAGAAAAATAGCCACTAACTAACTAGCTAACTTCATAAATAATTAAACTAAGTAATATTTTTATAAGAGTATTTCTTCCAAGACGGACCTCAGTCTTGTTCTACTTTTCTTGAAAGTAAATAAATTAAGTCCTAATTGAATTGTCAAGCTAAGTAAATCTTCGTCAGGACTTAAACAAATGTCCATTTCAGACCCAAGAAAATAAGGTTAATTTTCTCTTATTGTTAGCAGATCAGATAGAATAATCAGCCTATAATGTTCCCACTGCTGGGACACAAGCCTCAGCTCGGTGAGGGGAGTGAGCCGAAATCCACCACGCGGGCCCAGTGCAAGTTGGTAGATAATAATATCACATGTCTTTTTTTTTCTCGCGGTGGAAATCCGCATGGACTTCCTCTATCGTGGGGGTGACAGAGGGGCATGCCGACTCTTACCGGATAAAACCACCGCGGTGTTCCACCTCTACCTATGGCCGGGGGTGCGGGATTCGCATAAGCATTCACCGCTCCCCCGACAGGCATCACATGTCATACAATTTTTGGTTCTAAAACAGAAACATCCTCACAATGTTTTCCTTCGCCGTTTTGAGAGCAGTATAGTGATTAAATAATTTACAAAAAGTCTGGGTTCGAACTGCTGGTTGAAAGAAATGTCAACCTTAACGTAGTTAGTTTCCATTACGGAAATTGTATCAATTCTAAGTAATCTTTTAGGTACAGATCTAACTTAATCTGTACCTACTTATTTGTTGTTGTACTGCTAAGATAGTTTGTAGATGAGATTTAGGAAGGTTAATCTCAGTCAGATTTTAGTGATTTTACCTCATTTAAACTAAGTCGAGTTTTGAATTTACTGGTTTTACAGCTAAAACACGAGGACACGATTAAAAACACGAGCGTGACAGTAGCAAAAAATACATGACAACCGAGATAAAAAATTATGCAAATAGAAAAAGTTGCACATTACTTAAAAGCACTGCATTAAATTACTTTTCTTGATTCCATCTTCAAATTGCACAATTTTTTTTTTTATTAATTTTTGCCAGTTTCTTTTTTCCCTTTCGTAAAAACACGGTAGGACGATTTACGTTCCCATTTTATGTTCCACTGAACACCGTCATAACTCTCCGGCTATATTAGGACTACAAAAGATCCCTTTGATTTTGTCGGTTGTAAAAACACTCCAATTAAATTAACTACTCACCCAAAAGCCTTAAAGATCCTTTCTTTTTCTTCGCCCTCGCTTCCTCCGGTAATTGTCCGTTGCTTTCCAAACAATAACAACACACCAATAACGATAAAATAACGATAATTTTCTTCAACATTTTGATGGTAAAAAAGCTTTTTATAATCTGTATTTAAATTGGAAATTAATATTCTATTTTTCCCGCGCTCTCTGACAGGTGACAGTTTGCTTTTTTTTTTAATTATGAAGCAACGGAATTAATACCGAGAAAATCTGTCATAAACCCTGCGGGTAAATATGAAATGTTTGACTTTTTAAAAAATTTTAGCGGATTAGAAATATATTTTACACTTTTCCCGAACACCGAACTGTGCAGTCTGCGTTCCTGTTATTAAATAAGCATTGGTTGGTGTGTGGCATTCGTAAATTCTTTTCTCGAAGAAAGTTTGTTCATTGTTTCCATAACTTAAAGGAAACTGTGTCGAGTTTTCATTTCTGTTTCTAATTTGCATGTAAGGAAATAATTATTATGTTCTTTTGTGTAACTTTCGCGTTCCATACGTTTTGCTTGTAACTATTTAAATTTTTACGCTTGTTTAAAAAAATTTCACCGTCATTTGCATGTGAATGGTGATACCTGGTAAAGGTGGGTACCTATAGGTATATTATGTAAACTACGTGCTTTTTTACAATCTCTGTAATGTCTCCATGGGGAGCAAGGAAGGTAGTAATTTGTCTTCGTCATAATTAAAATTAAATTCAGGCTCGTTTGAATGATTACATACATAAACTCACGCCCCCTTCCTATGACGGTAGTCAGAAACTACGGAATGTCAGAATGATTAATTAAGGAATATTTTGTGTGTGTTTCCTGAATATACAAAATCAGTGGTTTTGTACGCTATTCTATTTTCATTTAACATTGTGACGCTTTTTTGACTAAGTATAATAAGTGTGAATGTTACCTTTATCAGCCTAATTTTTGTCTTCCAGCTGATAATCTGTGGGATAATTGCGTAACACACTATTAGTAGGAACGGCTTTCATTTTGACAGTTCAGCAACATTCATTGCGTTATTTACGTTGTTGAGCAGACTCATTTTTCGAAAATATGAAGCAATAGATTAGCAATATCCTTCAAAATGATTCAGATTGAGACTGATAGTGTGTTATGCAATTAGGGTGCTGGGCCTTTTCCCTGAAAATTATATTCACTCTCGTGAACAAAATTATGCAGTGACACCATAATTATTATCTACTAGCTACGCCCCGCGGTTTCACCCGCGTAAATGTCGATCCCCTGGGAATATCGGGATAAAAAGCAGCCCATATGTTAATCCAGGGTGTCAACTACCTCCATACAAAATTTTATCAAAACTGGTCCAGCCGTTTGAGCGTGAAGAAGTAACAAACATATAAACACACACACTCACAAACTTTCGCCTTTATAATATTAGTGTAAAGTGTGATTCTAGAGGTTCACAGAAATGTCTTATCATGAAAGCATGAAAGTATAACCAGAACAACAATAGGAACCTAGAAATAAATCCTAAAACATTCGGGAACCTAAGAGGTTTTGGTTAAAAACATTTCAACTTGCCGATCAAAGCGTCCGATCTAAATGGATTATAGCTCAAATGGAAATATCAAAGGAAAACTTATTTCTTTACTTTAGGTTTTTAGAGATTAGAGATCATATCAGATTGTTTTACTTATCACACTAATATTATAAAGGCGAAAGTTTGTGAGTGTGTGGGTGTGTGTCTTTATACGTTTGTTACTACTTCACGCTCAAACAGCTGGACCAATTTTGATAAAACTTTGTATGGAGGTAGCTGAGACCCTGGATTAACATATAGGCTACTTTTTATCCCGATATTCCCACGGGATCGACATTTACGCGGGTGAAACCGCGGGGCACAGCTAGTATTATATATATCTGAAATAGGTTTACTATTTCTGTTGTTGTGTTATGTTGTAATAAATTATCTCATGTCAGCATTAAACTGTTGCAACTCATGCAAAGAGTAGCCTGCATGAGGGTTACTCTGACTGCAGCAGTCGAAGCCATGCTGGGACTACCATCACTCCACCACATACAGTAGGAAGCGACGATAGCGGCCGTATGTACCACAGATTACCTATGGCGGTACGTCTTAATGCCCACACCGTGCTGACTTAGGGGCTCAATAAGAAGTTTCCCATTTCGAAACCATAAAATGGCTGGGTACCCAAAGAATTTATCTTTGATAAAAAATACAGAATCCAACTTCAAGAGGATCGCCTATGCGAGAGATTGCAGTGCGCCGCATCTTTAGGGATGATAAATGATTTATTTCCTGTAAGTAGGTTTGTACAAACACTTTTATACGTCAATCATATTGTTAAAGTAAATATTCATGTCATTGTATATATAAAATTTATCAAAGTCAATGTGTATATAAAAATCCGGACATAATCTTCGGCTCGCTACCTGCCTGCGTTTGGGCGCTCCTTGCGGGGCTCCGCATCGTTGTCAGTGCGGTGAAGCTGTCGACTGCCTTGGACACCATGGCCTATCCTGCAGTAGGAGCGCAGGCCGGATAGCAAGGCACGCCAGCATTAATGACATCATCCGTCGTGCTCTTGTCACCGCCGGGATGCCAGCTGTTTTAGAACCCAACGGCCTGGCACGCGACGATGGAAAGAGACCAGACGGAATGACCATAATGCCCTGGAAGTTAGGCAGACCTTTGGTGTGGGATGAAACATGTGTCGACACCCTTGCGCCATCCCATCTTCCTAGCACGGTGGGCTGTGCTGGGGCGGCTGCTGCAGGTGCAGAAAACCTCAAACGGCGAAAATATTGCAACCTGATTGGGACTTATATGTTCGAGCCGTTTGGGGTTGAAACACTAGGGCCATGGGGTCCGAGTGCTCACTTGGTATTTCGGGATATCGCCAAGCGGTTAGTCGACTCTTCACGTGACCAGAGGGCTGGCCTATTTCTTGGCCAAAGAATTAGCATTGCCATACAACGTGGCAATGCTGCCAGCCTTTTGGGCACTGTTCCTGTTGACAGCGATGCGGATGAATTATTTGGATATATTGATTGTTAAATTATAATGATTGTTTATTTTTTCATATAATTGTACATATTATTATAGTTTATATTTTAGCTTATATTATGTAAATATTTAATTTTTGGAGAAATAAGACATAATCTTTGAGGACCATGTAGATTGGTGTCTGAAATTGTCTTTTGAGGAAAGAACCACACAGATTGAGTCGACCCAAAAGGGTAATTCTACCGAGTGATAAAAAAATAAAATACTTTTTTAATTTCACTAAATCAGATTTTTATTGCGTTGTTATAAAGAGTTATTATATAATTATCTTCTAAAAAATAAAATCAGAGATCAATCTTTAACATTATGTGAAATAATTGCACATTTTAGTGTTATCACTTCGACAGGAGTGATTCTATTTTCAACATAAGTGACAGAATCTTTAATAAAACTAAAAACTTTAATAGTGAAATAAAATAAATCATCAGTCTTCACTGCTTTTGGTAATAATGTCTTAAAACAGCTAGTATAAATAATGAAGTTAAATAAACACACACTCTAAAAAATAAACAATAATTTTCTACAGAAGTGACGACATTCCTGTAGAACATAAAAGGCAAATGGATATTTTCTAAAGTAAAGGCTTATTTAGACAGGATAAGTAACTGACTCCAAACTCGAGACAAGTCAGTGCTGACCCGATATTTACCTAGTGTAAATTGAATTTGGAGTCAGTAGTACTGACTCCACTGACTCCATATTCAATTTACACTAGGTAAATATCGGGTCAGCACTGACTTCTCTCGAGTTTGGAGTCAGTTACTTACCCTGTCTAAATAAGCCTTTACTTTAGAAAATATTTTCTTCGTCTGAAGACGTATTATTTATCAGACTTTGTTGATTACCATCTGAACATTTAGTATTACTAACGTTTTCTATGAGGGGTGTCCGCTTCCTGATTTCAAAAATCTCTTCATCAGATGAACTATCAAATCCATAGCATTTTCGATAGAAATCTATAGATGTACGTGAGATTGTTGCTATTGGGTTCTTGTATACGTCATACTCTGATTGTGGCGAATCCGATCGTGAATGAGTTGATGTCCTCAAAATTGGTATATTATCAGTTTCTTGTTCTTTGCAAGTAACGTAAATAAGCATTTTGCTTTCTTGCAGCTTTTTGCATTCTTGGTGTATTTATTTTAATTGATTTTATTTTTCCAGCTTCTTTCTTGCTTTTGTATCTCTCTCTATCTTTTTGACGTCGTTCTTCTAGTTCAACCTGTCATTTTTTCTCTCTTCCTTCGTATCCATGCCCTCTTTTGCTCCCTTAATCGTTCTTTTTTTTCTTCCTCAGACCGCTTTTTACCCGCCATACCTGTAAATAAAAATTGAAATAGCCATGCAATCACTTTTGTGGAAAACCAGTCACTCCTGTCGGTAGTCCACCAAATAGCGACACAGTGCATGAAATTATCAATCCACAATAAAAAACAGCATTTTACGTTTGTTAGGTTATACTGTCAGTGTAAATTTCTCTTATAAGATCATATCTAATAAGCATAAGCGCAAACCATCACTTCTATGGAAAAACATCACTTTTGTAGAAAACTATATCGACAGAAGTGAGTTCTACAGATGTGAGTTTTATCATAAAAATACATAACCTAAAGAAAATATAAGGTTATGAGATTTAAATTCACTTGACTTCGGTAATTGACTAACTAATTTAGAAGGCTACAAGGAAATCACATTCATAAATCACTTACCTGATTTATTAAGTTGAGTACAGTGGTGATGTATCAACTTTGACAATGCTGTAGAAAGCCGCTATACTTTTATTTTTCTCGACACCGTAGTCACTGGCCGAATGAAGTCTGATACTGACACTGTCAATACACGGTAAAGGGTTGCCAGAGATAGAAAATAATGTTACACTTTAAAAAATAAATTTATTACCATTTTTGCAATTTATTTCTACACGAGTGATTATTTTTTACGAACATTATAGAATGTTGAATAAAGTTAACAATATCATTTAATAATTATTAACATTTATGTGACGGCTTTTTTATTACTTGCTTTACTGTTTCTTCATGTGATATATGCATGGAATATTTTTAAATAATTTTTAGAGATACCTTAATCCTGTAACCTGCTTTGCGAACATTCGACAGGACGTGAGCAATCACGTACTGTACCACAAAAAAAAGGAAAAAAATATTAAATAATCAATAGGATTCCTATGTAAGCTGTTAGATTATGTCACAAAGTTTATAAAATAATGATTAGAAAGAAATAAAAGCTGAGGAGCTAGAAAAAATTTCAAGCGAACACAATTTTACTGTCTCTGTAGAATGACCCAAAACAGGAAGTGGCACAGGTGCTGGAATCTTTTCAGAGGACTTCATGATTGCCAGGGAAGTTAAAGACCACTCGATCCGCATACTTTCAGACAACATGGCTGTCCTGCAAGCGCTAAACAGTCACATACGGTTTCCCCACTGTTCGATTTTCCCACCCGTACGCAAAATACGCGCATTGACGTAGGCTTGCGGACACCAGCCCGTATTACCTATTAGGTTTTTATTTGAAATTTGGATAACTTTTTACAAGGGATAAGCAAATCCAACGAGACGGTAAAAACGTCTTTAAAGAGTAAATCGATTCCCATCCCCAGGATTTTTATAGCAGAGCCATCAAGGAACTTCCACTAAAATGGCAAAAACGCATAATGGCCAATATTCCGATTAATGAAATATATAATTTTCGATAAAAAAATAACACTTTTTCTATGTAAAACTGCAGTTTCAAAGGTAAGGGCCTAATATTATTAACTCGTTGTCAATCAATCACGACGGGACTAATTTTTTTATTAGAATGACAGGCTTTCGGGTTAATCTAAATTTACGTAGCCCTCCGCACGAGTCCATACA
The DNA here is from genome assembly GCA_947508005.1 of Amphipoea lucens. NCBI lineage: Eukaryota > Metazoa > Arthropoda > Insecta > Lepidoptera > Noctuidae > Amphipoea > Amphipoea lucens. The sequence continues at coordinate 1,413,035 of OX382356.1, read as the reverse complement.
TAGTGATATTAATTACACAAAACTTTCCTAGCAGAACCGCAACAATTCAAATGACACACGGTCTTCTACAGACTGTACTTCGGTGAATGTGCCCAAGAACTCCACGACCTCATTCCACCGGCCCCAAGGTAGAAGTAGAAGTACCTTCGGACATCCAGGCGCACTGCAAGTTACCATCCCTACCTGGTTGCTATTCCACCAATTCGCACTAAGCGTTTGCAAATGGCGTTTATAATGCCCACAGCAAAAGAGTGGAACTCTCTACCTGCGTCTGCTTTTCCGAGCGCATACAACCCGAATCTCTTTTAAGTGAGAGTGAACAGGCTTCTTCTGGGTAAGCTCGCTCCATCGTCGACTTTGTCTCTGTCACCTTTGACCTAGGCTAGAGTCAAGAGCAAGCCCATTTCAAAAAAAAAAAAAAAAACACAACACATTATGTAGGTACAGGACTAATACTAAAATCTAAAATTAAATAAATCCACATTTTCGCTGTAATGTACACGATACTTTTCGACCAAAATGCTTCCAAATTTCCACTTTCATTGCTCGGTACCTATTTAAATTTAGTACGGTCATTAACGCCTGTCTTTGTTGCTCGTGGCTAAACAACCCATCAACAAGTGCTGATTTACATTTTAGTTTAGCTATATTCTGTTCACGGGAATTTAGATAAGCTAAGCTTTAGTGTGGATTTTGTAGTATTTTATATTAGGATTAGGTAATGACAACAGGGTCGGGGTTTTATTATCTACCTAAATGTTACGTGGGAATGTGCGAAATGTACTTTACGCCTCTGTAGTAAACCTTCTATATATTATTTATAAATGATAAATGGTTGTATTTCTGTAAGTAGGTTTGTACAAAAACTTTTATACGTCAATTATATTTTAAAAACTAGATGAGGTCGGCGTTTCCTATCTGACTACTCTGAGAAGAAAGGCCGAAACAAACTCAGAGGTCTCACAGTCTCTTTTAAAGTCCAGACATAATATTGGTCAGATCACGTAAAGACCATGTACATTGGTGTCTGAAATGGTCTTTTGAGGAAAGAACCACACAGATTGTGCGGACCTGTCCAGTCAGTGCACGCATTTACCAAAAATCGTGCAGCTGAACTCAGAACTTGAGGAGCTCAACGATTCGATGAACTCACAAACAATATAGATATAAGCGTTAATGACTTGAATTTCCTTGTTCTACTGGCTGAAAATGCTACCCACAGTCATATATAAATTGCCTATAAATAATCAGGAATAGAAGCTCTAGTCATCAAATCATTTATTGGTTTGCAAACATGGGTATTTAGTACATAGATATTTTATTATAAGAGTCCTCCATGCTCTACCGTCACATGGGCATACAAAACATAATATATTATTATTTAATTTACATATAATTTTGAATAACAAGTAAGAGAATAAAATAATACAAAATACAAATTTGTTGGCGCGTCTAGAGAATTGGTTCGGTGATATCAACCTCTTTGGTTAATATTGTTTTTTTTTTTAGAAGATATGTCAACTGTCAATTTGACGTAACACCATGGATTGGGGAGGCGGCCCGCCATTATAAGAACAAGGAAGACTGTCGTTTTTGGCGGGTTATTTGAAACACGTGGTTGAGTGAAATATTTTTGATTTTATGAATTTTACTGTTTTGAGTGCCTAAATTTGCTTGGTTTTTGTGTGTGTGTCTTGCTGCCTGCTGCGTGTAGTATCGTAAGTGGTTATCTTCCCATTTCCCTCATTTAAAATGAGGGAAGTGGGAGACGATGATCCTCCTGATGGGGGAGGTGCTAATCCCTTGAATGAGTCCTTACAATCTCGAAAAAGACAGCGTACTGAACCGCTTAAATCGGATCTTAAAAAAAGTACCCCTCCATCGGATTCTTATCAGTCAGTATACTGTAAACCTGGTTTCGAATCTGACTCTAAAATCCCTTATAATACAAATGACAAGGGTCCTTTTATTGTGCACGTTACGCGGTCAGAACCGGATTTGTCTGCCGGGCATTCAATAAGGATATTAAAGTTTGCGCAACTCATCCACCAAAACAAAATTCCGCATATAGTAGATGGTAGTATAAAAGCACTGGGAAGAAACAGGGCCTGTTTAGAGTTCACTTCAGCGGCTGCTGCCAATGCTTTTATAAATCATGATTTTTTGGTTAATTACAAATTTGCTGCAGACATCCCTAAATTTCATGTGTCTCGGATGGGAGTGGTTCGTGATATTCCAACAGATTGGACTTTAGAAGAATTGGTAGAAGGAATCCGAACTCCCTCCAACTGCGGAGAAGTAATCAGGGCCCGTCGTTTAAATGTAAAATCTAAAAAAGAAGATTCTGTTACTTGGATCCCTTCCACTACAGTAGTTTTAACCATTACTGGCCAATCCATGCCCGAAAGAGTTTTTTGTTATGAAACTTCACTCCCTGTAAGTACATACCAATTGCCAACAATTCAATGCAGAAATTGCTGCCGCTTTGGACACATTCGTACTCAATGCCGTTCGAAGCCTCGATGCTATAAATGTGGTCAAGAACACTCCGGTGATAGTTGCTTGGTTACTGACGATCTCTCGACTTGCATCTTGTGCCGAGGAATCCACAAGGCGACTGATGGTAAATGCCCGGAACATGCTCGCCAAAAATCCATTAAAATTGTTATGTCTCAGGACAATATAAGTTATTCTGAGGCCGCTCTGAGATTCCCCTATCCTAAGCGTCTTTATTCTGACATCACCTCCTCTCCATTCTCCCCGTCACAACAAATGCAATTCTCCCAACAAACCACTTACTCTTTGCAATCTCCCCCACACACCTCTGCTCATCCTCATTCTCAATCCTACACAAAGACTGTCTACCGTACTCCCCGTCCAAGAACCCCGTTAGGTAAGTCCTATGACGTGCAAGCTCATAGAGATATTATCAATACTCCTTCCTTCTCTCAACCGAATGGTTGTGCCTTGCTGTCTCCCACTGAAGACTCCACTCCTTCGCTCACTCCTAATGATAACTTGATAGAGCTCCTTACCTGTTCCCTCATCAACATTATCAGTAAGTTTAGTGACAGTTTACCGAACAACGTCGTTTCCCTACTACAACAATTTATCCAAACCCTTATAACTAAAAATGCTCCCCTCAACTCTCCTCCAATGGAATTGTAGAAGCATCCGTAGGAAAAAGCATGAGCTTATTTATTTGACAAATCGCTATAAACCCGTCCTCCTTGCTGTCTCGGAGACTTGGTTGGTACCGGGTTCCGTGTTTAGGTTTCCGGGATTTTCCTGCCTTCGGGACGACAGGGCGGATGGATGGGCAGGATGTGCCCTGCTAGTCTCAAGATCTATCCCTTTCTCTCAAATTAATATTCCTGCTCACAGCGACGAAATCCATGTAGTAGCAGTGAAAGCCTTTAACATCTCCTTTGTTTCATGCTACATTCCCCATCCAAATAGTAGAGTTATATTAGAACTCAATAATATTCTTTCTTCCATACAGGGCCCTCTCATAGTGCTAGGAGACTTTAACTGTCACCACACTATGTGGGGGTCTCATTACATAGATACATCCTCTCCCTTTCTAATTGATCTAATGGATGACATTAACCTTTGCCTATTAAATGATGGATCTCCGACTCGCAGGGTACCTCCTGGTCAAAATAATAGTGTAATCGACCTTTCATTGTCCTCTCCCTCCCTAGTAAATTCTCTCTCCCGGTCCGTGTTACCTAATTCCCACAGCAGCGATCACTTTCCAATTTTAATCAACTTTCTCCAATCATTTACTCCCCCTCCTGCTCTTCCTCCTTTACAGCGATATAGACTATCAGATGCAGACTGGGACAAGTATGCTGTTGCCTTAGACTCCAAGTTATCTGGTCTTTCCCATGTAGATCCTTCAAATTTTTTGGTGGCCTATGAAGATTTCGTTTCCTGTATAATTGCCGCTGCAGATCAATCTATACCGCTCAAGAATTCGTTTCGTGGTCGCATCCCTTCTCCCCCTTGGTGGGATTCAGAATGTACCAACATGGTGCGTCTACGCAACGAGTCGGAAAATACATATGCAGCGGATTTAACTATGGAAAATTATATTAGTTTTAAGAAAACTGGGGCTAAAGCCGCGAGACTTTTAGCCAAGAAGAAGGCTGTAGGTTGGCAAAAATTCTGTGAATCTTTATCTCCTCGTACATCTTTAACTGTTGTATGGCGCAAAATTAATAACTTCCGAAGAATATTCAAGGATCATAATAGTTCCTCAAATGATTCCACTATCTGGCTTGATGATTTTGTTAATAGATTAGCCCCCCCTTCCGTACCTCATTTAGATTGCTTTCCTTCTGCTCTAATTCCCTCTCCTACATCTGACAGAATGAACGATCAATTCTCGCTTGCAGAATTTACTTGTGCTTTAGATCACCTTAAAGATTCCTCGCCAGGCATAGGTGGTATCACGTATTCCTTTATCTGTAAAGCTAGTCAAACCTCAAAATTATATCTTTTAAATATTATTAATTCAATTTTCTTAACTTCAAATATACCAGAGTCATGGAAGACCCAAATTATAATTCCCATCTTAAAGCCTGGGAAAGATCCAAATCTCTCGACATCATACAGACCTATTGCCTTGTCGTCGGTTTTGGCAAAGATCGCAGAGCATCTTATAAAAAACAGACTGGAATGGATCCTTGAAAGTCGTGGTTTACTCTCCAACACTCAATTTGGATTTAGACGTAGTATGGGTACGATCGACAGCCTAAGCATTCTTACCTCCCAAATTAGGCTTGCATTCTCCCGCAATGAACATGTTATTGGGGTCTTCCTTGACATCTCGTCAGCTTATGATAATGTTCAGCTTCCGCTACTCAGGCAGAAAATGCTTGAGCTGAGTATTCCCGTGAGACTGGTAAATTTTATCTTTAACCTTTTTATGTGTCGTTCTATTCGTGTACGTTCTCAAGGCGGTCTTCTGCCTTTCCGTCTTGTCTGGAGGGGTCTTCCGCAAGGTTCTGTCTTAAGTCCAATCTTATATAACCTATACACCGCCAGCCTTGACTTAACCGTTAATTCGTTTTGCAATATCCTGCAGTATGCAGATGATATTGCCTTATACATAAGTTGCTCTTCTTTGTCCAATGGTGCTGTTAAATTGAACTCTGCTCTTGGTTACTTGAATGATTGGCTCTCAGAACATGGACTGGAGCTTTCTATTCCTAAGTGTCAAGCCGTAATATTTTCCCGTAGAAGAAATATTCCTCCAGTTAACATCTCTGTCGCTGGAGAATCGATTGTAATCCAAGATAAAGTTAAATTTTTAGGCGTTGTTCTTGACTCCAAAATGACGGGTTTATTTCATTTACAATATGTATTTAATAAAAGTGAGAAGTCCATCAATGTTCTGAGATCTTTATCTGGAGTTCGTTGGGGTTCTCATCCGGCCTCTCAAAAACTGCTTTATAACGCCATCGTTCGCAGCCATTTTGACTATGGATGTTTTATTCTAGAACCTTGCAGTAAATTAGCCCTGTGTAAACTGGATAAGCTTCAATCTAAATGCTTACGCATTATTACTGGTGCAATGAAATCATCCCCAATTAATGCACTCCAAGTGGAATGTGTCGAACCTCCACTTCATCTCCGTAGACAATTTCTAGCAGATAGGTATTTTTCGGTAGCATCTCAATTTCCCTCACACCCTCTTATTAGTATTCTTCGTCCCCTTTCTTGTGCTATCGAAACTTCAACTTATTGGAGAAATAAATCCCCTCCTCTATTAGTGAACAGCTTCAATAATAATAAGACTCTTTCATCTACAGTCATGCCATTGGATAATCATCCCATTTTTCTAGTTCCTTATGACTCAGTGATCTATCAACCCAGAGTGATACTAGATTTTGGTATATATAAACATAGTTCCGATCCCAACATTCTTTTTAATAAAATTTTAAAGAAAAAATGGCCAAATTGGATTTTATTATTCACAGATGCGTCAAAAATAGATGGATCTCATTTAGGTTCATCTGTGTTTATACCTGAGTATAATGTTGTCTTAAGTTTTAAGAGTCCACCTGAATGTTCTATTTTCACAGGAGAATCCCTAGCAATATTAGAGGCAGTAAAGTACATTGATGCTAATCAACAACATTTTGATAAATCCTTGATACTCACAGACTCTCTTAGCTCTCTCCAAGACTTATTGAAAATTCCATTTCGCAGCAAAGATAACTCTGTAATTATTCTCAGAATTAAGGAAATTCTCTATAAGTTAAACCAGTCTGGCCTGGAAATTGCCTTGGCATGGATTCCGGGACATATAGGCATATTGGGCAATGAAGAAGCTGATTTCTTTGCTAAGCAATCTATTCAGACAGGTTGTACGTCTTTCTCTAACATTCCGGCTCGGGACGTCCGTTGCCTGGCTAAACCACGTCTCATGAAGTCTTGGGATGAACTGTGGCAAAGTTCTAGGGTAATTAAGGGCAAATATTATGGCAATATTCAACCCAACATTCCAGTTAAACCCTGGTTTGTCAAAAATAAGAATTTGAATAAATTAACCACATCTATCATTATACGTCTCAGACTAGGTCATGTTTGCTCTCCAGTGTTTTTGGCTAAACTACGCATTCGGAATCATTCCCTTTGTGAGTGTGGTCTAGAAGAGGGCACTCTTGAACACATATTTTTCTCTTGTCGTAATCTTTTAGTCCCGCTATATGATATTCTCCCTCCTAATTTTCCCAGACCTATTAATATCCCATTCCTCTTAACACTCGTTGAGTCCCCATTAATTAATTCACTTAAAAAATTTATATTATTAAATAACATCAAACTATAACATGGCAACTCAAAGGCTACTCAAACAGTTTCAGTTGTAACTAAATCATACTAAAGACAGTATAACTGGTCAACCTCAACGAATACACTTTGTTTCCCTTAACCTTGACATTGGCAGAATCATCGTTAAAACGATGGAGCCATTACTATAAAAAAAAAAAAAAAAAAAAAAAAAAAGAACAAGGAAAAAGTGAGGGATACATTCACATGGGTTGATCGTAAAAGACGATATTGATTGGAGAAATTGTGCTATGATATCCAATAGTGTGTAATTTGATTGCGCTCGCGCCCCACGTACATGGTGGAATGTCGTTCATGCATTATCGTTAATTAAATAATTGGATTAGACATCATGTGATTGTTCATAAAGACTTTCATAATACTTTCAACTCCTCGCCCGCAAACCCACGCAACATGGCCTCTTCTGATAAAGATGATCTATTCCCTTTATCAGAAGTGGGATTCAGAGGGCAAGATATTGAGGAGATTTGTGAGATTCCATTAGAACAACCTGTGATCAATGAAGTTTTCAAGGGAAAACATGATGAAAGTCTCCTTGGGAACATGGATACTCTTTTATCACGCCTGCAGAATGCAATTCAAGCTACTCCAGCAAGTCATGTCTCAATAAAACTAATAAAGTTTGACCCTGATGACTCTGAACCAGATATTGAAGAACACAACTCTTCAGGATTTTAAGCAAAGTGTCATTAAAGAGACGCAGTGAGGATTGTGATTCTTCAGAAACTAAAACTTGTGATTACTTCAACAAAAAGCATCAACTTAACCGGTCAAGCGGCGCGCGTCGCCCATTGGCGACGAAACAATAGAAAATCAATTGTGTCTCATTAGCAGAGCTTGACAGATGAAACACGGTTTGGAGGAACTTGCTTCTATCGTGGAAGTAGAGAACACAAGCTAGAAAAATGCCGCAAGCGACGCAATACAGATAGTCAAAAGTCAAGACCAACGGTGAAGGAAAACTCTGTTACATGTTTTGAGAAGCCTGGACACATTAGTACAACCTGCCCAGGAAAGAAGTCTGGAACGGAACAACATGCAGCACGCAGATAAGTGCAGATTTGCAAACATAAAATAATGAGAGGTACCCTGTCAACATCAACTGGTGAGGTCATTTTGTTTCTTTTTGATAGTGGCAGTATTACAGAAATATAGAAAGTTCTTCATAGATGGTGTGCCTATACGTCGCGTGACCACAGGTGAGTTACCTTATAGACCCATATACAACTGTTCAGAGGTGTCCCTATCGGTTATTACTGCTGAAAAAGAAACCGTTAAAGATAAAGTGCTGACCTTAAAAAAAATTCTGCCTCAAACATAGCATTGAATTGCACCTGGTTGCTACAGGGCTAATGGACAGGTCGATCGCGTAATGCGTACGCTTATAAACCGTAATAGAAAATGATTCTAATAAAGTTTGGCGCGACGAACTTCATGATGTTCAACTTGCTCTTAATAGTACTCGATTTAGGATACCGGGATACACACCCACTGAACTCGTGTTCGGTATTCAAGCCCAGTCGTTGGTATTTCTAAAATTTCATCCAATATCAGTATGAATTCATACTCTCACCTGCGCAAATTTAGAATGTATCGAAACGTCGCATCCCGCGGAATCAAACAGGCTGCAGCAGCCGATACTCAAAGATTAACCGCGGTAGGGCACAAGTTAGGGCCTTATATGCAAGGTTTGTTTTTATCAAAGGTTGAGAACGCAACCAAACCAAACTATCGCGTAAATTCCGGGGTCCGTTTGTTATAATTCGTGTGCTTGAATACGTTTGCTCCGAACTGAAATCCATGACTGGTACGAACCGCATAAACAAATACATGCGTCTAGTACCCAGAGGGTTTGAAGGATTAGTAGAATTAGCATCAAATATGATTAGTGATGAGGAGGCCGAGACGGCGCGTGATTTCGAACAACTTGAAGAAATATCACCTATTGATAGCGATAGTGATACTCTCTCGGTGTCCAGTGAGGGCACTCTGACCGCCAGTTCAGGAACCCTTACAGCATCACACTCTGAATCGCATTCGTTCATTCATAAAGCGGATGTACATTAAAATGAAAGTACGTTGTTGAGATACTTCATAAACACGCAAACACAGTAGAATTTGCTAAGCGTAGTCGTAAGGGCCCAGTACGCCCGGTCTACGCCGCATAGTGAGTTGGTGGCTAGTCGTAAGGGCCCAGTACGCCCGGTCTACGCCGCATAGTGAGTTGGTGGCTAGTCGTAAGGGCCCAGTACGCCCGGTCTACGCCGCATAGTGAGTTGGTTGTTGGTCGAAGGGGCCTCGTACGCCCGGTCCATACAACATGGTGAGTTGGTTGTTGGTCGAAGGGGCCTCGTACGCCCGGTCCATACAACATGGTGATTTGGTTGTTGGTCGAAGGGGCCTAGTACACCCGGTCCATACAACATGGTGATTTGGTGGTTGGTCGAAGGGGCCTCGTACGCCCGGTCCACACCGCATGGTAAGTTGGTGGTTGGTCGAAGGGGCCTAGTACGCCCGGTCCACACCACGTAGCAATTTGGTGGCTAGGTCAAGGTGTATAGTACGCCAGCCTACGCCGCATGGCGATTTGGTGATTTGACGAGAGGGCCAAGCGGGTCCAGCACACGTTATGTTTTATTGATGTGGTTGAGGTTGTGCTACTTCTTAGTGAGAGACCATTAAATGTTAGTCTATACGTGTGCATGTCAGGAATGGACGAGCTGACCAATAGAATGTTATTTCCTCTGGTAATTCAGATGCGCAATATCACTAAGCGCACGAGGGCGTGCGATAGTCAGGTTGGCCGTGTTGGCGCGTCTAGAGAATTGGTTCGGTGATATCAACCTCTTTGGTTAATATTGTTTTTTTTAGAAGATATGTCAACTGTCAATTTGACGTAACACCATGGACTGGGGAGGCGGCCCGCCATTATAAGAACAAGGAAAAAGTGAGGGATACATTCACATGGGTTGATCGTAAAAGACGATATTGATTGGAGAAATTGTGCTATGATATCCAATAGTGTGTAATTTGATTGCGCTCGCGCCCCACGTACATGGTGGAATGTCGTTCATGCATTATCGTTAATTAAATAATTGGATTAGACATCATGTGATTGTTCATAAAGACTTTCATAATACTTTCAACTCCTCGCCCGCAAACCCACGCAACATGGCCTCTTCTGATAAAGATGATCTATTCCCTTTAAATTAATGACAAATCGTTTGAATTACAGTCAAAATGTCACAATAATACAATAATGGCAAATGTCAACTAAGGTTACAATAATAAGTATATATTTTTTTTAATGTTAAATGTCATCAAGGTTACAATAAAAATAAAATAATAAAATGTCAAATACTATAATAGCATGTCAATCAGTTAGTGATTCATCATTTTTTTCAATTAATATTTCGATTTCATTTTGACACTCCATCGAAAATCTTTTCATTACCTACGAGTAAGTACGAGTCTTTGGTCAACTGGACCCACTCGAACTGGACCCGCGGGTCCAGTTGACCAAAGGAAAAATTTTCTATATTTTTATTGGTCAACTGGACCCACTGTCAAAATTAGACAAACATCTTTTGTTTTAAGCTACCCGTGGATACAGTCGAAACAAAAAGACAATGGCACGAATCTGGTACAGAATCTACGAGTACCTCAAAATCTAAAGATAAAGATAAAAGATAAAGATAATTTATTTGTGAAACATGCGTTTACATAACATTTTTCTGTTAGTAGATTTCGGATCTTATTTTTAATTTGTTTTGTTGTCATGGCTTTATATGACTGTGGTACTTTGTTATATATTTTCGGGGCCATACAAAAAAAGCTTTTCAAATTCAAATTCAAAATGATTTATTCGGGACAACTAGATCCACCGGTTAGTATACAATAACTTAGAAACTATTATTAGTACTTAAAATACAATAACAAAGAACAACACACATCCATCAATAAACATCACAACACAATTCACACAAAAAATAAAAAATCACACAAAGCCCCTGTGCTGAGACACCCCGCCCCGACAAGATAACCAACAGGGAGATACCTCCCTACAAGATCATCAGACGAACGAAATGCCTCAACACAGGTGCACGCACATCTTCAGCTATAGTTTTCAGGATGCTGTTGTGACTCCCCCGCACCCTCCTCATAAGAGACTCGACTTTTTTCCGAATGACGGCATGAAAACCGTCAGTGTGAGTCTGTGCGAACATCTCGGAGGCACTGCAGAAACGAGGAAGTCCCAACATCATCCTGAAAATATTATTGTATTGGACGCGCAGTGTGTCCAGGGATTTTTTGGTATAACTAACCCATAGACTACCCGTGTACAGACCCTGACAATACGCTTTAAATAGTGTGATCTTGACTTGGTCCGTACAGCGGGCGAATCTACGGGCCAGCATGTTGCCACGGACTGACAGAGCCCTGCGCTCCCTCTCTATGTCAACATCATCCTTAAGGCCGTCGGTAAGGTAATGTCCAAGGTACTTAAACTGCGACACCCTATCCAAGTTAACACCATTCAAAGTAATATACCCTAAATATTATATCGTAGCGTAGAAGTGATGCCACCAATCCATGAAAGGCCATCACTAAAGCATCTGAGTTAACTTCTGAGGACAGTTTGTACAAGACATACGTGACTGAGCTCAGTTTTTTGTTTATATATTCAATGTGCGCTTTCCAGTTCAGTTTTGCGTCTATCATTACACCAAGAAATTTTGTGTCGTCGACTTTATTTAATACTGTGTCTATACTGAACCGCGGGTCCAGTCGACCAATTCAAAATTTGACTTGGTCGACTGGACCCGCGGTTCCAGTACGAGTGGGTCCAGTTGACCAAAGACCCGTAAGTACTTGCTGCTCATGCATGACCAACAAACAGCACAAAACCCGACTATTTCCATTTAAATTCCAAATAAACACAGCTATTTACTAAATGCCAATCCAGCTTCAAATAATGAGCACAACAAATTTGTTGAAATGAAACGCTGCATTTATAACGGAGCTCGAAGCTAAGCGAGGCGATACGTACTAGAGGCTAATAGAAAGCGTGAATTATGTAAGCGTGTCGCAGCCAGTGATGGGGACATAACCCGGGAACGTCCCGGGATAACAGGGAACGGGAACGTTGACCGGGATTTTTGATTTGCAACATTGTCGTAGGAAACTGCAATGCCACCAACGATACTGGAAGTGGCGATGTTTTGAGCCAACAAAATTTGAAATACTCTCATGCAAGCGACACGAAAAAGAAGAAAACACTGTTTGGCTTACGCTGATAGGCTACCCACAGTAGGAACCTACGTACTCTAAATGAAAATAAGTCCAAATAAGATTGCTTTCAAATAAAATAAAAGTTACATGCAAAATGCAGCTCTAAAGCAATGAGATATTTATTACCTACTAGCGAGACAAATAGAAAGCATAAATTATGTAAGCGTCGCGTCGTCGTCGTAATCTCAACCAGTGCAGGCTGTAGTGATGTAAAGTGAACCCCGGGAACGTAGAATTCGGGAAAGGGAGGTAGGAATGTTGGTTCCACTTCCCGAGGTAACCCAAATTAATACATAATTGGATGAGAAGTCACGATTCAGAAATGGTATTTCAAAATGAAATCTAATTTTATGTGGAATCAAGGATTGAAAGCCCCGTGTATTCCGATTCTTCACTACTGTTAACCTAGGTAGGTATTGGTATAATCCAATTTGCCAAAAATAAACATCGTCCAACAAAATATTTATCCAACATTTATCCCGTTATTTACGAATCCCGGGGCTTAATTTCCCGTAGCCTCCCTACACTGCTGCCGGGGCAAAGCTTACAGATTTTTATTGAATTTCACCTTATTTCGAGCTCATTCCGCTCATTGCGAAACGCCCTGATTTTCAGTTAACTATTTTAAAGTGTAATATTTTAACCGATTTCGAAAGAGGCACTTGATGTTGCTGTTTATTTTTCATTTTCCTTTTCGATGTTTTCAATTTAAAATGAAAGTTTGCGGAACCTCGAATTTGAATGATATTGATAAAACTGATCAGCGTGGACAGATCTATTACCTACGTGAAGAAGAAAAGGAAAAAAATGCACTAGCTAGAAGCTTCCCCTATTTCAGAAATGAGTATTTATTATTTACAGAAATTCAGGACTCCTCCAAATATCTGACAACTAGTTTAGAGTAAATTTTGTATTTCTAAGTACTTAATTAGATTGTAGACGTCGACTCTTTAGTTAGACTATCGTCCTAATTGCGTAACAGTATCAATCTCAATCTGAATAATTTTGAAGGACACTACTAATCCATTGCTTCATATATTCGAAAAATTTGTCTACTCAACAACGTAAATAACGCAATGAATATTGTTGAACTGTCAAAATGAAAGCCATTGCTCCTGATAGTGTGTTACGCAATCACCCCGCAGAAGTCGACCGATTTTATGGTTGGTTTGGCTCGGCAGGTCATAATTTCAGTAAGCGAGTATTCAGGTCAATATGTACCTATTGTGTAACGTTATCTGGCAAATAAGTGATAAATCGAACCATAATCATCCATACTAATATTATAAATTCGAAAGTAACTCTGTCTGTCTGTCTGTCTGTCTGTCTCTCTGTCTGTCTGTATGTTACTTTTTCACGCCTAAACCACTGAACCGATTTAGATGAAATTAGGTATAGAGATAGTTTGAGTCCCGGGGAAGGACATAGGATAGTTTTTATCCCGATATTCCCACGGGATTGATACTTATGCGGGTGAAACCGCGGGGCGCAGCTAGTGTTATTATATTTTCTGCTTTCTTCTGCATGCATAACGTTAGTATTTTCTATCCTAAAATAAACAAAAACGCAACACTAACTACGATAGGAAACCGTGTCGTCATGCACGTACACACTACTCTAAGCATCTTTACTAATTCACAGAGATCCTCAACACTCTTGTTCCGTACTCTGAATAAAATACACTAAGCACACGTACACTGTACATACATTCCTAAATTACATGTGTGGTACTTTCTACACAAATATGTTACGAGTGCTGCATTCCATATGCCTTTGACCCTGTAAAAGAACAGTCAGTTGCTTTTATTAGCTTTAGGTATTTGTGAAGCCAAGCGCACGTTTTTGCCGCAACGGGCCGCAGCTCAACGCATTTTCATAAAAAAAGTGCGGTCTGTGGTGCGGTGCGGCCCGCCTGCAGTGTTGGTACGTTGATAATTAAAAATACGAAAGTGTTGAGGGAGGATTTTGCAACGTTCCGCGTTAGTCGTGTAAATTACAATGAATCTGCCTAGTTTTTTAAGGTCGATCCAGTCTATCCGGATACAGCCTATACCAGTATTTTACATGGAGCGACTGCCTATCTGACCTCCACAACCTAGTTACTGGGTAATACGATACCTCTTGGTGAGACTGGTTATCAGACTTTCGGGCTTCTGACTACCTGTAACAACTATCAAATATCTACGAGTGACAGCCGCGACTAACGGCTTGACGTGCTTTCCGACCCACAAAGGGGTCTCGGTGAATGGATGGTCACCCATCCACGAACCAACCGCGGCAAGCGTAGCTTAACCTTCGAGCGACCTGTGCGACTGTTATTATTTGAAACTAGCTGCGCCCCGCGGTTTTACCCGCGTAAATGTTGATCCCGTGGGAATATCGGGATAAAAAGTAGCATATATGTTAATCCAGGGTGTCCGCTACCACTATACAAAATTTTATCAAAATTGGTCCAGCCGTTTGAGCGTGAAGAAGTAACAAACATATAAACATACACACGCACACTCACACAAACTTTCGCCTTTATAATATTAGTGTGATTACGAAAATCTGTAGGTATTGCAACTATGCACATTGCACAACTAGCATTTTGCCCGCAACTTCATACCTACGCTCATTATTCCTTATCCCCTAGGAATATCGAAAAAGCTAGCCTTATTTCTCGTCTACAACATAAAGTGAACCTCTGACAGTTATTTAGGTTAGTAACTCAGTACGATTCAGTCAGTGAAGTCAGGAGTTTTATTTTTATCTGTATTTATGTGTCAAAGTCAAAGCATTTATTTCAAATAGGCACATAAAAGGCACTTTTGAACGTCAAAATTTACATTAAAATAGAATTGATTCTAGTCGCCCCTTCCAAAAGGTAGTTTTCGTATGGAAAAGAATGGGCAAGAAACTCCACCGTTACTCTTTTAAAAATGTGTTCCTGGAGCGTCTAAAAAAAGTCACTGCGTTTACTTAGTGACTTCAAATGTTTGGTAGTAGAAGTCTATGGACTGACATAGCATGTCTGTGAGAGGTTCCGAATTTGTACTGTCAACTAACAAGCAGTCCTTTAACTTCTCCTCATTGACACAGCTCCTTTACTTAATCACCAGTTAATAAACATAACATAATCCTGTAATCTCCGAACAGTTAGGCAGAGGTGTACCTTACACCCACATTTCGCCAGGGGGCAAGCCTATTGCCATCAAACGGGCACAAATCCAGACTGCATGCTGAGAAATCCCTGACGGAAAAACTCAATAACATCGAACCCACGACCTCAGGCTCGGCAGTAGCGCTTCCGACCACTACACCAACGACGCTGTCAGCCTGTTAATAAAATAGAGACAATAAATGCTTCAATCAGTGATCAATACACAAAAGGCATCTTCACACCACGACACACGACGTAGCTTGTAATGGAATTCAAAATGGTTGAGCTGAATGGTGCTAATACATGCGTCATGTTCGTGAACGGGCGCCGTCAGTAGGGACTGGTCATCTCTTTGCTGCCATGGCTTATTTTATTTAATATTTGAATTGTTGTTTTTCCTTATCTTTTCATTATGGACGCTTTTAAAGTTCTGCATCGTTCTCACATGTATAATTTTTAACATGAATGATGTAACCAAGACTTTGTAACTATATTATTTTGATTTAAAAGAGTGTCCATGGAGTTTCTTGCCCGTTCTTCTCCACGCTTTGGAATGGGCAACTAGCTTCATCTTTCTGACTGACCGACCCTTTGACAATTCAAAAGTGCCTGTAATTGGTTTAATTGAAATAAATGCTTTGAGTTTGAGTTTGAATCTCACTCATCAGCATTTTCCTGCCCTTATCCTGATTTATTATGAGAGTCAAAATGGCATGTGTACCTTAACTAATCGAATCATCCCATTTACCAAAAAAATGTACCTAAAATGTACTATTTAGTACCTAGGTTTAAAAAAATTCTACCTCCTTCAGAACAAAATTATTTCGAAATTAAGGTACACCCGCCATATTGACATCAATGGTCGGCGCAACGTATTTTTCTTCCATACTTCTCTATTAGTCGTAATTTCAGTAGTCACCCCCTTTTAACCATATCATCATTCACACAGTCCATCTATCGTTTCTTTGGTCTTTCCCTACTCTCTTTCCTCACGAAATTTTCCTCCATCCTCCGTAATATAGGCCCGTACCATGACAAACGATTTCCACACAACTTTTCAATCACTGGATTAACGGAATCTCACTATTAGATAAGATAAGATAAGATAAGATAAGATAAGATAAGATAAGATAAGATAAGATAATATTTATTTGCTTAAACATGTGTGATACATACAAGAAATTACATGCATGCAAGATGGTAACAACATTATTAGGTACAGTCATGTTTGCCACATGATGTGACGTGCAAATGTCAAGAAATATTATTAAGTAATTAAAACATTCTCTTAGAATAATAGAATAACAATAAATTCAGTAATTAGAAAGTAATAATAACAATAGATAAAAATACTAAAAAGATCCAACAAATAATTAAACTATTCTATTGTAAATTAACAAAACAAAAAAAAAAAAAATAATAATAATAATCAAATCAAATCAAATAAGCTACTATGTCAACACAAATCTTTCCTCTAGGAACTCGTTAATGCTATAGTATGCTTTGTTTACTAAATATGTCTTCAGTTTTCTTTTCAAGTGTACATTATTAAGCTCCTTCCAACTTTTAGGCAACTTATTGTAAACAATTGGAGCCATGTGAAAAACACTTTTACGCATAAGTGCAGTCTTACAGGGAGGTACACATAGTCTGGTTTGGTCACGCCTGTTCCTGGGAAATTGATCTGCTGTGCGCGGAAATAATTTAGGATTGTTCCTGACAAACATAACAGTTTCAAGAATATATATGGATGGCAATGTTAAAATTTTTTGCATTATAAAATAGGGTTTGCAGCTGTCCGTGGTTTTCAAATTAAACATTGCTCTAAGGCATCTCTTCTGTGCTTTAAATGGTACTTCTCTATTAGTCGAGTTACCCCAAAAGATAACACCATATCTAAGAACGGATTCAGCCAGACCGTAGTACGCTGTTAATAACGCCTCCCTATTGACCTTACGTGACAGCGAGTACAATGCATAGGCACTACTACTAATTCTCTTACTCAGAGAATCTATGTGATCCTTCCAATTTAAATGTCGGTCAATAATTAGTCCCAGAAATTTAGTTGTATTAACCGTGTCAATTGTTATATTATTATATTTTATATCAAGATTGGGAAATGTCAATAAACGCTGGCTAAAATGCATAATTACTGTCTTACTTAAATTAATTTTTAAATTATTATTATCTAACCATTGTATAGTATTGATCAATGTATTATCAATGTCACATTTATATAGGTCTTTATTGTTGCAGGGTATAGATATAGTACTGTCGTCCGCGTAAAGTGTTACAGGATGGTCAATTAATTTTGGAAAGTCATTTATGTAAAGTGTAAAAAGTGGAGGTCCTAAAACACTTCCCTGTGGAACTCCGTAGGTAACGGTTCGTTCCTCCGATAGAATGTTTTCTTCATGTTTGGTTTTAGTGTTCAGTCCACTTATTTCTGTTATTTGTTGTCTGTCGTGCAAATATGATTTTATAAGTTCAAGAACATTCCCTCTAACACCATACGCATCAAGTTTTTTTAATAAAATATCATGTTGGACATAATCAAATGCCTGAGTCATGTCACAAAATATGGCACAGATTGGAGTGCTTTTATCCATATTTGATATAATCGAGTGCAAAAAGTCATAAACTGCCATATTTATTGTTTTCTTTTTTCTAAATCCTTTTTGTTCGTTACAGAGTATATTGTTCACTTCTAAATAAAAACTAAGTTGATTATAAATATAGTATTCAATAACTTTTGAGAATATCGGTATTAATGCAATCGGCCTGTAACATTCCATTAGTTCCCTGTCTTGTTTTTTAAACAATGGCTTTATTACCGATTTTTTTAATGCGTCTGGAAAAATACCTTCACTTATACACAGATTTATAATATGACTAAGCGGGTGACTTATTTCATCCGCTACTAATTTTAGTATTTTTGTACTGATCCCGTCATAACCCACACTATTTGTATTTTTTAACGCTAGAATGATTTTCGATATTCGGAAAACTTGGAGCGATAAACATTGAATCCTTTCTGTTCAAAATATTTTTTGTTACTCTATGCCCTGAATTTATCGAGGTTTGAATTTTGTCAATAAAATAATCGTTAAATGAATTAGAAATCTGGTTTGGGTCCGAGGTAATTTCATTATTAATTCTAATTTTGGCGATATTATTCTTTGGTATATTTAATTTTGATTCGTTTATAATTTGCCAGGTAGCTTTGGATTTGTTTATTGATGTCTTTATTTTGTAATTATTTTGTGCTTTCTGTGTTAAATTCATTATTCTTTTAAATAGTTTTGAGTAATTTTTAAATCGCGTTTTATTCTGTTGAGTAGGTTTTATTCGATACTGCCACAATAATTGACGTTTCTTCTCACTGCATTTTTTAATACCGCGCGATACCCATTTTTGTTTACTGTGGACATTAACTGAAATAAGATTTACTGGGAAGCACTGATCGTATAACAAAAGGAAAATATCTATGAACTCATTATATGCTACATTTGGGTCCCTGGCTGCATAGACGTCAGAAAAAGTTAGGTTTTGCAGATAGCCTTTAAACTTATTGATGTTGTCGTTATTATAGTCACGTCTTCTCTTAGTCCATCGTTTAATAGTACATACGCTACTAATTGGACATTTCAACAACTGCGCAGTATGGTCAGACAACGCTAACTCCAATACTGAAGCTTTACAGGACTTTTTAAAATTATGCGCAAAATTGTCTATGCAAGTTTGGCTCTTAAGACGCGTCGGTTGATGAAGAGCTACTTTTAAGTTAAAGCTCAATAACATATTGTCAAATTCTGTTGATTGCCTATTTCTCTTAAGAACATCTACATTAAAATCACCTACCAAAACAATATTCTTATAATTATTTTTCACTATAGACTGTAATATTATTTCTAATTTATTCATACATTCGTTGAAATTTTTAGCATTAGGCAGTCTATAAATACAAACACAAACAATCCTATGAATAACAAGTTCAATGGCACAGCATTCAAAGACACCCGTTGATGACATTTTTGCTATTTTTGGCAACTCTCTCCATTGAAGACCTGACTTCACCAGTATGCATGCACCACCTCTCTTGCTTTCTTTTCTACTGAAAGAAGCCGCTAAGCAGTAATTCTTCAAGTTAAGGTGTTTTTCATAGCCTTCTATCATGAAGTGCTCCGTAATGCATAGAATGTCCACGTTTATGTTTCTATCTAACAGTTCATTCAGACTGACTGCAAGGGCGTCACATTTCGCCAGCAGGCCTGCGATGTTTTGGTGCAGGATATGTAGATGTTTAGTCACGAAAAAAATTGTCATCCGTTGTAGTTCCTTCGTTTTTGTCGATACCATTGTGTTGTATGTCAGCGTAATTATGAGTAATTCCAGCAAATAATTTCCATAAATCGTTAAATATTGTACGTAGTCCAAGATTATTAATAGTCCCTGTGTATATATTAAACATGCTGTCGTCATATTTCAGATTGAGGTTGCTGTCTAAAAGGTATGCATGTCCATGCGTCATTATGTCCAAGTGTAAGAGATTATTGAATGTCTCTACTCGACAGTTGAATAAAGTAGCGTCAAAGGGATACTTATATGTAGGCAAGCAAATAATTATGTTAGTATTTCTTATATCTTGAACTATACTTCTCAAATGGAAGATAATGTCATAATAGTCATTAGTTTTTTTGAAGTCTTCTTGCCCAAGGAGTATGATGCAGCAATCTTCCATAGTGTAATTTTTTAATTTGGTACCCAGTCCATCCAGAAGCTGTTTCGTATTTCCATTTGATTTTAAATAATGAAGTAGATTGCAGTTATTCTGAAAGGCATTATCAGCAGCTAACCATACATTCTGTTTATTATTACTACTTATAATGCATATTTTCGGCCTAGACTTAACCGTGTTGCGGTTCGATTCTGTTAAAGGTGTTTGAGTAGTTTTGTTTCTGTCCTTATTTGTAGCCTGGCTTCCCGAATCAGACATAGACTTAGTAGTAGTAGTCTGCTTGCTGTAGGTTGTGCATGGTGATGTCACTCGGGCAGTATTATTAGCAGCCTGAGCAGGACATAGTTTTATCGGTGAATCCGTGTACTCAACTTCCCTTTGCTTGCTATCCAATAATTTTTGTGTCTGCTGGTCATTAGAAGTACGGCAAGATGTTACCAATTTTTTGCTTTTCTTAGGTGTACTCAATTCGCTCATTAGCTTTTTCGTCGCTTTGTTAACAATTTCATGCTTATTTGATAAGTCATTAATAGTTTTTTTGAGTTCTGTGTTCTCTATAGATAAATTGTTTATTTCTTCGTGGGCTGTACTTAATTCTAACTGTAATTCCTCTATTTGTTGCTTCAACTTTCGTATTTCGTCGTTGTCTTCGGTTGATATGTTAGGTAAGCTATTGGTGCTGCCATCTATTGTTGAGTTGCCAGATTCAACCTCTGTTAATGTTTCTGACAGTGTGCGAGTGCGGTTCCTCCGAAAGGTTATATTCTCAAAGAAGCTCATGTTCAATTAGTAACTACCAACCCACTAATGACTTAATTCTCCAGTTTATAAAATCTTTTTAAAATCAACAAACATTCCCAAAAAGACAAGTCTGTGCGCTGGGTTCGAACTCGAGCCACAAGTCAATACACGTTATTAGGTATGTCGCTTAACCAATTAGCCACAGTAACAGTTACTCGTCGTGTTGAAATTTTTGATCATTAGGCTCGTCCGAAAATATTAAAAATTACTCAAATGTCTTCCACTACACTCCATCCACGTACAAAAAGTACAACGTAACTACATGCACCTGAGGTAGCTAGTACTTCATGTGCTTTTCCCGGTGCGCATGCACCAGATTCCCGCCACCGGCATTCCTGCCGTAATGAGCATGGCATTCCTTGGCGCGCGCTGAAACATAAAACTCTATAAGCGCTGCTTCACGATGGTGACTATGCTTTTTTTTTTAATTTAAGAGACTAGTCAGGAAGTCAATAAGTATTTAGGTATTTTCTTTATTAGTATTAGTTTTTTTTTATTAACCGACTTCAAAAAAGGAGGTTCTGTATTCGACCCGTATGTATGTATGTTTGTATGTCCGCGATTTTCTCAAAAACTAATGAACCAATTTTTATAATTCTTTCACTAATGTGATCTACATACTTTCAGGAAGGTTTTAGTAGGTACAACTAAAAAGTGAAAAATAAAACCTTTTTTACAAAAAAAACAACATACTTCAAAAAAAAAACACTACAAATTGATAAATAACTTTAATTTCGAAAGTCGGTGTCTAAGAACGAAAATGCGGAACCAACGACACCGACTTCAGAAATAAAAGTTATTTATCAATTCGTAGTGTTTTTTTTTTTGAAGTCGGTTTTTTGTTTTTGTAAAAAAGTTTTTTAACTCAAATTCATTTATTTAACTTAGACAGTAGTATTAGTTTAGGAATATATACCTACTGCTTATAACAGGTGGCATTCTGTAGGTAAATTTGCCTACCATCATAGGAAAGAGGTAACTATTTAGTAATCTGTGGCGTGAGTTTATACAATATGGAGATTCTCCACATTTGTATACGTAGTAAACATTACTTTAATGCTTTTTTGAAGTGTACTGAGAAGAGTGGTTCTGCTCATGTGATCTTGTAAAATGATCCGTAAATTCCAGAATCGATAATTTTTATTTACTAGTTTTCGAATTACGTACCTCCTAATTTCCACTCGTCATAAACCTGACACTTTAATTGAATAAAGAGCTGTATATGAAAATTAGGTCAACCTACGCATTACAAAATCCTAACACTCATTAATTAATGGTCATTCGTCTTATTAAAGCATTGTCTTCGAAACAGAATCAACACGTGTGTGTGTGTGTGTTGTTTGTGTGTGTATTTTAACAAAAAAAGTAGTCGTTTTGGTAAAGTTTTTAAATTGATTGACGCTGAATGAGATTGCGACTAGATATTTTAAATTACCGTACCTAATTGGCCTTCTGATTCTACACCCAGAATTGGCTCCAGACGAAGGAACTCATTAATGCAGCAAGCATTAATATGGTAGTCCGTTCTAAAGTCAATCATGACTGGGCTGCTGCACCCAGGATTGGCTCTTTGTTCTTGTAATGCAACTAGACCAACGCACCTGGCTTTTTTGACCTTCAGGCCCGGACTCCACTGAAGCGGAGCTGTGCGGAGCGGAGCGGAGACGTGTAGGAATCGTCCAATCACAGACGAGACGAGTGACGCGATGAGGATTTCAAAAATTGTGATTGGTCGATTCTGCACGTCTCCGCTCCGCTCCGCACAGCTCCGCTTCAGTGGAGTCCGGGCCTTAACCGGTCAAGCGGCGCGGTTCGCCGATCGGCGACGAAACAATAGAAAATCAATTGTGTCTCATTAGCGGCGCTTGACAGATTAATGAAAATCGATCAGCTTTATCGTGCTTATGTGCCTACAGAGTCGTAGTTCAACTATTTAATGTATCTGCGTATTTTGTACACACTTACTTTTGCAGGAATACTAGGGCACAGAACTCTTCGACTATCAACGAGAACCACACAATCCTTTTGAACGAAGTCAAAATCTAGCACACAACTACTTTAGGACGAGTATAAAGATAAAGAAACTACTCTAAAACCATGCAGTTTAGATTTGGCTACAACAAACCCCCGAGGGCACACAAAAAGCGACTGTACGAACAAAGCCAGTGACAAAAGCTAGTGATTACATAAGATATAACTATGTTCTTCAAACGTGCGTTTAAACAGTTGTTGTCTCCAGAGGTTTGACTCAAAGACATGCAAATGGTTCGCTCCCTCGCCCAGTCTTTTGATTAGTTTGTAATGTGTTTGTTTAGCTAATGTATGTGTATGAGCTTTGTTAAAAGTACCCATTAAAGGCCGGTTGTTTTAAACGGTTGGTTAACGTAACATACGTACGTCAAATAATAACGATTACGTACTCGTATGAAATACTGGTATTCAACTGCATCCGATTAGACTGGAAGCGGACCCCAACATAGTTGGGAAAAGGCTAGGCCTGGCCTGGCCTGGCCTAAGGCTAAGATGATGATGATGACTCGTTATTATTTGACATCGGCAAGGCCATAATTATATGATTGTAATTTGAAACAACACTTTTTTTGGTTTAATGGATGTAGGCAAGAAGCCCGCACAAATGGCGGGTCACAATCAACCGCATGCATGATAACCGCTGGGCAAAAGTCACAACGGGTACCTGAAGATGGGTGGCGCTGCCGAGGCCAGCCCAGAAAGAGGTGGCGAGATGACCTGGACCCGTACCGTGAGGGCAGGAGGTGGCAGCTCGCCGTCAGGTAACGACCAGACCCGGGTCGAAGGCACGTTGTGTTCCACGCAGGCCTCAAAGAGATGTCAGCACTAATTGACGGGGTCCGCTAGGGCCGATGCCTGCCAGGGTCGCAGGTTGTTCGAAAGAGTGACCGTGGCCCCTGGCACAGGCAACTGAAGGAACACGGGTGGGTTTTAGTCAGTAAAAGTCTGAGACGCCCTCCCGCTCCGCCCAGAGCGGAAGAAGTTATTTGATAATTTCCCATCCAAAAACAAAAATGAGTGGAGGTGGCGTGAGGAAAAGTTTTCTGGAAGGAATTGAAAGAGGCGTTTTCCAGGCAGTAGGACAGTATAGGTAAGGGAAATAAAAGGCATTTAAACAAAACCCGTCTCACGAAATAAATCCATGCACACCCTAGCTGCAAGCGGTTGATAACTCAGTACGTCTTGACAAAAATTGGTTTCACTAGACGCCGTGCGCCACGTTACCTATCTGCATTTTAAAACAAAAAATAACGTAGGAATAATACCTTTCCTCGCTTTTGTGGCTTAGTTTTTATGATATTATCGGTCCGTGTTCTAAGGTTTTTTTCATAAAAAGGTAGATTACATCCATATGTTTTTTTTTTTTAATATAAACTTGTTGTGCTTATTAACTAATGTTTCAAGAGCAACATGATTCGTTATAATATAGTAGAAGTGAGTAGATTTGTATGTATATATTATCCTACTAATATTATAAATGCGAAAGTTTGTGAGGATGGATGCATGTTTGTTACTCTTTCACGAAAAAACTACTGAACGGATTTGGATGAAACTTTACAGTAATATAGGTTATTCATCAGAATAACACATAGGCTACAATTTATAATGATTTTATGTAGTTTTGGTCATAATATAACGATACGTGTCAATTAAGTCGGAAAAAAATCTTCCATCTGAGAGCTATCTTGGCGTGCGCTGCCTAAACCAATGGAGTTACATAAAGATGATGTACCGCAGGATTGTTTGTCTTAAGTAGATCTAAATAAAAGTGCGCGACAGCATATATGTACCTTTTATGTGCAAGCCAGTACAACCAAAATTGTGAACCATAAATCTAATTTTTGGTACTATTTTACAATGCACATTTAGTATATAATTATCAAACTCTTATCAAAATGAATACATTTCTCGCATTAGGTATTTAATGTAGATAAACTTTGTCTTTCACACTAAGTAATTTGGCCGAATAGTTTAAAAGTTATCACGATATGATTGACTTGAACGGAGCGCCTAACGCCGCCGCGGCGGCCGCAGCACGATGAGGCGTTGGGACTAATCGAACACAAAATATTAACAATTTCTGGGAAAAAAAATATCCGATTTTGGTCTACCCTCACCGCAGCGTAGAGGAGAGTTGTCGACCGAGTTGATAAAAGAGCTAAGCTATGATACCAACCAGTTAGGTGCTTACGTATGCGAAACTGAGCCACGTTTGCTACCTGATCAAAGAGAGATTTATCACAAAATAGTAGGACGAGTTGAGAATGCGGAAGGTGGACTTTTTTTCCTTGATGCCCCGGGTGGTACAGGAAAAACTTACTTGCTTAATTTACTTTTGGCAAAAATTCGTGACGGCCATAACGTTGCATTAGCTGTGGCTTCCTCTGGAATTGCTGCTACATTGCTAAGCGGTGGACGGACAGCACATTCCGTCTTTAAATTACCTCTTAATCTGGCGAGTGAAGAAACTCCATCGTGTAACATCAGCAAAACCAGTGCCCGTGGCCTCCTCTTGCAACAGTGTAAATTAATCGTGTGGGACGAGTGCACAATGTCACACAAACGTGCCATCGAAGCTCTTGATCGTTGTTTACAAGACTTACACGGCAAAGAAACAATAATGGGTGGTGTGGTTGTTTTATTGGCTGGGGACTTTCGGCAAACTTTGCCTGTCATCGAGCGAGGCACTGCAGCAGACGAAATTAACGCATGTCTAAAATCCTCATATTTATGGACCAAAGTTGAAAAGCTGCACCTTATAACCAACATGCGTGTCCAGTTATTCAGTTATCTAGAGTCGGGTGCGTACGCTGAAAAACTGCTCGAGATAGGTGAAGGTCGAATCGAAACTGACGAAGAAGGTATGGTTCTATTCACTAACCAATTTTGTCACGTTGTGGATTCGGAAGACGCACTCATTGCTCAAGTTTTTCCAAATTTGCAACAGAACATCCACGATGAAAGTTGGCTATGTGAAAGAACTATACTAGCACCAAGAAATGAGACAGTTGCGAAAATCAATAACATTATCTTGGACCAAGTAACCAGCGATGCAACAACCTACAACTCTATCGACACAGTCATGTCATCTGAAGACTGTACAAGCTACCCCGTGGAATTTCTTAACTCTTTGGAGCTATCCGGGGTGCCATCACATAAGCTCCAATTAAAAGTCGGTAGGTATACCGGTTTTGTTAATGCGTAACTTGGACGCCCCGAGACTATGTAATGGCACTAGATTGCGAGTCAGGGAACTAGGCAGGCATATTGTTAAGGCCACAATTTTACCTGGAGAAGCTAAGGGTGAAAATGTTCTTATTCCACGCATCCCAATAATACCCAATAACTTACCCTTTAATTTCAAACGTTTACAGTTTCCACTTAAAGTTGCATTTTCTATGACCATCAATAAATCGCAAGGGCAAACTTTGAAAGTAGCGGGGATACATTTAGGCACGCCCTGTTTTTCCCATGGGCAGCTTTACGTAGCTTGCTCACGTGTTTCTAAATCCCAAAATCTTCTTATTTACGCTGAACAAAAAAAATCAAATAACATAGTATACAGGAGTATATTGCAGTAAAAACACAGATAAATTAACACAGATGTTCACCTATTCCAATTACGTACCACATAATTCTTTAGTTAAGTATTACAAAATCTATTAAAAAAAACCGGCCAAGTGCGAGTCGGACTCGCGCACGAAGGGTTCCGTACCATTGTCTATAAAAAACGGCGAAAATAACACATTTATTGTATGGGAGCCCCCCTTAATATGTACTTAATTCTTATTCGTATTTGTTGTTATAGCGGCAACAGAAATACATCATTTGTGAAAATTTCAGCTTTCTAGCTATCACGGTTTATGAGATACAGCCTGGAGACAGACAGACAGACGACGGAGGCTTAGTAATAGGGTCCCGTTTTACTCTTTGGGTACGGAACCCTAAAAACCGCAGCAAAATCCGTTGCGTAGTTTTAAAAAATTTAAGCATTCATAGGGAAAAAGAAAGCTTCTTTGTTTTATACTATGTAGTGATTAAATGCAAGTAACATTGGTCCGACCTGTTTAGTTGTCAGTGTTTAGTAATCCGTTTGTGCTGGATAGGATAATCTCAAGCCTACTTTTTATAAACACACCATACAGGTAAAGATTGATGAAGAAACCACTGGACTTAGCATTTTGAAATTTGCAGAGTTCTATTATAGCTTAAAATAATGAGCACTTAGAAAGGAATTCAGATAATTCCACCCTCAAGAGATACCCTTTAAATATTAGGTATAGGAGTTCAAAGATTGTATGGAAACTAATTTTGAAGTTAGAAATCTGGGATGTACGATGTGAAGGTACATTAAAAAAATATCAGTATTTAAAAAAAAATGTCACGTAACTTAATGTGGCAGACCAAATTCTACGCGAGCGAAGCCGCGGGCAAAAGCTAGTAACTATATATTATAGTAAATAGTATGTATGTGTATATAACATATATTTTTGCAATAACTTTTCTCCTGATTGATATTAATTAAAATTTTCTTTAAGGATTCATCAAATAAAGTGTTTTCGTTTGTCACAGTAACGATAAACCAAGTCACCTTTGCATTAATAAAGAAATTTGCCATTTTCCTAATAAAGGGATTTTTGACATTTGAACCACTAACACAAAAGTTCGAAAAAAGACTGAAATAACAGTTTTCTTTAAAATTTTATTGGGTAACTTAAACAATTAATAATCCGTGTTTCTACCGCGAACACTAACAACACAAGAACATCGGTTTGGCATACTCAAAATGAGTTCATCCAAATCACGCTGTGGAATGGCCGCCCATGTTCGTTGCAACAACAAAAAAAGGTCTTCTTGCGACTGGATACCCTCCATATTCGGCAGAGCTCTTCTCTGTAGCATATCCCATGCATGCTCAATCGGGTTCAAGTCTGGCGACTGAGCAGGACAGGGCAGGACATTGATGTTAGCTGCGGCGAGAGTCTGTCTTACAACTCTTGCGGTGTGCGGTCGTGCATTATCATGCATTAACTGAAATAAGGGACCGATTTGCACTTGTAGAGGAACGATGACGTCTGATACAATCGTCTCAGCATAAATTTGAGCGTTGAGGTTGCCTCTGATCCAAATCAACTCAGTTCTTCCGCCGATCCAAATACCCGCCCATACCATGATGGTTCCACCACTATAAGGATGGACTTCCTGGCAGGATTTTAATCGCTGTTGGCGTCCAGGGGTTCTCCAGTGTCGTATACGTCTTGTATCCGGTCTCATACCAAAACGAGACTCATCAGAAAAGCACACGAAACGCCATTGTTCTTCTGCCCAATTTCTGTGTTCAAGAGCCCATTGATATCGAATCCTACGATTGTGCATTGCTATAGGTGGTACCCGTAGCGGTCTTCGGGAATGAAGGTTCACTTCATGCAAGCGGTTTCTGACTGTTTGGTCGCTAATTAAGTTCCATGAAGAGTGATGAAGCCTCACGGCTAACATCATGGCGGTTATTGTTGGAGCTCTTCGAGTTAAGATTTGAATGTATCGGTCTTGTCTCCGTGTGGTGCAGCGATACCGTCCTCCATGGCGCTCAGCCACGGTACCAGTGCTTCGGTAACGTGTCCAAAGTCGACTGATAACACTCTGACTTGTATTCAGAGCTAAAGCCACAGTACGTTGCCGGGAACCAGCTTCTATCATTCCCACGGCTCTGAGCATTTCTTCCCTGATTAAATGACGTCGCCGCTCCATAATAACGTTGGTTTTAATCAGTAGTAGGGAAACAGTAGCACTAATAATGTCTTCAATGCGTTGTATGTTTTTATAGGGAAAATATTGACAGCTGATTTTCATCTTTTACTCGAATTTGATTCACAGTTCCTGATTCAAATTATGAAATGCACCAAAAAGGATCCATATAAATTTATAAAATCATAAATTTATTACAAAGCCACATCTCAATCTCAAGAAATCCGCATAAAAATGCTTGATCCCTAGACACTTTTGATGTGTGTATTTGTGTTCCTAGTTTGTTATTATTGTTCCTCTCAAACAAAGCACCTGCCATCTATTCTCTTCACCACCCTTGGTTGACTGGTAGAGAATGAAGGCATTAAGTCCGCCTTTGTACTTTTTTGTGCGAAAAGTTTAAATAAATAAGACTTGTGATCAAGGAATCTACTCCCTAAGTGCTTTTTTTTTTTTTTTGACCGAAGTTACGTGCTCTTCTCACTCCGTATCAGTTACGGCTATAAGATTGGTTCGGTTTCCGAACTAATAATGAATGACAACACGATTCGAAAGTTGTCCCTACGCCCGATGTACTTTTTTGCCCGTCCGAAAAATTTGGTTTGCCACTTGTTTAGACGGATCGACTACTTTCAAACGGGCCCGTATCTTCGTTAACAGACTTCGAAAGTAGACCTTGCAAACGAGTTACTAAAATGAACAACTCTTGTGAAATCGATTTGTAACCCCACTGCTAACCGAACTATTATCGCGAACAATCGAAATGAAAATAACCAAGGAAAACAAAGTAACCATAGTACCTATTAATATCACAATAATTGGCAAGTCATCGTAACTCCACAACAACTTGGTATAACGCGCGGCTACAAAAGATTGAAGCAATCATCGTTAAATTAAGTCAAGGAACAGACAAGTGTAGATGCGACAAAATAGTTACCTATAGAAGTAAAAACAAAAATCCTTTCATCATCATCATCATTTCAGCTGAAAGACGTCCACTGCTGGACATAGGCCTCCCCCAAGCACCTCCACTTCGGCTGGTTCTGTGCCTCCCACATCCAACGGATTCCTGCAGCCTTCACAATATAATCGGTCCACCTTATGGGAGGCCTTCCAGCGCTACGTCTTCCGGTACGCGGTCGCCACTCCAGAACCTTTCAGCCCCATCAGCCGTCTGTTCTGCGAGCAATGTGCCCTGCCCACTGCCACTTAAGTTTGGCAATTCTTCGAGCTATGTCGCTATGTCGGTTCCCTTGGTTCTCCTGCGGAACTTTTCATTTCTGATTCGATCACGTAGGGAAACTCCAAGCACTGACTAACTGTACAAAGCTGCAAGACGTATGACACTAGAACATCTAGTATTATGACGTCACATACCGAAAACTAATTTCGCGCCCCGCTCCTATAGCCTCGGTAGCGCAGTAGGCAGCGCGTAAGTCTCATAATCTTATGATCGTGAGTTCGATCCTCACCCGGGGCATAGTTTTTTATGATTCTTATCTATCAGACTAAACAACCAAAAAGGACTTGTGACGTCTACCAACCTACACTGAGCCTACGCGGCGCGGGCGTGACGAAAAAGGACTTTTGTACACGGTACGGTTTCGTATAAACCGCGCCGTAGAAAAACGTGTCTACAAGCTTCCATAGTGTTCCATACAACACTGGCGACCGTGCCTACACACGGCGAATAAACCGTAGTTTTTCAAGGCAAGAAAAACGTGTGTGTACAATTTTCTCACAGAGAGGACTCCTGAGTCCCAACAGTGGGAAGATTATGAGGATTATTGCCTAATAATCCAATAATAATAATGTGCTTCAAATAGTGCTCCACTGCAGGCTGCGTGAGATAAGAACGAGCGTTAACCAATTTCCCCTGTGTTCTCCAGCACATTATTAAGAAAGAAAGAAAGAAAGAAATGCATTTGGTCTAGTAGTTGCAAACGCTACTGCTGAGCATGAGTTCCTGTGGTTCGTTTCTCGTGTCGGGTAAAAGTTATTTTGGGTTTTCCACCTGAAATTTCTCAATTGCAGAACTCATCATCTGCCTAGCCTTTTCCCAACTATGTTGGAGTCGGCTTCCAGTCTTACCGGATGCAGCTGAATACCAGTATTTTACATGGAGCGACTGCTTACCTCACCTCCACAACCCAGTTACTGGGTAAAACAATACCCCTTGGTAAGACTGGTTATCAGACTTTCGGGCTTCTGACTACCCGTAACGACTGTCAAAGATCCACGAATGACAGCCGGAACCAACGGCTTAACGTGCTTTCCGAGGCACGGAGGGGTCTCGGTATGTAAAATGGTCAGTTGGTCACCCATCCACAGACCAACCGCGGCAAGCGTAGCTTAACCTGATTAATCGACCTGTGCGGCTGTTATTATTCAGCCACGGGCCCCTCAGCATCCCGAATTCTAGGCACAAATCTCGCCCCTGTTACATGGAACTTAATCAGAACTGGTGAAATGTGGGTGTCCTTATAGGTGCATCGATGCCTAACCCTTCAAGGTGTACAGGCGTGATGTTATGTTATGTAGGTACAAAACTTATTCCCCGTCTGTTCCCCGTACCAACTTTGTCCATGTTGTTTTATGTTGAACGTAAAATGCTTATAATCGCGCCCGGCGGCGGCATGCGGCATCGCATTTATAGCAAATTCGTTAACCCCTTCTTTATGGTCCACCGAACGAGTATTTTTATTATGTCGTACGTTTATACCCTTGGGTGGAAATTTTTTGGGTACGCTTTGACGGTTTGCAATGAGTTTAACCGGTCAAGCACCGCGCGTCGCCTATTGGCGACGAAACAACAGAAAATTAATTGTGTCTCGTTAGCGGAGCTTGACAGATTTTCATATTGTAGGAAGCGGTAACTTTGATAATCGACATGAGCTCCTAAAATTTACAAACCTAGTTACCTAATACTAACTGTGGTCTAAGTGTATGGAGTGTTTCTAAAGATACTCCACGAAGGACAACCAAACCGTGGCGAATCGAGACTTTGTTTTTTTTTTGTTTCATCCCCGGGATATGTAACATATGTGGCACAGGAAAAACATAACCCTTTTTTGCAGTCGAGTAAGAACACCTGTGTTGCGTATATATCATCTTGGACCTCCGTTGCCCTGCCTAATTGGATTAGGCCAGACAGAAGTTCAAAATGTAAAAATATCCTCCATTTTTTATAATGCACAGGACAAAAGCGAAATACTGACATAATAAACGCGCTTCATACACAAGGGGTTTATAAAACTAACAGTGAAAAGGCTTGCATTTCTCCCTCTATACATAATCCGTGTCACTTCCCACAACAACGGAAATGAAAACCGCAACCGCTGACACTCATTAAAAATTGAAAACTTTCAACAGTTATCGGTTATTTTAATACCGAAAGCACTGAAATATAAATCACGCTTTACAATTTCCGCTAGAGATAACCAAAGCTACAGTTTTACGGTTTTTTGCTTCATCGACATGATTCACCAAATATGTACGGTTTATCGGTTATTCAGCAATTCAGGCGTATAATGCAAGCTTTCAACGGATTGGTTAAATAACGAAGTTTATTTGAAAGTTTAAATATAACTTAATGTTCTGCGGCAATCGTTGATCATTATTTATGAGCTCTGAAAAACAAGGTAAAAGTTTGTTTAAATATTTAATTAAAAAGGCATGTATTTAACGCGGCGACAAATTAATCTGAATTTGGGATTAAAAAATAATTAAATCCTGTAGTAAAAATAGTAGGTTGGCAGCTACAGCGAAGGATAATTTTAAGTAGAAAGTAGCAGCTTTAATAATCAATTGTTAGCATTGTTTTAATTTAAACTGGCATCGAGTTTTTGTTTTGGTAACTGAATTTATTGTTAAGCGAACACTTGACGGTGGATAAAAAGTAGAAAATGGGCATTTTTAAATTATACAATGAGGTTGTATATAAAGTACGTAGTCGACGGAGCCCCGCTTCGCGGGGCCCCTATTTCTGTCTGCAGGGCTTAAAGTAACTTAACACGAAGGGGATGAGCCCCCGTCATCCCCTTCGAACCTAACCTGTCCGAGTCAGGTCGCCCCAATTCCCGAGCTCGCTTCGCTCGCTCTTGCATCCTAAGTTCTCAAGTTGTGTGTTTCTGGGAATGAGTCTTCAGAGATGCCTATAGTTGCCTAATATAATACAATTTTTTGTTATCCCACTGTTAATATTAGGGACTAATCACACTTATTCAGCTCCGTTCAGCTTTTGTCCATAGAAAACAACGATTTTGTATGAGATGCGTACGCATCCGTTCAGCCGCGGAGAGCTGAACGGACTCCATACAAAATCGTTGTTTTCTATGGACAAAAGCTGAACGGAGCTGAATAAGTGTGATTAGTCCCTTAATCGTCATGTCGTTATTTATAGGACCTCGCCTATGATTTCAATTGGCCCTGTTTAATATGTTCGCTACCATAGTAGTAGCAGCCATATTTTAGTTTTTATAATTCCTTGCATATTGAGCTCATCATAATTAAGTATTGCTAAAATATTTAAGTAAGCCAAGTAATTTTTTAGTGGCAAATAGTTAGTCGCCCTTTAAGTTGTTAGTCGCCTGAAAAATTATAAGCCAATTAAAAATAGACATTATGTACCTACTACAACAAAATGTTAGGCAGATGTTAAGCCGTCGGTGTCCGCGATAAAAGAGAACGTAAGCCTTGGTGCAATATACTAGGCGCGCCACTCGTGCGTTGCTATCTTCGCACTTGTCAACTTCATGATGGTTCTCGAGCGCCATCTATTGCCTTACAATCATTTGAAGTTTCGGGACGACAGGGATGTAATTGGGTAACGGGAATAGTAAATTATTTAAGAACACACGCACCTGTGCGTGTGTTCTTAAATAATTTACTATTAAAACACTTTTACACGTCAATCACATTTTTTGAGGCCGGCGTTTCCTATCTGACTATTCTGAGAAGAAAGGCCGAAACAAACTCAGAGGTCACAGTCTCTTTTAATGTTTCAGAGTCTTAAAATATTTAAGTAAATATACGATTAACTTAACTTACCTTACTTACTTAACTTTATTGATTAACTTAGAGGGGCCCGTGGCTAAATAATAACAGCCGCACAGGTCGATCGATCAGGTTAAGCTACGCTTGCCGCGGTTGGCATGTGGATGGGTGACCATCTTTACATACCGAGACCCCTCCGTGTCTCGGAAAGCACGTTAAGCCGTTGGTCCCGGCTGTCATTCGTAGATCTTTGACAGTCGTTACGGGTAGTCAGAAGCCCCGAGCCCGAAAGTCTGATAACCAGTCTTACCAAGGGGTATCGTATTACCCAATAACTGGGTTGTGGAGGTCAGAGGCAGTCGCTCCATGTAAAATACTGGTATTCACCTGCATCCGGTTAGACTGGAAGCCGACCCCAGCATAGTTGGGAAAAGGCTAGGTATATGATGATGATATCGATTAACTTAGATATTTTAGTATTTTGTCAATTTTGTCTTATCACCAACAGAGTTTAACAGACTAGGAGTACGGAATCCTTAAAAAGAGTTCAAGCTCAAGTACATTTATAATCATTGTAAGAATAATAAATGGTTGTAGCATTCACTTAACTTGCTCTCTTTTTCATCTTTTATGACACACATACGCGGGGCAATTGCGTAACACATTATCAATCAGAATCGGTTTCATTTTGACAGTTCAATAACATTTATTGCGCTATTTACGTGTTGAGCAGACAAATTTTTAGAACTTATGAAGCAATGGATTAGCAATTTGCTTCAAAATGATTCAGATTCCGATTGATAGTGTGTTACGCAATTAGGGTGCTGAAGCCATAATCACTTGTCTATTTTGGTAAAGGCTAAAAGAAACATGGATCATGTCAATAAAATTTAAAAAAAAGGCAATGCGAGCTAGTCTAATAAATACCTAAACTAAAACTCATTTGAAACTTTCATAAATTAATAAAAAAACATTTAAAATATTTTATCTCCAATAAAACGAAAGATGTTAAAACGACTATTAAGCAAAACCGTTAGCAAACTGAAATTAGTAAAGTTTTCGCATCATTTTTGCACCCCTGAACGTATAATTTTTGCACCCCTGACCGTTAGCACGTAATTTCAATCTTAATGTTGCAACCGACGTGATGTTATGTTATGTTATAAACGTGATGTTAAATGTTCATGTGTCAAGTTTATTATTATATGTGGGAAAAGCGCAGAAGTGACGTAGTTTTGGCTGGTGCGAATATGAGATTCTGTGATTGTGTTTTTATGACTTTAGTTTAATTATGAAGTTTAAGTTTACCAGTCGTTAAAGTTTTAAAGGTAATAACAAAATGGAGATATGCAATGAGAGCAGTCTTTTGGGGTCAAAATAAGTAAGTAAATCAAATCTTGGACAACCACGTTTTAGAGCATGAAATCTCATCTCCATACAAAAACTACCTTTTGGAAGGGGCGACTAGAATCAATTCTATTTTAATGTAATTTTTGACGTTCAAAATTGCCTTTTATGTGCCTATTTGAAATAATAAATGCTTTGATTTTGACATCTTAGTTTAGTTTAGTTAGAGCACAAAATCAAAAATCAAAATACTTGTTCAAGGGCAGCTGTAGTTTTAGGTACCTTCTCATGCTAGTCTATCAAAAGAGCGGTACGTAGTATTTAACCTAAAAATTAGGACACCTTACATCGGTCATGCACCCTTCATGCACCCCCGGTCCCTCCCTGCGTATGAACCCCAAATGTGCGACCCTAAATTACAAATTATCACGCGGAGCCGGTACAGTCGCGCGCATAAATTAATACTCACTGTTATTCCAGATTTATGAACGTGACAAATCAATTTTGTGACTGTACTGAAATAACAAATTATTGGCTGTGTGAAGTTTTATTGTGATGGCTGCCTATCATCAGTCATCATAAAAATGACACTGAAAAAGTTGGTACATATTTCATGTGCTTTTTCTTTATGCAACTTTTGGAATTCATTCTGTTTGTTAACTTCACTTTATTTATTTATTTTATTTTACAGTTTTTGGAAAACTTACAGCTAAACACTTTTGCACGATTGAGAGTAACAGAAATAAGGCTAATTACAAGTTTTCACAGATAGAAGAGAGCATATAAACAACAAAGAAATATTTGAGAAGGAAGACAGTTTTTTTTAGTAAAAAGTAAGGCAAACATGTGATTAATAAACGAAAAATTAGCTTACGTGATCAAAAAAGAAATCACAAAGAGTCATTTTTATTTGTCACCGAATACGGGCTACTATTTCGCTACCGACTTTATACGGAGCTGGACAGTGCCCATACTCGTACTTTTGAAAAGTATCGAAAAGTGGCAATCGCAAGTCATTTGTGTGTGGAATTGTGTTATTTGTCAGTAACACGTTACGACTTAACTAACAGAAATACTCCATTTATTATAAAATTAGACAAAAGAGGCTCGCAGAAGCAGGAGTACGAAACCTTTTATCAAGTTAAGTTAAACAATTTTAATAAATATCTAATGTATGTGTTTTTTTTGTAAGTAACAATGTATGGCATAGAATAAAGCATATTCTATCTATCTACTCGTCACGATGCTTGGATAGGTACATGAAATGAAACAATTTTTAGTAACAATCAGTTTATTAAAAACAACTTTATACAAACCGACAAAATAAAAAAACACGTGCTGCCACAACTTATGAAGGGAATAGGTAACATTTTAGATTTGGTAGAGTTATAGTGACATGAAACGTTCCCGGTACTGTCCATGCCTGCTTCTTTTAGATTTTAAACATTGACACGACAGTATTTTATGTAAAAACTAAATAATATTAAATTAAAGGGTGCCTGACAGGGCACCCTTTAATTTAATATTATTTAGTTTAGTTCACCAAAAATTAATTTCCAAATTTTTACTTGACAAACAACGATTGGCAAAAACATGTTTTGTCATTTCATCATTATACAACAACAAGTTTGCCAAATAATTCACTTTACAAAATAATCACCCGATAAACTTTTGTTTAATAACGTGTTATTTAACAAGCAATTCATTTTACATTCATTTTATCTCATAAAACAACGTTTGGAATAAAAACGTTTTACATATTGACTTATCATTACGTAATTTCCTAAAAATGAAACTCATTCTTTCATCGGCTTGCGCTAATAGATAAAAAGAGATTATTTTTAGTAGGCTACCCGGAACCGAGCTAGTTACATTAGGTTAATTATTTTTTTAAAAATGGTTCGGTTATGTTAGGTTAAAACTGTGACCCTCTACGCACGAGCCGAGCGAGCGAAGCGAGCGGTGCCGCGGCAGCGGCCGGCGAGTGCCAGAAACGACTAGATTATATAGAAAAAAATACTTGCCTGAAATTTATTTGACCCAAATGGAGAATACCGTCATGATCACTTTGTGACTGGTTTAGAAAATCTTTACATAGTATAAAACAAAGTCACTCCCGCTGTCTGTAAGCTTACATCTTTTAAAATACGCAACGGATTTTGATGCAGTTTTTAATGCAGTCGCTAGTGTATAATAAAATGATATTTTGTATAAACGTTATTTTTCCAAAAGAATCTAAATATTAAATGAAAAATGTATAAATGATTAAATATCATCCGTAACATTTGTAAAGAGAAGCATTTGCCAAATAAATGTTTGTGAAGCGAGTGTTTATAAAATAAAACATTTGCGGAATGAGTTGTTTGTGAAATAAATAGTATACGAAACGTTGGTTGTAAACTAAAAATTTGTCAATGGAGTTTTGGTGAAACATTAGTGAACCAAATTAAAGCCTTGTAATTTCAGAAGGTAGATAGGTTAAATAAGTACAATTAAGTGTGACTGCTGTTATTTAAATTGATTATATTTAACTCCGCATCAATCTTGACTGTAATAATATTTGTTGTACTTTTATTACAGTGTGCCCCTAAAAGAACTTTTTTTGACTTCTGTCTAATGCTATAGTAAATGGAGTATAGGTCCACTTAAATTACCATTAAAATTCGTGCATCAACCGAAAACTATTCGTTCTTACGGAAACCTTTCAATTAGTTAGTTTTTTGTTTTATCTCTCAATAAAGTCGCTGAAACTGTGTACCGTTTCAAATGACAGTCTTAAGTACCACGCGCGAGATACTAAAGATTATTATTAAACTGCTTACGGGCGGTTATAACCGGAGTGAACCGGTTTTATCCAGTTTATGTCGTGATGGCGTAGCGAAATTGTTATTTTCATTTTCTTTACGATGTGAGCTAAAATTGCACGAGAAGTCAGAATTAAATTGTAATGAGTTGTTTTAAGTAAAAGTTACGGATAATATAAAAGAGGGTTAATTTCTTAATTAAATAAAATTATTGCTTGATCAAGCCATTCGTTGTAATCTTACACTATAACCATCATCACCTAGCCTATTCCCAACTACGTTGGGGTTGGCTTCCGGTCTAACCGGATGCAGCAGTATACCAGTATTTTACATGGAGCGACTACCTATCTGCACTCCACAATCCAGGTACTGGGTAATACGATACCCCTTGCTAATTTTTCGGGCTTCTGACGACCCGTAACGACTGCCAAAGATCCACGAATGACAACTGGGAACGGCTTAATGTGCTTTCCGAAACACGGAGGAGTCTTGATATGTAAAGATGGTAACCCATCCATGGACCAACCGCGGCAAGCGTAGCTTAACCTGATCGATCGACCTGTGCAGCTGTTAGTAGTTAGCCACGAGCCCCTCCATTTGTAATCTTACACTATAACCATATACTTTAACTACCAACAAAATAACGACATGAAACGAATTTTAACACAAATGTGCCTACGAGTAAAATAAGACGCTCATTACATTTTATTGTCATACAATACTTTTAAAATAACGTAAAATTAACGTCAAGATAAAAACAGAGAAGTTGGCACCACAAGTGTCAGAAATGTGCCGCAGCCAACGCCAGGGGGCGTCAGTAGTTTACTTGCTAAAAACTGTGGTTTTCACCCGGTGTTTCTTTCTTACCGATTAAATTATGAAATATAACTTACACATAGACACAGATTTGTCTGATTAAAACGATTTATAGAGGTATGCGGAACAGGGTGTAAAGTTCACTCATACCTACTCTATAGAAAAAGGAGGATCCTCCGAGCAGACGGGTGTTGTGTCTGGCGGGCAACTGCCCGATGATTCATGTCGGGCCGTTGTATCTATTTTATTTGCGCGATAAACTCTGCTTGCGAGATACAGGATTTGTGTGACGTCAGTGAGACGCGTTGTTCGCATGTGGCGTTGTAGATACCGCTAAAGATTCATAACAGCATGTTTGTTAATCTAATAAAATTACTTCCGACTGCCGGATAGTTCGACAGAATTTACCCGGCTTACCCTATACTTTCATCAACGGATACCCGGTGCCAGGGATTTGCAGCCTAATTGCGTAACACACTATGGAGCACAATCGGAATCATTTTGAAGGATATTGCTAATCCAGTGCTTCATATGTTCGCAAAATTTGTCTGCTCAACAACGTAAATAACGCAATGAATGTTGTTGAACTGTCGAAATAAAAGCCATTAGCTGCTAGTGTGTTACACACTTACCCCGCTGACAACCATAGCTCGCTTTACTTACTTTCATGCGAATTCCAATACATCCTGTATTGATTCTTATTTAAACAACAAGAAAATAATTTTTATTTTGCCATAATTATTAGACAGGGTGTTACGGAAAGGGTATATCAATACAAACGGATTGAAGAGTGTATCTGGTCTAGAATCTCTGTACAAAATTTCAGCTCAAAAGCTTTAACTTTCAAAATGCTTAATATTTTTTTATTTCGATATCACGGCGCTGCACTGGCGCGCGGCGGCGTGATGTGCGTTGTACTAGGCGCACAGACACACTACAGATAATGGATAATGACCCTCGTAGTGCGGTGACACGTTTGTTATGATTTCAATTTAATAAACTATCGAAATAAAAATATATTAAGCATTTTCAAAGTTACTGCTTTTGAGCTGAAATTTTGTACAGAGACTCTAGACCAGATACACTATTCAACCCGTTTGTATTGATATACCCTTCCCGTAACACCCTGTATAGCATCATTTTTTTTTTTTGGGTGCTAAATTGTCAAATAACTTCTCCGCTCTGGTCTGACTTTTACTGACTAAAAAAAACTTACCCGTATTCCCTCAGTTGCCAGTGCCAGGGGCCACGGTAACTCTTTCGGACAACCCACGACATTTCTGTTTCCAAAAGCTCTAAACGAACAAACAGACAAAACTACATATCTCAACTCCACTGATACGAATTTCTGTGTACATATTTGCGTGAACTTTGCCAACTTCTTGATAAGCATGCATTACGGGGAGTACGGTAATTATGTCGTATTTAACTTCGCCAGTTTATGCTATGCCTTCAGTTACCAAGTTTGCCTTAAACTAAGTAGATACTAAGACGTAGGTAACGCAATGAATAGAGATATCTCAATGTAGAACCGTGACTATTCGACATAGAAATGTATATCTATGCTGGTAGCTAAGGCTTGTAATAGTTCAGCTCAAATTCAGATTTTGCCCCCACTTCCCCGCGCTATGTATCATTCTATCCCACTCGCACTGACATACTGATTCAGTTAGGGTGAACTGAACTATTGTTGGAAGGATGTCAAGAAATAAAATGATTAAACTTAACATTAATTTATTACATTCACATTGTATGTTCAGTATATACAAAATTCTTTTAAATGGGCAGGTAAATAATAAGTAGGTATAACAAAACAAACATGAGACACTCATCACTCGCATAGCAAATACAGTTTACATCGAAATCCGCAATATACCTACTGCATTAGTGTTCTATGACCGACCAAAGACCATTGCTCTACCGCCATATATTTGTCACCATAAGACATCGACAGCCAAATACGAGCCGGCGTTCAGCTCACTGACAGCGTGCCACGGCAGGTTGTGCTGCGGCATCCCGCGGCGTTCCGTGGCATCCTGCTGAAAGCCCGCACAGACCGGACTGCGTCCCATTAACCGAAATGACCGCAGCACAAGTTTCAATCTTATTTCAACTAGCTTAGCAATCATAATTCCTCGACACAACGTGACCCACACGTCCCGCGGGATGCAATGGCGCGCCGCGGCATTACGTGGAATGAAACGGCATGACACGTCATGCCGCAGCATCCCTCGGCGCGTCGCGTCATGCCGCAGCGTCCCGCGGCACGTCGCGTCATTTCCCGGCATCGTGGTATCGAAATAAAGTAACATGAATTCTAAACTCATTGAAATAAGATTCAAAATAACTTGATTAGTAATAAAATCCTTTGCCATGACAAAGCCTTAAAATTACTTTCTTTTTGCTGAATCTTTGGCCAAAAAATAGGCTAATCTTCTGGTCACGTGAAGAGTCGACCAATCGCTTGGCGATTTCTCGAAAAATTAAGTAGGCACTCGGACCTTATGGCCCTAGTGTCTCAGCCCCAAACGGCTGGTACATATAAGTCGGAATAAGATTAGAGTATCTATTTGCGCTGTTTAAGGTTTTCTGCACCCGCAGTAATCGCACTAGCACAGCCAACCGTAATAGGAAGATGGGGTGGCGCAAGGTAGTCGATACATGCTGCATCACACACCAAAGGCCGACCTAACTTCTAAGGCATTATGGTCAATCTGTCTGGTCTTTTCCAATCGTCGCGAGCCATTGGGTTCTAAAACAGCTGGCAACCCAGCACTGTCAAGAGCACGCAATGGTTATAACGCATAGTAATACGTCATCGGAATGACTGATGTCCATTATAAAGTTTCATACATTTTGGCTTTAACGGAGGTTTAGAATAGAACGAATTTTAAAATAAGTTGTTATTAATGAAAACATTTAAATTAAAAAAAAAGGAATCAAGAGGAGGAGAATGACGAAAGCAAGAACATTTATGTGAATTCCCTTAAATCAGTAATTTCCACATTAGGTGTATGTCTGGGATCACATAACTCTGGCAACTTGTATGATGGACGAGTAAACATAAGTAGGTCTCATGAATTTTTCCCAATAATGATCGTCTTTCTGTATAATTTCAGTTTTGATATGATTTTTACATCCCGACCATACGGCAAAAATACATGTTTTTCTACCAGTTATGTGTTCTCTCCCAGCCGACCCGGGAGCAAAAGAAAAACATCAAAGTTGGTCAGCAGCAAACCTGAAACCTTCGGTTATCAGGT
The DNA here is from genome assembly GCA_947508005.1 of Amphipoea lucens. Lineage (NCBI taxonomy): Eukaryota > Metazoa > Arthropoda > Insecta > Lepidoptera > Noctuidae > Amphipoea > Amphipoea lucens. Next base: position 1,371,200 of record OX382356.1, on the reverse strand, counting down.
TTTTCTTGTGGATACCTCCCGCATTTCACAAAAAGACTAGCTCGGCGGTGAAGGCAGTCCATGCTGATAAGTACCGGATACTGGCGGAATCGGCGAGTTAGCAAAGCAATGTTGATGGCTTAGGGCGGTAGTTGAGGTCAGAAGTGACTGCCGGCCAGATACTGCATCCAAACCCTCCGCCAGTTGTAGCGGTTCCCGTTCCATTGGGTCACGGAGGGCAAGGACGAGAGAGGGCATCTGCAGTTGCGCACCCGCTTATGCACTAAAAATATTCCTGCGCAGATGATTGCTTCCGAATATAGGACTCCGATTGACCTAAAGTCCCATGGCGATGGGCTAAGGTAGAGAGGTTCGGTTTGATGCAAACCGAGCTTTGTCTGAGGCCTGCACATGGGCGGCTCCAGGGGTGCTCTTAGAGCATCGTGGTCGCTTTCGCTCTGCATGGGGGTGACAGAGAGGATTCGGCAGCACCTGGAGTGACAGAGCAGCCCTATTTAGGGACGGCACTGCTCTCCTTGCTCAGCCTTGGAGGGGGCTAGAAAAGGTGCCCTAAAAAATGCTCGCCCCAACTTGTACGGAGGGTAGTAACCGCGGCTGCCTTCGCATCATACAACTCGTGGTCGACGAAACAAGAAGAATATTATAAAATCATCAGAAATGACGTTCGGTGCGTGGAATGTTAGAACTCTTATTGATCGCGATGACAATGCCTGCCCTGAGCGAAAAACTGCAATTGTAGCTCGAGAACTTTCACGCTATAATGTGGATGTGGCTGCTCTCAGCGAAACACATCTTGCTGACGAAGGAGAATTGGTGGAACATGGTGGCGGGTATTCTTTCTACTGGAAAGGTCTCGCTTCCTCGGAAATGCGAAGGTCGGGTGTTGGATTCGCGATCAAAAATAAGCTTGTAAAACAATTACAAGAGTATCCGGTGCACATCTCGGATCGCATTACCACTTTGCGACTTCACCTGGACAATGATAATTACCTTAATGTCATCAGTGTCTATGCTCCTACTCTAGACAAATCTGATGACATTAAGGATCAGTTTTACGAGGAGTTAACTCATTGTCTACAGAACGTTCGACCCAGAGAACAAATACTTTTATTGGGCGATTTTAATGCCAGAGTGGGTCAGGATTTTTCAGCCTGGCCAAAAGTCCTGGGCAGACACGGAGTAGGCAGCATGAACGACAATGGTCAACTGCTGTTAAATCTTTGTGCTCAATTTCATCTTGCGATTACGAACACCATGTTTCGACTTCCCGCCAAGCACAAGAATACGTGGATGCATCCAAGATCAAAGCACTGGCATTTGATAGATTACGCTATAGTGCGGCAAAGAGATGTTTCCCAAGTCCAGATCACCCGCGTAATGCGAGGTGCTCATTGTTGGACCGATCATAGACTTGTGGTCACGAAGTTGCGCCTCCGTCTTCGACGTCCTTGTAGATCCGGTAGAACTAAGCCGACGTACTTAAACGTGGATAAGCTTAGCGATCTCGAGACGAGGAAGAAATATGTTGAAGTCCTGGCTACCGCGTTGCAGTCTATAAATAAGGAGACCGGTAATGTTGGCGCTGATTGGAGGACTCTATGTGGCCAAATTTTAGACACCGCTACAGTTACCTTGGGTCTAAAAGTCCGAAAGAACGAAGACTGGTTTGATGACAACGATGGAGTCCTAAGAGAGGCAATTAATAAACACCGACGTCTCCTCTGGCAACACAGGGGAATGAGCCATAGTGATGTTGCGGAGATAAGGCAAAGTGACCAGAGTCTGCGCAGACTATCTCGGGAAACGAAGGACAAATGGTGGCGAGATAAAGCTTGTCACATGCAGTGGCTTGCTGACACCAACCAGCTTGGGGAGTTCTACTCTGAGGTTCGAAAATTGATAGGCACCTCTTCTGCTACACAAGCTCCACTTAAGCCCGTGAGTGGTGAAGGCCTTCTTAAAAGTAAGGATGAGGTGCTGAAAAGATGGGCGGAACACTTTAACACTCTGCTGAATGTAGACCGGTCGGCAGACTTGGAATACATCCGTTCGATACCTCGGCTTCCCACAGACACTGGACTGGACGAACCGCTGACATGTGGCGAGGTAGTTCTTGCCATTAAACAACAGCAAAACAAACGTGCGGTTGGTATCGACTTAATACCGGGTGAACTACTTAAATATGGCGGTGAGGAATTACATACGGTTATATGGGAGCATTTTGACCATATGTGGAAAGAAGAAACTGTCCCACAAACCTTTAAGGTTTCACGAATCAGGGCTCTATATAAGGGCAAAGGCGACCGTTCTAATTGTGATTCCTACCGTGGTATTTCTTTGCTGTCAGTCCCTGGAAAAGTCTTTGCCAGAATTCTACTAAACCGCCTTATGAAACTTTCAGAAAAGTTATTGCCTGAAACCCAGTTCGGCTTCCGACCTAATCGAGGTACCTGTGAGGCTATTTTCTCTATACGGCAAATGCAAGAGAAGAGCAGAGAGCAGGGTCGTCAAATGTATCTCTGTTTTGTCGACCTGGAAAAGGCTTTTGACAGCGTGCCTCGTGAAGCCCTCTGGGTGGTATTGGATAAAATAGGGTGCACGGAAAAGTTTGTGAGAATTCTGAGACTCCTGCATGATGACATGGAGTGCTGTGTTGCCGTTGACGGGGAACAATCAGACTTCTTTCCCGTTACCTGTGGGGTGAAGCAAGGGTGTGTCTTAGCACCCACATTGTTCGCGTTGTACTTTGCGGTTGTAGTTCGAGAGGTATTGCAGGCTACACCTGAAGGCATCCGCATCCGTTTCCGCACCGATGGCAACATTTTCAATTTAGCGAGACTCAAGGCCAGCACCAAGGTTTCCTACGCTGTGGTTACTGAGATCTTATATGCGGACGACTTGTGTTTTGTGGCCGAATCCCCAGACGGCCTGCAACGGTTAGTATCCGGTCTCGACGAGTCTTGCCGAAAATTCGGCCTGAAGATCAGTGTCAAGAAGACGGAGGTGATGTCTTTAGACATTAATGGACAGGAGACACTATCCATAAGACTCGGCGAGGATGAACTGAAGCAGGTCGATAAATTTCGATATCTGGGGAGCACGTTAACATCTAAGTGTGACCTTGATGCAGAGATCAACAGCAGAATTGGCGCTGCAGCTGCAGCCTTTGGTAAGCTGGATACCAAGGTCTTTAGGTCACATGACTTAAAATTGGCTACTAAGGTCTCAGTATACATGGCGGCCGTGCTGCCGAACATCTTATATTCAGCCGAAACCTGGACCGTGTACCGCCGACACATCCGCATGCTGGACCGGTTTCACCTTCGATGTCTTAGGAGAATACTCAGAATCCGATGGTCGGACCGCGTGCGGAACACCGAAGTGCTGCGCAGGGCCAAAGTAGGTGGCATTGAGTCTTATCTCATGCGGCGACAACTTCGGTGGTGCGGACATGTGTCACGGATGGCGGAGCAGCGAGTGGCGAAGCGCATCTTTTATAGCGAACTTGAGGAGGGCAAGCGCAAGCATGGCGGACAACTCCTCAGATATAAAGATGTGCTAAAACGTCACTTTAGGAAATGTGATTTAGAGCCGTCTCGGTGGGAGCAGCAAGCCGCCCAAAGGATGGAGTGGAGGTCTGTGATAAAAAACAAAGTCCGAAATTTTGAATTCCAGCGGCACGTTGAGCTTGATGCAAAGCGTGACCAACTGAAAGCCCGACCACCTGCGGCGATCAGTTATAATTATATTGATGGTGTGCTCACATGCCCGCATTGTGCGCGGATCTTTGCAAAAAAGATTGGATACATAAGCCACATGCGAGCACACGAACGGCAACTACAACGGAGCTGAAGCAATCGCCCTGGCCGAAATCGGTCGGATCGCATCGCATCATCATCATGTGTAGTTGTCCCTGCACCTGAATGTACCAAGGATGTTTCAAATTTATGGAAAATCCATCTTTCGTTTTCCTCCAAAACCTTATTTTTTTAAATCTATTGCATCGTCCAACGAAGTCCTGAATGCAGAAATTGGACACTTTATTTCTACTATTGTGTCTTCTCCCTGCACAACTCCGTCCGGAGTTGCACCTAGAAAAGGTAACTCTTTATCAATAAAAAGACCACAAGGCTCTATTTTTTTAATATTAAATTTGATGCTAGTTGTTCCATGGCAGTTGTTTCACTTTCTATTCCATGTTTTATGGACGGCTCATTACATACATTTTTTGGATATATAAGATTTTTAACTAAAAATAACTTTAATTTCGGAAGTCAGTGGCAAAAAAGTAATATACAAATCCAAAGACACCGACATCCGAAATTAATGTTATTTTTCACTTTGTAGTATTTTTTTGGGAGTCGGTTTTTTTTGTCAAAAATTTTTTGAAGTGAAACTTCTTTAGGCGCGCTTGACTTGGGGAGTAAACTGGAAACGTGTGATCGGGCGAGTAGCAAAGGTACGTATTTATGCGACCGGGTTTTTACACCAGGTATTTGCTTCCAAGTACGCACACAAGTACGTAGGTACTCAAATAGTTCAACAACCGCGTTTGTTTTCGCAAATGCAATCATGCTCCTTATCAATAAGAGCACAGAATACTTTAGTACTACGTACAGAAAGGACACTCCCTTCCTCGACCTCAAATCAGATACCGCACCTCACCCCGCACTTCGAGGTATTCGTCGCTGACTCTTTAGCAAGGGCGCTCGCGAACCGCAGCGCTGTATTGCTGATACGAACACACAATATGCGATTTAAAAGTTTTATTTGAGTTTTAATCACGATGGTTGGATATTGTGATGCTTTTCCGAATTCGTATTTACATAAACTGTTTGTAAGATTTCGCATTTTTAATAACATGCGATTTAATAACCGATTATTTACAGATAAGTCATTTAAACTAAACTATTTTAGTGTTTTTATTTCATTACGAACCCGACTATATAAATAAACAATTGAACTACATGGTCACTTCATAATAATGCACACGTTCGGGCAGCGCCACCGCCATCGTCGTTCGGTTCCCCGACACAAATTGCTTTCCGCGCCAATTTTTTTTACGCTACTAGATTTCACGCACACATTTGCACGTATGAAAACGTCATTTGTTTATGTAGTAGTAATAGGTAATTATTTTGCGAGCGTTGTATGGAGTGTCTGAGGTGTGGTAAGAGTTTATGGAACGATTTCGTATGCAAGTATTTTTACTTTAATGGTTTGTAAAATTATTTTATTTTTAATTATAATTAAAAATATACCATTAAATTTCTGATGCCAAACTGCATTCAGTGATGGATTATTTTTTATTAAATAGTTTTTGTAAATAGATAATAGCTTCATATTTGCAATAAATTACCACCGTTGTGTCATCGCGCTTCTCTTTCTTTTCCTACCGAACCTACGGTCCTGCATGCAGCAGCAGCGGGCAGCATTATATGTGTTTATTTCCTTCAAAGGAACTATCTAGTCTCAGTAGTTCCTTCAGCTTTTGCAAAGGAACTACTGATCAAAAAGTTCTCAGTAGTTCCTTCAAAGGAACTGCTAAAGGAACTATCTAGTCTCAGTAGTTCCTTCAGCTTTTGCAAAGGGACTACTGATCAAAAAGTTCTCAGTAGTTTCTTCAAAGGAACTGCAAAAGGAAATATCTAGTCTCAGTAGTTCCTTCAGCTTTTGCAAAGGAACTACTGATCCAAAAATTCTCAGTAGTTCCTTCAAAGGAACTACGCGAAGGAACTAGTGAGCATAAACGATATTTTTTACGAAAACAAGTTTTGATATTATAACACAACTTTAAATACCTCCAGGACCCCTGTACAGTTACATGCGGGTGCAAAATTAGCTGTTTGTGGTAGTGCGCATACAGCAAATTTTCACACCAAAAATTAAAGTCGATTTCCAGCAATTACTTTTGTCACAGATCTTTTGTGCAATGTTACTTAGTTTGATGTACGACGGCTATAAGTCTTTTTACACCCTGTATCAATAAATAGATACAATTATTTATAAAAATAGTTTTGCTGAATATATTGAAAACACCATTACACATTGGGAACTGTCTAAAATAGGTACGCTTACCTCCCTAAATTTCTGACAATGTTTTGACATTGACATGAGATTACGATTTTAAACCATTTCAAAAATTATTTTATGAATGAAAACTACAAAATTTGGAAAAAATAAAAATACGAGGCCTTATATTTTACATCTATATTTCATTTTACTTTATTACATAATTTCTTCAGAACATAAAACGTTGTCAATCGGGTCTTTTGAGCGCAAGCAAAGTGACACGGGTTCCCCGTCTGATAGCCGAAGCGGTACTGACCACAGAGTACTTTTTGATATAGGTACTGACAAATACTGAATCGGGGTCCTGTCGGGGGCCGGGCGGCAGAGCGGTTCAAGGTATGAGTGGTTATAAAGCTGGATATTTCGGATCTCATCTTTTTACGTTAAATTTAACGATTAAAAAAATAAAAACGAACCTATGACACCTGCTTTATGCATAGTTCGATTAGCTTGCAAATTTTCATGGCCTAATTTGAAAACTTTCATTGAATATTCTCCTTTTATTTTGCGGTTTAGAGGTAACTTTGAGACTTCTTTGTATCGAGAAAATTGTATGCAATCGTGTTTTCGCAACCGATGACACCTCACAGTAGTCCTCATCTTTATCGTATATTAATTTCAAAGTGAAAACTGCAGAACTGTTGAAACTACAGCCGCTAATGCTAAGGCAATTTTCGCAATCTGAGGTAGTATCGGGCCTTAAGTTGTTAATGTTTGAAGAATTATTATCAATCAATTCATTATTTGAATACAACCTATTTACTATACACAATAAATACATATAATTATTTTACTAAGAACGCCCTGTCCTTTTTCTTTCTTTCATAAGACTAATAACTTGTCACAAAATAAATACTCGTAATCACACACAAGCTCACTCTACTGAGCGTGGGATCAAATCACACAAATATAACATCTCGATGCGAGACTTCAACTTGTAATAAAGTCCAACACATATCTAAATCTACCATTCATAATATCACACAAAACAATCCAATGCAATACAAAAAGCAATCAAAACAGTCGGTCTATTTTATGAAAATGTCAACGTGAAAACTTAAGTACAACTAATATAATAAGGTGAGCTGTCATTAATGTCAATCCCGAGCATGTAATGGCCGATTTCTGTAATTTACGGACCGTTATTGGGTTAAATTAAGACTCTTGTATCTTTACCGATAATGAAACAAAGATCTATTGGTAAGCAAAACGGTTCCTTTTGTCTATAGGAACCGAGTATAAAAGGCACTCAATCAATTTTAAGAAATTTCGCATTCTAGCCTCAGTCTGTCGGAAAAACCTATAATTTCTTTACATTTTTGACAAGTCTTTGACATTGATCGATTGATCGTCGCTGAGATGAAATTGCGTCTAGATTTTTAAGTTTCTCATCACGGAAATTGACCATGAAAATTCGCTTCACTTGGATTTTCACGGAGAGAGTTTTACAGAATAAATTGGCGGGAAAATCCTCCCAACACCTTCTTCAAGTCAAACTAAAAAGGTTTTACATAGGGATATAGGATGGCTTAGCCGAAAATGAACTCGGCTTCGAATAAGGATTATACGGCTTCTGACTGCCCCTCCTATATGGCCCAGGAGGACCATACTCCACATGGTGGTGGTCGTGATGCCCATGATACTCCGGCTTCTCCTTGATGTAGCTAAGGAACCAGCCGAAGAAGTAGCCAGCTTTGTGGAGCAGCAGCCAGAAGGCGAACGCGTATATCAGCTTGAGGATGAAGATCTTCTTGATGACCAGGTCTACGAAGTATACTGGAAAAGAGAAAGCATAAGGTTAGAAAAAACACAACGAGATAAAGAATTTAGTAATAATAAAGTACAGACGCCAGCACATCAGCTACTACAATCTGCCAAATTTCTTTAATAGATTTTCAACTTTATCACTAAAACTTAAGGTTCAAAGTTGATTGGGAAAATTTGACAGTTTCAGGTAGCTTGATGTACTGGCGAGATTAGTGGAATCATGATATGATCATATGGTTTTTTTGTGTTCGGCTAAATCCTCTAGAACTCGGAATAATCAAAGGTGCCATAAATGCCACAATCACTGCGCTTCAGATGATAATGGATTGGTAATCACTGGCGCTACAGGTGAAATCAAAATAGAAAAATGATAGAAAACATCAAAATAGGGATAAAAAAGAATACAAATTTAAATTAAATTGAGATGTCGTCAAAACCTGTCTGGAAATTAAAAATCAACTTCACTTTCAAACATGTTGCCAGTAAACTAAATACAGCACTAAATATATATTCCGTTCTTTTCTTATTTTCATTGTTAGGAAATAATGACCTAGAGAAAACAATAATTTCGAGGAAGTTAGCAAAATTCCTCACGACAAGAGCCTCTTTTTTACGTCCTAGCCTAACAAATTGAAAAGATAAAAAGATACTAGTACTTTTCTATGAAAAGTATCTTCATATTCATACTAAGCCAGGCACAAATCCGGAGGTTTTCGGACATAACAATAAAGTGGACTTAGCAAAGTAATTGCGTCGTCCGAGCATGCGTGAGGAGGAATTCACTAAACCAATCTTATTTATTTTATTAATATTAACAAGACGTTAGGTAATCCTTGTTTATAGGGATATGTGGTTTTCTCTTCATGTTTAGTTTGTAGGTATTGTATTGTAATTGTGGTGTACGGGCTTTTTGCTAAGTCGGTCGGACGGTTCGATCGATCAGGTTAAGCTACGCTTGCCGCGGTTGGTCCGTGGATGGGTGACCATCTTGACACACCAAGACCGCCGTGCGTCGGAAAGCACGTTAAGCGGTTGGTTCCGGCTATCATTCGTGGATCTTCGACAGTCGTTACGGGTCGTCAAAAGCCCGAAAGTCTGACAACCAGTCTTACCAAGGAGTATCGTATTACCCAGTAACTGGGTTGTGGAGGTCAGATAGGCAGTCGCTTCATGTAAAATATTGGTATTCAGCTGCATCTGGTGAGACTGGAAGCTGACCTCAACATAGTTGGGAAAAGGCGAGGCAGATGATGATGATAAATTAGTTTGTAGGTATTTTTTATGAATGATAATGAAACATGAAATAAAATTGTTACCGTTTTTCCAGACTAACATGATGGTACACCTTACCTTACTTATTCACTGTCTACAAGAAAGTGAATGGCATCGGTGACAGAAAAGTTGTGGGGAAATCGGTTGTCATGGTATGGACATGTGATGCGGAGAAATTAGGGAAATGTCGTGAGGAAAATATTGCGTATGAATGTAGATGAGACTAAGGGAGGACCATTAAGAAACCATTGATGGACTGTGTAAAAGTTGATATGGCTAGAAAGGATGTGACTATCGAGATGGCTCATAGAGAAGTATGAAAGAAAGAGACATATTGCGTCGACCCCAAATAAATTGGAATAAATTCAAGAGAATGATGATTCACTATCTACTTCTTTTTCTTCTTCAATCGGTCCCTCATTACTGAGGATCGTGGTCACTGGACCCTTTCAAGCGTACAATCTGCCTCCATCTATTATTATATATATATTTATATATAAAAATTGCTTGAGGACGTAGCCTCTTTTACTTGGTCGGACCATCGTGTTGGCGACCGGCCTCTCGCTCTCTTTCCTTCGGTATTGCCAACAATAACCAGCTTTTCAAGGCTGATATCTCCCCTTCGCATTATGTGGCCGAAATAGGATAGAATACGCTGTAGGCATATTGTAGACCATCGGGGGCTTACTCTTCAATTTAATTCCGATAGATCAACATTAGAATTATGACGTTTCGTACTTTTGAGTTCGGTTTAATTAAACTAAAAGGTAAAATTGGATGATTGATTTTGGAGCCCGGCCCTAATTTCCACTTAGTTCACCAAAATGGACACCCAATTTTACCTTTTAGTTTAATTAAACCGAACTCAAAAGTACGAAACGTCACAATTCTAATGTCGATCTATCGGAATTAAATTCAAGAGTAAGCACCCAGGTCTTGACATCGAGTTGGGAAAGGATAGACACATTTGTGCGTTTGGCTGTCCATGGTATGTCACATGTCACTATCTACACACGATTCTTTTTGTCTAGAAGATGTACTCTTTTGTCAATGACCCTTTTAGACCCGTCTTCAAAGATTTTTTTTAAACTCCTTGAAAGCACAACATGAACATCGTCCCTTACAAATAGCATAGTACCTTATATCTGTTTAACATACAATACATAAATCCCCAGCACGAATCAATCAAAACATGAAACAATAAAACACCCAATACTATTGAAATGGTGACAAATAGCTTCGCACGATAGTTATGAGCCGACAAAGTGGTATTCGATAATCGCTTTCCAATGGCCGTGCACATTTGAATTTATTGAACATCATCCATTTAAAATTTAATAATAAAATATCTTTGTGCTAACTGCATATTTTGTTTGAGTGATGTTAAAATATCAATCTGTGAAATAGCGTTAAAATGTACTGAATTGCTTTGGAGCAAAAAAAAAATAGCAAGCTTTAAAAATTATTGAATCTACATTTTTTTATCAAAGTTTTTTGGAACTGCAATGGTTTCATTGCACATATTTTATTTATAGTGGTACGTTTTTATAGTTTAGTTATTCTACGTTTAAAATTTTATTGAAAACATTATCCAATTTGTTGTTAAGCCTATTTCATGAATTTATAAGTCAGTACCGTACCTACCTACGAGTATGCTCAAAGTATTTTCCATGACGTTTTCGGGTTACATCTCAACTTGGCGTGAAAAACTTACTAAACAATCCAATTTTCTTCTTCTTCCCTCTCTCTTCGACAGCATCTTCCAGCCCCTCACACAGCACCACATATAAAAACACTAGCAACACTGTCAACTGACGCATTTTTTTTACTGGCAACTCCGAAAAAGAGCAAAGGTGAAAAAGATTTTATGTATTTTTAAATATCGACTTTATTGTCTGTATTCACCATGAATCAATCGCGTAATGGTCGAAGATCATACATACAGTAATTTTTAGTCTCTCAAACCTCGAGCGGGTGCTAATTGAAGGAAAGCCGTATGTTTATTTAGTTACCACTTTCTACGAAGCTGCTAAACTGAATATAATGAAGTTATGCTGAACTTGACAATGTTGAAAATTATTTTCGCATAGTTAGATAGTTGTTATGTAAGATGTTTCATTAGATTTCATGACTTTAAATTTTTTCTACAGGTTTTTAAGGAAAACGTAATAAAAGAAAACGTCTGTTCGTTACTTTGTGGAATGACTTCGTAACTGTTGTGTAAATGTTGGTTAAATTATGCGTAGGTATTGTTACACAATTACCTTCGAGAAACTGACGGGCGCTGGCCCGTTGGTAAATACTTAATAACAGAATAAACGGAGAGCTTTTCCTTGAAAATTTAATAAATACGTAATTACGAATAAACGAACACTTTTGTATTTAACTTTTTTTATTATATTTCTTGCTAATTGTAATTATTTTTTTATAACACCAAAGCGTTACCTAGTTTAAAGACAAAGTTGTAAAGTCCTATTGTGCTTGGCATAAAATAAGGGTTTTAGTGCTCCTCCGGACGAGTTCCTTCCACTTTTATTTCATCATCATCATCATCGACCTCTTTTATTTGCCTAACATTATTTTCCGTGGATTTTCCAGAGCTGCGGGGTAACACACTTACAATGGCAATGCCTTACATTTTGACAATTCAACCACGTTCATTGCGTTATTTTTTTTTTGTTAATTTTTTTTTAGGTTACGATAAATTTTTACTGAAATATCCAAATAATAACTAATACCTAATTAATTAATAAAAATTAAATCCTAACTTAACTAAAATTATACACAATACTTCATTGCGTTATTTACGTTGTCGAGCAGAAGAACTATTCGAACATGTCAAGTAATGGATTAGGAATTGCTTAAAAATAAAATTGTGTTAGAATATGTTTTATGCAATAGGGGTGCTGGTGTTTTTCTTTCTATGGAGCTCATTTAGCAATTACTATCCCGTTGAGAACACGTACTTATGTGCTCATAGTTAATTAACTATGAGAATTATTTTATCTTTCTCTCTGTAGTCCCAAAGGGACATCACTTATTAGTGAGATACTTAATTAATTATCCCTAACGATAATATTACCTACTATAGAATTCTTGTGTTACATTTATGTACAGTACCCGGCGATAAATATTGCACATCGATCTTTGAAAAGAGACAATCGGCTAATTTCGGCTTCGTAGAGCGTTATCTCTGTCGCACGAAATACAAACAGTCCGGTATCTATTAGGAGCTGTTAAAACAATTATGATTTGCTTCTATTGATAATTCTTTTTATTCTTTGTATAAAATACACCAATTTTTCTATAAATGATTGCTTTAGGTTGGGGTAAAATAAAAAGGTTCCCCTATTTTTCCTAAAGATGCCATAGTACATCTTTAAATTATTTAAATTTGGGAGTGTTAACAACTCTAGATATATATTTTGAACTGGACGCGACCGCACTCTATCGCACTTGAACAACGACTGACAAAACGTCAGTTAATGTCACATAGGTAGTGTGCGACAGAGATAACGCACTACGAAGCCGAAATTAGCCGATTGTTTCTTTCCAAAGGTCGATGTGCAATATTTATCGCCGGGTACTGTACTTACGAGTTACGTATAAAGGACATGTCCAGTTTGTGCCCTCTGGTAATTCTGGTATAGATAAATGTTCATGATTTAAGGTTTTTCAGTAAGATTTAAAAATTTAGATTTAAATTACTATGGATTAATTAATTCAGTATTACTTGCGTAACATAATTCTCAAATAAACAGTACTCAATCGTAGCTTCCGCTTTGCCATTTTAAACGGGAAGTACTAAAAATGTTTTTGACGTTCCATTTTATCCCGTAATTATCTTTAAATAGTGTGAGCAATAATTATAAGCCGCTTATTTTAGATCAAAAGAATATATTAACGTATTCGCGTATATAATACGACAATATTACTAAAATATTTTAGTGTACACATCAAACGTGTTTTTCTTCGGATACCCACTTCCTAACATGAAGGTAAGTATTTATTACTTTTTTGACATGGCATTGACATTTATTTTTTGGTTGTCAATTCCAAGTTGCGTGTATGCGTTCCAAAAAGTACTCTGTGATGCGTTCCTTGCTTACTATGCGATTATTTTCTGTTATGGATATTTTCTTTAAACGACCATAGCTATTCTACACGGAGTGACATCATCTAGACACGATGACTATTGCTATATTTATAGGATTCTGCTTTTCCTTTCGATTTGAATATTATGATGAGGTGCATCGCTGTGCTGCGGATTCGCAGACATCGTGTCAAGGCTGGCGTTACCCCTGCAAGTGAGACTTGCTCGATGGTTATCAAATCAGGTTGGCCTCTATACTACGGCAGTCGCGTAAACCATGCAGGAAAGGCAGTACATTGAGCAGTTGTGTTATAATTTGAAAAATACAATGACGTCTTATTGTTCCAGCTCCCATTAGATGGATACGCAAGTGTCACGATTGTTATAATTTATTAAATACCAAAGCTGCTGACAATGAGAGATTACTAGGTCATACAATGGTCTGCCACGTCATGACGCTAGTATGGTATCTTGGCTGGGCAAGGCATCAAAATAACGTGCTAGCACCAGCTACATTTTTGGACAATGTTTTGGTGTCTCTAGAAGACGTTTCATTTTTTTATCATTTTATTTAAGAATGTATCTAGGTACAATAAATTAATTTATTTTGCAATAAATACATACATAGTTTTATTTATTATAATCCCAATTCAGTATCAACAAGTAGCTACATATAAATAATATTATGGGTATTGGAGATAGAAACCAAAATACGGAATTAAAGATGATGCCAATATATTATTATAATATTGTGAATTAAACAGAGAATAAAACAATAGGTGCTTAACATTTTTGTTACACAAATAGAAATATCCAAAAAACTGTAGAATATGATCTCAGACCAACAAAATGTTTCATTAACCTCACAAGGACATACCACCAATTAGTACCTGTATTCACTCACAGATGTCATTATACTAAACAAAGTTAAGAAAAATCCCTAGCATATAATCCTTATTTTGACCAGTTTACGTAAGATCCTGACTCCTGAAACTTATTAATTAATAAACTATAAAATACGACGATTATAATAATATAACAATCATTACTGAACATTTTCTTTGACTGCCAAGACATTCGCCCATTGCTCCATCAGACATGTCCTTTAATGCCTGAATAATAATGTCGAACTTTTTGTAAATTTAAATTATGATTAGTATTGTTCTCAAGTAAGTGTACATGTTATGTTTTCATTGAGAATAAAGTATCTTTAATCCTAATAAAAATCGTTTATTGCCCGTGGTTCGACCGCGTAGTTCTACTAGTAGGACCAAGGGTATTTTTCTTTTCGGTGGTTCTATCAATCGGACCATGGGCAAATCATGTTCTATCAATAGTACTAAGGGCAACTTCGTTTACCCGTGGTTCTATTAAAACTAATAATGAAACGGTTTTAGATTAAAAAAATATGTATCATTTATTGGCATTGACATTTATTATTTTCTGCTTAGATTTATATTCACAGAGCATCATAATTTAATTGTTAATAAGTAGTACCATCGGCAAAAATATTTATCTTAGTTCTACTCGACCAGTAGATCTACTAAGCCAATACAATGTGATAATTTTATAACGATGGTCCGATTGATAGAACCAGCGAAAAGAAAAATACCCTTGATCCTACTAGTAGAACTACGCGGTCGGACCACGGGCAATAAACGATAAAAATGCACTGTTCGGTTTTCAACGCTCGGCTACGCGGCAAGAGCTGAGAATCCAGCATTCGTGTGTTGTCGAAGTGGCCCAGGGGTTTACGAACACGTTACTTAGGTAATTACCAGATTATAGGTTCATAAAAACCAAAAATCGATGTTTCATATTTTAGTGATATAAAACTATTATACTTATTATATTATCTACTAGTGCCCGCCTCTGCCTCGTACGGTCTTTGCGATTTGACAAAACATCGAGATTTCTTTATTAATGTATATATACTACGGTGGCAATTAAGTTCCGGGAATTTGTCAATAAAAAACAAGAAAATGAACTTTTAGGAAAAGTTTTACTATCGACCTTCACAATTGTCTCCCTCTAACTCTACACAACGATTCCAACGTTTCTCCCATGATTGGAAGCACCCTTGGTAGTCCTCCGAAGCTAGCCCGTTAAGCATCACGGTTACAGCTTCTTGGACCTCTTGTACGCCGCCATGATGAGTTCCCTTGAGGTGCGACTTCATCTTGGGGAATGGAAAAAAGTCGCAGGGAGCAATATCGGGGCTATAGGGTGGGTGAGGCAACGTTGGGATGCCTTTTTTTGCCAAAAACTCTTGCACAACGCGTTCGTTGTGCAAGAGTTTTTGGCAAAAAACATACCCATTCCTCGTTAGGAATGGGCCGGTGCATTGTCGTGATGCAAGATCCAGCCATCCTTGGCGAGTTCGGGTCGCACATGAAAAACACGAGCCCGCAGCGCTTAGGCGACGGTCAGACGTGATCAACATGCGCAAACGATCAACATTCGCGTCGGTACGAGAGGTGACGGGAGCTCCTTCACGTGGATCGTCTTCCACCGATTCACGCCCTTCCTTGAACCGCTTCGCCCATTCAAACACACGCGTTTTTGACATGCTATCGTCTCCATAGACAACCTGCAATTTCCGGAGGATTTCCGAGGGTTTTTCGCCAGATTTCACTAAAAATTGAGTCACAACACGTTGCTTGTGTTGCATTTTCACTACGCCATTAAAAAAGTTACTTGCAAAAAATACGCATAAAACACAAACCATACGTGCTATCTACTTCAACTTTGAACTCTAATTAAAAGGAAGATCCCCCCTCTTTGAGAGATGATGACGAATGAAAAAGTGTTGCCAGTTTTTTAATTATAACTAAATTCCCGGAACTTAATTGCCACACCACGTATACACATAAACCCTCCGGAATAAATTCTCAAAATGATGGTGAAAACCGCATTAAAAGCGGTTTTATAGTTCAAAAGAGCTTTTAACTTTTAACATGTAAATACAAGATATAGGTTCGTATTTATTTAGTTCGAACACATCTAAATTCACCATATTGAATACCGAACATCAACATATTTTGTACCGAATGTTGTCGACACCGATATCAATTGATAGAGCGGTGCAAATATAGCGGATCCCGGGATCGTTGTCGATAAATATGACGGTATTGTTAGGGATGGGTAGACGCATAAATAGGAAGCGGCCAGTATTAACTGAACTGTTGGATATGCAGTGACTTTTTATGAAGTCACGGCGCACAGTGGAACGAATGTATGGGAGCGGTTGGACGTAGACATGTCCGAAAAAAAAGAGTAAAATTATGCCAAACTAATGATGCCATCTTATTCGATTACTTAATGCCTTCATAACTTGTGGTGATGAATTTCTTCATAACTCCCATATTTCGGGAGTAATTTGAGAAAATGTGAAATTTTACTATGAAAATGAGTGTATCGAGCTCTCTCCCTCCTGATTCCGGGCTTGTTTCAAGTAGCGGTCTCTAATATCGTAATGCTATTACTAAGAGCTATATTTAATACTAAGACACATAGTGCGCCAAATGTGCACTTTCTGGGATAAAAGGAAATGAAAATTTAAAAAAAAAAAACGTTTTTTCCCCATTTGTATTTACTTTAAACCGCAGACAGACTTATTAAGAGGTCTATAAATATATTATATATATACAGAAATATATATTAACAAAAATATTCACAAGAACTGATGAGAGTATGACTTTTAAGTAAGTTGATAATAAATTACCTAGTTTCATTAAAAGTACAATAAATAATTAAGATGTAAGCTCTAATTTACTAAGTTACACATTTTAAAACAATAACATCATTTAATTATCTTCGTCATCATCATCATCATCAATTAATTCAAATTCAGAATCGATGTCCGCTAAATCATTTATGTTAACAAATTCGATATCACTTTTCTCAGAATCCGTAAGCTCATAAAATTCCTTAAAAGAAGATTTTTTTACAAACTTATTTCCTTTTGGACGGATACTTGTAACAAGTGGATCAGAAGACAGTAAAAGATTGTGCATAATATCTTCATTGCATGAGATACTGCTATGCTTTCGAGAATGCCCCTCTCTATATTTTCTAAAATCTTTATTTCTAGCCTCAGATGCCTCTTCGGATAGAAAACCAATGGGCACAATTGACATGTTCTGAACTATGTCTGGCCCATGCATTAAAATTTTATGAAGTGAAGAAGGCATATAATACCATGGGTATAACTCCACGTAAAGCTTAGCAGTATCAAAGCAGAACTCTCGGAATTTAGTTACGTTGATCTTCTCTCCTGATGAAATACACTGCAAGATCACACAGATTTTTCTTAAAAGCATAGCATCTATTCCGGTCAGTTCAGCAGATTTAGTGTAGTTTTCAAAAATCTCCTTGCCGAGTTGCCATTGTTGGTGGATCCACTGCCTTGTTTCACAACATCGAGAAGTAAGCCCGTTTCTCTTCTTACAGCCTCTTGAACTCTTTTCTTCCTGTCATCAACTTGCCTTTTTGCTATATCACCCCTTACTTGCCATGATTTTATGTCTAATTTGTAGGAAATGTGTAATAAGCATTCCATTGAGCGAATCCAAGCGTGAAGGGTGCTTAAGCCATATTTATACATGTCCTCGTTTGCGTGTTTATCTTTGATTAACTCTAAATTATTCATTTCTTTAGGACAAGCCTTGCATATGTCACACACTGAAGCTGCTGTATTGGATATAATGGAATGAATTTTACCATCAATCATTGTCAACAGCAGTTGGTGTTTGACACTAATTCCATCAGTGATGGTGGATGGAGTTAAGGCTTCAATCTCTGCTTCGATTTCAGCCATCTCTCTCTGCACATTTTCTTTGGTTTCCTTTATAAACTTAAACAATATTGGCCGGCAAAATGAAGTGGAAGATGGTCGCTCGTTTTCCCAAATTGTTACACCTTTTGAGACGAGCCGCAGTGGTACAAGACTAATCATAAAATTACTAGCAAGATCGATTTGCTCATCTTCACTCGTCCTTTGATGATAAATGCTTTGGCTAGATGATCCGTCAAAACCCCATTTGCTGGTCAATACGAGCTGTTGATTGGGATCAACAGGGGTTTCTAACGACCTAATAAGTCTTCTTGAGGTTAAATCCATCAAGGCTTGTAATTTGATTTTTGCAGAGCTCTCTGTAACTGTGAGATCTTCTTTGGCCGGATAGCACTTAATTTTTTCTTTAACCAACATGTAGTAACTCGGGTATTGAAGAGCTCCTTCTTGAGTGTTGAAATCCCGAAGAGTGTTATAGCGCCATTTCGATAAGTTCATCGATACATAAAGAGCCAATGCCTTCAAAGGGGATATTTCCCGTACCTGAATTGATTTACCTTCAATGAAGGCTTTGATTTTTGAGGCCTCTTCTGGATTCTCCGTCAAGTATTTCATAACATAAGCTGTATCGCTTTGTCCTGCCTTTTGAAGCGCCCTTTCGGCCGAAAACATAATTTCAGCGCTGCTACTGCTGCATGAAAGACTATCTTCAGTGCGTCTTCTTTTTTGCCGGTTACTAAGGTCCTCAAAAGATTTACGAGGACTAGGATGTGTACAAGTTGAAGCATCAGATTTAGCAGGAGAAATTATGGGCTCGATGACGTCACTTATATTTTCTGTAGAAGGTTCCATATTTTCATTCTGTAATTCCGGCCATTGAATTGCAGCCTGTAGCCAAATCTCATGTTTCTTCCGAAACTTATCTGTGCTTCTTCCAGACTGTGTCCATTTTGCATAAATGCGGTAGCAAAATCGACGACACCAGTCTTTTAAACTTGTTTCAGCACTTTCACATAACTGAACACAACTGTTATCTTTTAAAACACTGAACAAATAGTTAAAGTCGCGTAAATCTTTATGTGCGCGTGCGCATAAAGCAACGTGAATATCAAGATTTGTATTAAAATTTGGAAAATACATTGCGAGATTAGCTTGGATACAACGAGGTGTAAATCAACACTGATTTTAAAGTTACTAATAGTGACCTATTTATATAAAATCCAGGTATCCCAGGTATCCTTTGTTAAATATTGCAAGGTAATTAGTTATTGTGATAATTAGTAAATGATGCATGCTAAATTAGTGTATTAAGAGCCATTTAGTAATTAAATAATAGCAATGTTCTTATCAGTAATCATTAGTGCATCAGTTTTATATGTAAACCTTAAGTCCCTAATTATATATCCTAATTAGCTTATATCTTCTCTAATTGGCTGCTCAGAAATGTTATTGTAATAAGGTAAACCTTTAGAAAAACGGTTTTAATCAACAAAATAAACAAAAAATAAAAAAATTGTGTTATAAAATAAACATCACTCTTTATCCCAGAAAGTGCACATTTGGCGCACTATGTGTCTTAGTATTAAATATAGCTCTTAGTATAAGCATTATGATATTAGAGACCGCTACTTGAAACAAGCCCGGAATCAGGAGGGAGAGAGCTCGATACACTCATTTTCATAGTAAAATTTCACATTTTCTCAAATTACTCCCGAAATATGGGAGTTATGAAGAAATTCATCACCACAAGTTATGAAGGCATTAAGTAATCGAATAAGATGGCATCATTAGTTTGGCATAATTTTACTCTTTTTTTTCGGACATGTCTACGTCCAACCGCTCCCATACATTCGTTCCACTGTGCGGCGTTAAGAATATTATGACGTATTTTATTTATTCGGTTTTAAAGTATCTTGTTCTTATTAAGACAATCGCAAGTAGAACTACATGAAACAATATAAAATATTAGTTATATATTATCCCAGTACGGGTACAATAAAATATAATAGTTAGTTTTCCTTTTATTTGTGAGAAAGTGAGATCGATAATATAATCATTTATTTTCCAACCCTTTTTTTTCGTGGGACTAGCCTGTTAGGTATGTACAGAACCCGATAGGAGTTCTCTCATCACCTACACATTTGTCTGTATTACCTACAATGTGTTCTTCTTCTCCGTGTCGCTGGCACGACTGTATTGACATACAACTATCGACTGTATTGGATGTAAAGCATAGTTTGCGACACAGTTTCACCCTGCGTAGCTCACCGTCCCCGTGCCGGACGGCGGTACGTGTTCTACGCGCGCCTCAAAGAGATGTCTGCATAAAGGAAGGGGCTTGTCAGGGCCGAAGAATGCCGGGGATGCGGGATTGTCCGAAAGGGTTACCTCTACCCCGGAACACAAAGGGCTAAGGAAGGAACACGGATGGGTTTTAGTCAGTAAGAGTCTGACACTCCCTTCCGCTCCACCCAGAGCGGGAGGCGGGAGGGGTCATTTGATGATATCCCATCCAAAAAAAAAAGCTCCACTCTGCCGCAGTTCCGTCAAGGTAGCCCGACTTTACCAGGTTGGAATAACATACTACCTACTAACACTACGAACGAGGACGAGGTCCGATCCTATATACAAACCTAGTCTCGTTTCAAAGGGTTACGTACCTACGTGTACAAACAAGACATTACATGCTATGATGCCACGTAACAACATGATTATACCGACGATGGCTTCTCAAAATATCCACATTGTATCCCAAAATAATTTTATATCTGTATAAAGTGTAAAGGATTCAGTTACGTTGGTGTTTCACCTGAATAAAGGACGCTGACCGTAATCTTTCATTTTTAGGAGTCCCGCGATTATCCCAGCACTAAATATAGGGTTGGCTCACTCCGAATTGAGAACGAAGTGGTTCAGTTTGAAATAGCGAACATTATTATGCAAGATGATTAGTTGTTTCCAGTGATAATAATGGCTTACACAGAACTGAACCTAGCTAAGTGTTGAATATAAATAATGCCTAAATTGCCACTGTTGTGTTTGTAGGTTTAATTAAATACGAGACGATTTTGCATGTGTGTGTTCCCTTAGTATTAATAGCTAAACACTGTTTGTACTCATCAGTAGAAATAAAACCTTAGCCGCATCACCACGTATTTTTCATTATAACTCCCTGCAGACCAAAGTGAACTTTATCTACAAAACATATGGTCGAATTTCGAGCCGGATCATCTGTGTTACTTACAACGTTCTATTCATCGAGTGCAATACAAAAGAACCACATTCCTTAGATAAGAAGCCAGCTGCTAATGAGTTGTTTGTGTGGATTTGAAGTAAAATTAAATTGACTGTGTATTCATATTACGTTATCGTGAGTGTTTAAAAGAAATTACGATTCTATAATCTACCATTGGATATTACGAAGATTACAAATATGTCTACACCGGAACAGTGTTTATTGATACTCGAAGATACTGCAATGTTGCTGCAAAAAGCGCAAACGAATCTAAAAAAATGCCCTAAGCAACGACTTACCAAGGGTTATATAGAAACACGTATACAATCAATTAATGAATACTGGAATACGTTCAGAAGCGCTCATCAAGAACTCGTCAAATGTGTCCCAAAGGAGAAAAAGTCTGACTTATCGTATTTTACTAACGAAGATTATTTTATTTATGAAGATTTATATTCATGTTTATTGGCCGATTTGCGAGATTTATTATCCACGTTTTCTCATCTAAAACCAACGGAAGCAAACTCATTCATAGAAGGACAGGTTAAGTTACCGAGAATTCAGCTACCTATTTTTTCTGGAGTGTATGATGAATGGCCAGCGTTCAGAGATTTGTTTATCGCTTTAGTGCACAAAAATACGTCGTTGAGTAATGTACAGAGACTACATTATTTAAAGAGTAGTTTGACTGGCGATGCCCAGGTTCTCCTGAAACACATTCAAATCACTGAAACTAATTATGAGCAAGCTTGGAACACACTGAGCACACGATATGGAAATAAAAAAATTATAGTGAATTCTATTTTGAAAAAATTATTTTACCAACGAAAGATTCCCAGTCAAACGGCCAACCACATCAAATCTTTATTGGACGTTACTAATGAATGTATCAACAGCCTAAAGAATCTTAAGGTTTCAACTGACTCTTGGGATCCAATAATTATATTTCTGACAGTTCAGAAATTGGACTCAGAGTCACATCGAGATTGGGAAGAGTTTGCATACCGGGAAGATATGGATGAGCTGCCGAAATGGGAAGATTTAGTCAAGTTTTTGCAAACAAAGTTTCGTACGCTCGAACTCGTTGGCCCTCTTTCAAAGGAGAAACCTATATCTAAAGGTAGTGCAGTCTACATAGCAGCGTCAGAGACTACACCATTGCGAGATTGCATACTATGTGAAGAAAATCATACTTTAAGCCACTGCAGGGAATTTACGAAACTAGAACCAAATGAAAGATGCGAGGTTGTGAAAAAACATAATCTTTGTTTTAATTGCCTTGCCGCCGGACATAATGCGATACGTTGTCGATTGAATATGAATTGTCGGAAGTGTAATAAACGTCATCACACCTTAGTACATTCAAGCGCTCCGAGGTCCTCCCCTGACAATTCAGATACGATTCAAGCCAATCATAGTGAAGTTCAAGAGGAAAAAATCTCAAATGAAACAGTCCCAGAAGAACCTAAGCTTGAACTATCGTCCTTTACCACGACACACACATCCACAGCTCTATTGGCTACTGCTCTTGTACCAGTGCGAGATGAAACCGGACGCACCACCGTGTTACGAGCTCTAGTGGATCAGGGTTCACAGGCCTCGTTTATCAGTGAACGAGCTGCCCAAATACTACGCCTCAAAAGGACTTCGGTTCATGGTAAAATTACGGGAATTGGTTCAACCCAGACTGCAGTGAAACACGCAGCTGACATCGAGATTTTATCCCAACACGACGACAGTTTCAAAATGAAAACTAAAGTGTACTTACCTTAGAAGAACGAAAATGTGAAGAAATATACAAGGCTACACATTCCAGAGCAAATGATGGAAGATATATAGTGACATTACCTAAAAGGAAAAATGAAATATTATCAACAGAAGGAAAAACCAGAGACATAGCAATGACAAGACTGTACCAACTAGAGAAACGTTTTGAAAGGAACAACCAGTTAAAATTAGAGTACGTGAAAGTAATGGAAGAATACAAAAGGATGATATACATGGAAGAAGTGCCTAGTAATGAAATTAAGAATCCATCGGTATATCTGCCACATCACGCAATAGTCAAACAAGAAAAGGAAACAACAAAAGTAAGAACAGTATTTAATGCATCACAAAAAGGAAGAAACGGTATATCCTTAAACGAAGAACTATTAGTTGGTCCGCAATTACAACAAAATATGAGAAGTTTAATAATAAGGTGGAGAATGAAGAAAGTGTGTTTTGTCTCGGACATTCAAAAAATGTACCTCCAAATTTACGTCAGCCAGGAAGATAGAGACCTTCAAAGAATTCTTTGGCGTAGTCACCCCCAAGATCCTGTAAAAGATTACAGAATGACGAGAGTCACCTTTGGCACCGCGTCTGCTCCTTATTTAGCGGTCAAAACCTTGCAACAGATAGCTGATGATGAAGGAGAGAACTACCCGGACGCGGCCCAGGTGATAAAGGAAGATTTTTATATGGATGACTTGATGTCTGGGAAAGATACGATACCAGAAGCTATTAAACTGGCGAAAGAAGTTGACACTATCTTAAGAAATGGAGGCTTTGTACTTCAAAAATGGTGTTCAAATAGCGCGGAATTCCTAAAACAATTTGAACCTTCTTTAAGAAGTTGTCATGCTAATGTAGATATCACTATTGATGGCACTATCCGAGCCCTTGGCTTAAGCTGGAATATGGGAAAGGATGTTTTTCAATATAAATTAAACTTACCTCGTCCAGCTGAGAAGATCACGAAAAGAACCATTTTAGGAGATATTCAAAGGTTGTTTGATCCGCTCGGCTGGCTGGCACCTGCTATATTACCTGCGAAGCTGCTTATTCAAAGGCTATGGCTGGAAGCCATTACATGGGATGAGGAGGTTGACCGAGCAATAACGGAGGAATGGCTTACCTTAAGAAGTAGCTTACATAGCATAAATAGCTTTGAAGTTAAACGATGGCTATATACCCAGTCAAATCTAATGCCTAATGTTACAGTCCATGGCTTCTGCGACGCATCAAATAAAGCCTATGCAGCGGTAGCCTATATCCGCGTGCGTCAAGACAATGGTGAATTTAAGACCAATATAATAGCAGCTAGGACTCGTGTAGCACCAATTAAACCTGTGTCGTTGCCACGTCTCGAGTTATGTGGTGCTGTGTTATTGTCTAGACTTTTGAAACAAGTAAAGGAAGCCACTAGAATACCCGCCAAAAATATCTTCGCCTGGACGGACTCCACCATTGTTTTGTCCTGGCTGTTTGGAGACCCTATGAGATGGCACACCTTTGTAAGAAACCGGGTCGTCGAAGTCCTAGATAACGTCGGAAATAACTGGTACCATGTCGCCACACAGGAAAATCCTGCGGATCCAGCTTCTAGAGGAATATCGTTGATAAACCTTAAAGATAATACTATGTGGTGGGAAGGCCCTGAGTGGTTAAAGAGAGACGATATACCTTACACTAGACCTAGTAACCTGCTTACTAATTTAGAACGGATACAAACCGTTCAAATTAATATGAAAATAGAAACCGAAAGCTCAAACAACCTTATTTCTAAACTTCATGAATTTGAAACCCTATCTGAGCTGTTAAAGGCAGTCACTTACTGTAAACGATTCCTGAAGGGCCGGAAAATGGCGGCAAAGCATATTGCGATGACTACAAGTGAGTTGCATGATTCATTGAAAACCTGTACAAAGATAGTTCAGAAAACTAATTTTGAAGACGAGATTAACAGTTTGATGCAAAATAAATCGGTAAAAAGAGCAAGTAGGTTGAAGACTTTACATCCTTTTTTAGACAATGAACATATACTCAGGGTGGGCGGAAGATTGAGACACGCTGACTTAGACGAAGATGGCAAACACCCAATGATATTGGATAGCAACAATGCCCTCGCTGCTCTCCTAGTAGAAGACGCTCACTTAAAAACGTTACATGGTGGAATACAATTAATGTTGGGCTATTTACGTTCCAAATTTTGGATACTGAGAGCCAAGAAGTTAGTAAAGGCTAAGCTACATAAATGTTTAATCTGTGCTAAACAATGTGCCGCAAGTAAAACCCAACTGATGGGAGATCTACCTAAGGTCCGAGTGACACCTTGTCGAGCCTTTTTGCATAGTGGCGTAGACTTTGCCGGACCCTTTCAGGTTTTGATGTCCAAGGGCAGAGGAGTCAAGACCTCTAAGGCATATGTATCTATCTTTATATGTATGTCTACGAAGGCTATCCATTTGGAACTGGCAGGAGACCTTACCTCTGAATCCTTCATTGGGGCCTTTCGGAGATTTGTTGCCAGACGTGGAAAATGTACCCATTTATGGAGTGACCAGGGTCGCAACTTTGTTGGCGCTAATAAGGAACTTGCTACTGCCTGGAGAGAAGCCCAATTACAATTTGACGGACCAATGGCTGAACAACTTGCACTGGAAGGCACACAGTGGCATTTCATCCCTGCTTATAGCCCGCATATGGGAGGTTTATGGGAGGCAGGTGTAAAATCATTAAAATACCACCTGAGAAGAGTGCTGACTTCCCATTTAACCTATGAAGAGATGTCTACCCTGCTATGCCAAATAGAAGCCTGCCTTAATTCGCGGCCATTAAGTCCTATTGATGAAGCTGAAACAGATGACATTACACCATTGACGCCAGGCCATTTTTTAATCGGCGAAGCTCCCATAACGATTCCAAACCCTGACTTAACCGAAATACCTATGCACCGGTTATCCCGTTGGCAGCATATGCAACAACTACTGTCTCACTTTTGGCGGAGATGGCAAAGTGAATATTTATCTCGTTTGCAGCAGAGACCTAAATGGCTTAAACGGATTCCTGAACTGGATATTGGACATATTGTTCTGATTAAATATGACAATTTACCTCCAGGCAAATGGATGTTAGGGCGTATTGTCGATAAACACCCAGGCGCCGACGGCGTGACTAGGGTTTACAGCGTTAAAAGTGGTGATAACGTAGTTCAGAGAGCTATAAATAAACTATGCCCTTTACCGATAGATAATGCTGATAAATAAAATTTATCTACATACCTTATAACCCTTTTATGATGCATTTCCTATTTATGGTACCATAGCGATATTATAATATAATTTTTGGAAATTTTAGTTTGTATCCATGCATTAATTTGATTATCAAAGGGCCTATAAGCCCTTTGGTGGGCGGAATGTTGTGTTTGTAGGTTTAATTAAATACGAGACGATTTTGCATGTGTGTGTTCCCTTAGTATTAATAGCTAAACACTGTTTGTACTCATCAGTAGAAATAAAACCTTAGCCGCATCACCACGTATTTTTCATTATAACTCCCTGCAGACCAAAGTGAACTTTATCTACAAAACAGCCACTCATCACAATATATAGGGTGAAATTAAATTCACGGGCATCCTTTTAAGGGGTCATTGTACTCATCATTATGAACAACTTTTGCTATGGGACTATATCTAAAATCGCGAAAAAGAATCTGCTCTTCCGTGCATTTATGTTCACATAACTCGTCAAAATGTAGGGAAGAGCTGATTTTTTTTTCGCTATTTCAGGTTTGGTCCCATAGTAAAAGTTGTTCATAATGATGATTACAATGACCCCTTAAAAGAATGCCCATGAATTCAACTTCACCCTGTAGAAGTACGTTTAGCATATTAGGTATTCTGGGAGACGGCCTAAGCTGTAAGGCGTGCATTTCAGGATACCAGAGGGACGATTCTCGTAATTTTAAGAACGTTCACACTCTGATCTCAGTCTCAATCTGTCAAAAATACTTACCTCAAAGGGGTTTGAAGATTTTTGTATGGAGGGTGGCCCTAAGGTCGGTCGCCATTTTGATTTTTTTTCAGAATCGCGGTGCTCAACAAAAGTTATATATTTAGATAGAGGACACTTATACAAACAAAAAATGTAACAGAACATAATATCCTAAAGCGTCAGGTTTCGGAGTTATTCACCAAAATATAAGTCTAAAACAACAAGGATTTTTTTGTTTTTTTTCCCTCTAGGTAAGCATATTTAACTATTGAGGTAATAGAAACGTTATGAAACCTTTATTGAGAAGAAACAAAAGAAGAATAGACATTTTTTAAATAAATAATTAAACACCGCAATTTACAGTCCGTTTTTTAATCCCAGAGAGTAATCTGACATTTTGTGTTTTCGTTTTTTTAGTATAGAAGTTTGACATTACACTTGTCAGATTAGTCTCTGGGATTAAAAACGGACTATACATTGCGGTGTTTAATTATTTATTTAAAAAATGTCTATTCTTCTTTTGTTTCTTCTCCATAAAGGTTTCGTAACGTTTCTATTACCTCAATAGTACAATATGCTTACCTAGACGGAAAAAAAACAAAAAAAAATCCTTGTTATTTTCGACTTATATTTTGGTGAATAACTCCGAAACCTGACGCTTTAGGATATTATGTTACATTACATTTTTTGTTTGTATAAGTGTCCTCTATCTAAAAATATAACTTTTGTAGTGCATCGCGATTCTGAAAAAAATCAAAATGGCGGCTGATTTTAGGGCCAAAACCTTCAAACCCCTTTCACAAGCTTTTGACATTTGTTTGTCGCCGAGATGAGACTGCGACTAGATTTTGAACGTTTTAAATTACGAGAATTGGCTTTCTGATCTCCACACCATCGGAACTTTTTGGAAGTAGTTACATTTAATATTGGAGTATGCACGGTTAGAAAATATGTTGCAATGCACGTACACGGTACGTCATATTGTTTATTACTTAAGCCGCAGACTGTGTCGTGATGTGTCGTGACTCGGGATAGCCAATCAAACGATTCTGTTCAGGACTACGTCAAATCACAATGAGTTTTGATTGGCTAACACCATCAGAAGGTGTCACGACACGACACTATAATATAAATTCGACTTTATTCTAGGGTTAGTGTGTATGTGTGTGCGGTGAATCCATCGTCGTATCTGTCTACAAGTGATGTTACATCACTTAACAAGTCACGGTTATGTATTCAATTTTTTTATAAGTACATACTTATTTTAGCACATTCCGCCACTTTGCCAACCCTGCACCTCAGGAGGTACAGTCGCGAGCGGAACTCGTGAAAATGATTCAGTTATTACAGCTATATGTTATGTGCCACACTTTTGCACGCGAGTGTAATAGTGATATACTGATGCCTTGTTTGCGCTATTTATTTAGTGTGCGACAAATATTATTATGACTGAGCTTGGGGTAAATGAATATAAAAGGTGTTGAAACTGGAATAGGAAGGAAGAAGAAATACTTTTGTAACACATATCTATCGAAACAAGTGAAGAACGACTGTGGGTATTCACCTGTAATAAAATAATCTATTAAATGCACCTCTTAGGTACTATGGCCGGTCTATTCTATAAAAATTTCGCCATGACAAGTTAGGTGAAGTGAGCTGCCATTCCACCTCAAACCAACAACCACACTTCAACTACATTTTCAAGTGAGATTTTTACAGAATAAAACTGCAGATTGACACTATTGACAGCTCACTTCACTACATTTTCGGAGAGATTTTGCTCTACTGCACATTCTACAGGGTGAAATTGATTTCATGGGCATCCTTTTAAGGAGTCATTGTACTCATCATTATGAACAACTTTTACTATGGGACCAAACCAGAAATCGCGAAAAAAAAAATCTGCTGTTCCCTACATTTTGAAGAGTTATGTGAACACAAATGCAAGGAACTGCTGATTTTTTTTCGCGATTTTAGGTTCAGTCCCTTAGTAAAAGTTGGTCATAATGATAAGTACAATGACCAATTAAAAGGATGCCCATGAATTTAATTTACCCTGTATAAGGACTCATCTATACTAATAATAAAGAACAAGAATTTTCGCGAAGTCGCGGACTGAAGCTAGTAATAATATAATTATTTCAAACAACATATATTTACTCAATCAATAACAGATTATCTACATAACCCATACAAAGAACAGACATTACGGAAAAAATCAATATTCCATGCCATTGACACGATAACTCGGTCCATACATCTCGCAAACACCCGTACCTACTTCATTACGGGCTTACAATATGAAATAAATCGGGGCCATTATTATAACAAAATTCCCCGCCCTAAGCCCTACTCAATAAAGTATGACATTACGCCACTGGTTCGATAGCGTTAGTACCTAACGTCCCTAGGGCAGTGGTGGTCAAAGATTTATTGTAAATTCCTGAAATTAATTTATTGATTTACGTTATAGTGCAAAATGCTCAGTTATTATTTCACTGGAGAGCATTAGAGAAAATTACTGTGGGCTTGTGTCATCCCACTGCTGGGCAAAAGCCTCTCCCCATGCTTGAAGAAAAGGATAATCTTTAAAACTACTGTAATTAGCAGTACAGGTAACACTATTTTAAAGCAGCTATTAAATAACTAGGACAAAAAATAAAAAAATTATCAAGTAAAAATCGAAGTTTGAATCTTTTAATTTTCGTTTATTTAATTGCATTGACCTTTTATTTTAATTTTAATTCTGTGACCTTTTTTAATTTTTAATTTGTATTCGTTAATTTATTTTATTTTATGTATTGAGATTTTATTCAGAGGCATTTCATTTAGAAAAATTCTATTCTGTGCCAGTAGGCATGGTGATATTTTTATTTTATTTAATCTGTCAAGCTCCGCTAATGAGACAGAATTGATTTTCTATTGTTTCGTCGCCGATCGGCGAACCGCGCCGCTTGACCGGTTAATATGGGTCTTGCCTGAATTTTTTTTTTAAAGTAAATTATTGTAGTAAAAAATTATTATTGTCGGTCACGCGTTTTATGTTATGGGTTTGGTTTCTGCACATAGTCCTTCAAGTTGACCATTGTGCGTGTCCTCGGTCGGTCACGCGTACCAAGACGCTGACGAAGGACGTATACAGGGTGTTACGGAAAGGGTATATCAATACAAACGGGTTGAAGAGTGTATCTGGTCTAGAATCTCTGTACAAAATTTCAGCTCAAAAGCAGTAACTTTGAAAATGCTTAATATTTTTTTTTTCGATAGTTTATTAAATTGAAATCATAACAAACGTGTCACCGCGCTACGAGGGTCATTATCCATTATCTGTAGTGTGTCTGTGCGCCTAGTACACGCACATCACGCCGCCGCGCGCCAGTGCAGCGCCGTGATGTCGAAATAAAAAAATATTAAGCATTTTCAAAGTTAATGCTTTTGAGCTGAAATTTTGTACAGAGATTCTAGACCAGATACACTCTTCAACCCGTTTGTATTGATATACCCTTTCTGTAACACCCTGTACAGTGTAGCATCGACGGTCAGCGAACGGCGAGTCCTTATAAATCAGTACGCGGCCGATGTCAGCGCTGACCGTAGGTCAATCACTAAATCCAACCTTAAGAATTCGTATCAACAGCCCATCTTCAACTAATAGTCATAAACTCCAACGCCCCCGGGCTGCATAAACACTTTGGCAATCTCAGCACCGAACAATTAATTGTTGTATCGGTTTTATGACCACTCCTAATCCCGGCCCGGGCGACCATCGGCACAATCATTAGGTACATGAAAACGGGGGATTACGGCTTAATGAGCCACTTTGAGAACCACTAGAGGGACAAAAATAGGTTAGGAACGAAATAAAATCTGTTGTTTTGTTTCTGTGTTGAATTGGTGTAGGTTTATGCCTGTAGGAGAAATGTGTACACGCTTTCTTTTGTTCCTATTCCCAATACTTACGTAGCGGTACTTGTAACCTGTAAATACGAGAAAATCTACATCAAAATCTTATTGGAAACTCTGGGAAGCAGTGGCGTGCATTGCATATAGGCATATAAGCAGTGCCTACCTCGATAATTATCAACATAAGCCTGTCAATTACATTTTAGTGTGTGTGCCCCACAATTAAGAAACTCACTAAATTATCATACAGGTAACAAAAAACAAAATCTTCATACAAACACGCGCGGCAGTAGGCAGTCGCCGGACGGCCTACTCGGCTCCCGCACTATTCGCACAGTGTCATTAGTCGCACTCGTTCAAGTTAATACGACAAAATTAAAAATACGTACGTCTCTCACGCGTAATACCATGACGTTCGACCTTCGCAATTTATCACCCATTAAGTAGGCATGCCTACAGTTTGACCTCACTTTTTTTCTGATTAGATTAGTGACCCGGCCTAGTGCCTACCTATTCTGAAACCCAATGCACGCCACTGCTGGGAAGCTAGGTAATATTACATTCCCTAGCTTAGATATAATTGATTATTTTGGATCATTCACGATCTAAATGAATTGTTGATATAATAGTGTCCTCTAGACCGTATTTCGGCCACGGCGGCCAATCTCAACGGAGACCAGCCTTCGGCGCGGGAGATATTATAGTGCACAAGTGTGTGCGCAGACACAGGTGCACTCCCTCTTCCTTCACTTTAATAGCCCGATGAGACGGCACGCAATCCAACACGACCGGAGAGAGATCAGGCGCAGGACCAAAGGCTTAACGTGCTTTCCGAGGCACGGCGGCATTATACCGCCAACTTCCAAACTCCGGGCTGTTACTAAGAAATTCCTACTGGAAAACCCAATAACACTTTTCCCGACCTGGGAATCGAACAGTGGCGTGCATTGCATTATAGGCATATAAGCAGTGCCTACCTCGATATATCAACATAAGCCTGTCAATTACATTTTAGTGTGTATCATACCTATCAAAAAACATAATCTTCATACAAACACGCGCGGCAGTAGGCAGTCGCCGGACGGCCTACTCGGCTCCCGTACTATTCGCACATTGTCATTGGTCTTTACCACGACAAAATTAAAAATTCTCACGCGTAATACCATGACGTTCGACCTTCGCAATTTATCACCCTTTAGTAGGCATGCCTACTCAAATAACCACACTTTTTTTCTGATTATTGACCGCGTTTGCATAGAGTAGACCCCGGCCTAGTACCTACCTATTCGTAGAACTAATGCACGCCACTGGAATCGACCCAGGGCCCACGCTCAGCAGTCGCGCTTGCAACCACGAGACCAACGGGCAGTTGATATAAACTATTATCACAAAAATTATTAGATAACATTAGCAGCTAATAAACACATAGACCATCTGAACTGCAACTTTAAAGACCACCTCAAGTTTATATCACATTTTAAGACTTCAATCTTCTTTTCAATATTTCCGAAGTGTCCACTTATGAATTTATTGCACTCTTTCGTACAAGATATTATGCTTTAAAAGTTTAAAACTTCAGAAGTGTCGATAAACTCCGCTCCAAACTAGAACATTGATATCGGAGCAATATCTCGGCCTTAACTGGTGCTTTGAGCTAAGTAATAAGTTTCCATATTTGCCTGCACTCCCTGGGGTTCCTCTCTCAAGGTAAATAGTTACCATCCTCCTCTTTGATTGGTAGGTAGACTAGCAATCCCCCTAAGTAAAGACGTATGCTACCAGCGTATACGTATACTACCAGCGCCCCGCGGTTTCACCCGCATAAGTTTCGAAAGACACGTGGCGCCATCTATTATCATAATAACGTTATTGTTATTTTCCTCGGGAACAGCATTTTTTGAAGTGAAACTTCTTTACGCACGCTTGACTTGGGGAGTAAGCTGGCGAACGCGTTAAGAAAAGTGTGATCGGGCGAGGCGAACGGGAGTTGAGTGGGGGATATAAGCAAGAGAAAGCAATGCGCGCGCACATTATCTTTCTCTCTTCATCTCATAGCCAAATACGTTTGAAGTTTCACTTCATTCGTGTAGTCATAAGAACATTCGGTTTTTTTTTAGGGATGAAAGGTACCCTATGTCCGTTTCTGTACACCTGACAACGTATATGCAAAATTTCAGGATGATCGATTCAGTGGTTTAGGCGTGAAAGGGTAACAAACAAACTTACTTTCGCATTTATAACATTTACTAGCTGCGCCCCGCGGTTTCACCCGCATATGTCTCGATCCCGTGGGAATATCGGGATAAAAAGTATCCTATGTCCTTTGCCGGGATTAAAACTATCTCTATACCAAATTTCATCTAAATCGGTTCAGCGGTTTAGGCGTGAAAGGGTAACATACAGACAGACAGACAGAGTTACTTTTGAATTTATAATATTATATATAACGTAGGGCATGCAAAACCGGAAAGTCATCAAAACCGGTTTTGAACATCGTTTTTTTGGAACCAAAACCGAAAACCGGAGCTAGGTACGGTTTTAGCAAAAAAAAATCGTATGTAGTATAATTTAAAAAGAAACACCATTTTTTTTAAATACCCACTAAGTCTACAAATAAAACAAATTGTATGATACATTTCTTTTTACCCGACTACGGCAAAGCCAAAGGAGGGTTATGATTTTAACAGGCTATGTATGTATGTGAGTATGTTCATCTGTTCCCTCATAGCTCCTAAGACAAAAAAAAAACGACGCTGAAAAAGTATGAAACAAGATTTTCATACTTCAAACAGAACAAAAAGAAAAACCGTAGTCACACGTTATAGGTACCAACCGAAACACTTTAATAACGTGTGACTACGGTTTTTCTTTTTGTTCTGTTCGAAGTATGAAAATCTTGTTTCATACTTTTTCAGCGTCGTTTTTTTTTGTCGTAGTCGGGTTTTAGTTTTTTTTACTTTTTTTTTTAATCCAAACCATAATAATTGTACAGATAACAATGAACTTATAATAGTATAAAGATTAATTAACTGAGATCAAATCAACAATATGTAAGTTTTTGGTATCTTTGGTACCTATTAAGTCTGCTATCAAAAATAATATATTTTAAACAGAAAACAATCAGCATCTTCAAATATTAAACACAGCCACCCACAATAACCAAAAAAATCAACATTTTGTAACTTTGAAGACGAACTACAAAATAACATTATTATAATATAATTCATATTGCACTAAAAAAGAGATCAATAATCAACTATGTATACAAATTTAAATAAAGCATAAATCACTTGTTTTCAAGAGATCGCTGTTCTTGATAATGTGATCTCAAGAATATAAGTGCATCCAACATTCGATCAAAGAGCGAACTTCTTATTTTGTTACAGAAATACCCAGCACTCGAAAACACCCTTTCACTCTCAACACTTGTTGGTAGAACACATATAATAAATAATTATATGCTTCGGTGAGATACACACCCCGATGCCCTCCGCTTTCATACATGGCTTGCTCTACTTTTACAAACCCAGCCAGGTCGAAATCTGACCGATTTTTGGGGGTTCTCTTTCTCTTGCATTTGTGTAATTCCTTCTCTAGCTGCTCTTGAAGAGTTAGCTCTTCAGCGTCAGATGATGACGATTGCGAAGGTATGGACTGCTCGGTGAGAACTGCGGTGATGGTGTCTGTGTCCTCGGGTTTATATTTTAGCTGCTGCAACAAGTTGATAATAGTTTCAGTTATTTCAGCACCATTGGGTTTGGGGAATGTGTCATCATCATCTTGGGCGGAGAAGTCTTCCCAATCATGCAAATAGTGTAAAACACCTGCTAGAAGGAGACGTCTTTGCTTTATGCGACTTCTCAAATTAGTCGCTAGCTTGAGACTCAAAACGCTGTTTTGTTCGTCAAGCTTCTTAAACATAAATTTACTCGCAGGCGAGGGCGGCGGACACGCACTTGCACTCCCGGTAAGGGTATTACTGCAACAACGCAGGCGCAGGCTGGCGGGTTACGGGTGCGGGGTGCGGGGGTAGTGGAGGGAGGCGTGTAAGTGGGTGGATGCAGGCTGTGTTCGGTTCGGATACATTTGATGCCTCAAAATTAATTATTTTTTTAAAAGTGTTCGAAAAAAATGTTGATAAAACCGGAGCTGAGCTCCGGTTTTGGCTCTCAAAACCGGTTTTCATAAATCGTTAAATTCTGGCCGATTTCCGGTTTTGCGCAAAACCGGAAAACCGGTTTTGCATGCCCTAAATTTATAAGTATGGATATTTAAGATAGTTAGGATACACATACACAATACAGGGTGTTACGGAAAGGGTATATCAATACAAACGGGTTGAAGAGTGTATCTGCCCCCTTATTCACAAACACTCGATATGCTTCCGTATCGTATCGAACATTAATCATTGTTATTGTTGGAGTCTTCTCAATGCTGTTCACAAGTCCAAAACCCGAAAATTTTGTCAGTTTAAATCAAATAGACGCCCGCTATTCTTCCAACAGCTATTTGCTGTTGAGGGGAAGTCAAATCAGGTCATCGAAATGTCAGGTTTTCGATACGATAGCCTGTCGTATGTTTGTGAATCAAGGCTCTGGTCTATAATCTCTGTACGAAATTTCAGCTCACAAGCAGTAACTTTGAAAATGCTTAATATTTTTTTATCGTGTCACCGCACTACGAGGGTCATTATCCATTATCTGTAGTGTGTCTGTGCGCCTAGTACACGCACATCACGCCGCCGCGCGCCAGTGCAGCGCCGTGATGTCGAAATAAAAAAATATTAAGCATTTTCAAAGTTAATGCTTTAGAGCTGAAATTTTGTACAGAGATTCTAGACCAGATACACTCATCAACCCGTTTGTATTGATATACCCTTTCCGTAACACCCTGTATATGGTACATACATCTTTGTAAGGTAGTATACTTGTATAGCTGGTCGATTTTGTTTGTGTATGCAGATCGAATCAAGCAAACGTTGCTGACTTTAGGTATGTGAAAACTTTACTTTGTGTACTTACCTATTGTGTTTATTTTGTTAGGAAGGCAAGGATAAATAGCCTACCTATGAAACACGCGTGAAACAACCTTTCAAAGTCAAAGCATTTATTTCAAATAGGCACATAAAAGGCACTTTTAAACTGGTTTTACAACAGGGTGTTTTTTACAGGGTGGCAGGGACGCGCAACCTGTTACCACGGATTAAGAACATGCTTCTGAAAGTCTTGAAATTCTTTGCGGGTTATTAAAAAAATATAACTGTTCCATACACTTTGACCGCGTAAGTATTGCGCTTTTCTATGAAAAAGCAAATTTTTTTGTTAATAATTGACGAAAAATTTCTACGTTACCGTCTAGAATCATTATGTTGCTGAATTCATGGTTTCAGTTTGCGCATCGAGGTCACCCTGTATAACATACATCGACATTTTTTTAATCGTCTAAATAGCTTATCATTTACGAGTGTCATTACCAGTTTTCTATTTATGTTATGTCCCAGCTGTAAAATAAACATTATATGTACCATTTTTACATCTCATAAAAATGACAGTTTTATCAACAATCACAACAACCAACAGTCAGTCTTTTCTATCAGAAAGGTGAGCACACGTTCGATTTACCGAAAAAACCAAAACTCCAGCACCCTAAATGCGTAACGCACTATCAACAATCTCGATCTGAAACATTTTGAAGGATATTGCTAATCCATTGCTTCACATGTTCGAAAAATTTGTCTGCTCAACAACGTAAATAACGCAATCAATGTTGTTGAACTGTCAAAATTAAAACTGTTTGCTACTGATAGTGCTGGTGCTGGTGTTCCGCAACTGACCCGCAGTTACAATAATAAATATCCTGTCATTACTGAACACTCCACCCCTTACAAATACGTTCAGTACATTAATACAAGACATCTCTCCATAGAGGTAAGTCTCCGACTGCTTAGAGTCACGTCCGAGACAAACGACAGCATCTTTCAGACCCGTCCGAGACCGAATAGCGGATTGATTTCAGTTTTCAGGAGCTACGCGAAAGGACGTATATAGAGAATAGATTTTTAAAAAAAAAGTAAACAAGGAATCCCTTCTTATTTCACTGCAGCTGTAAATGTAGCCACGTTAATGATGCTATACACGGTGACTTGTAATTTGACGTATTTTTTTCGGGACATGATAGCAAAAATACTGGTTTTCAGTTATATATATACATTCCGTGTACAGACAAATGAGGGGGCTGCATGACCTAAAGCGCGGTCACTGTCGGACTGCATAGAAAAGAAAGAGAAGTGCAATGACATAACGCTAGTAATTTATTGCAAAATATGAAGCAAATATCTATTTACAAAAAATCTATTGTTTGAACTAAAAAATTAAAACACTAGTGCTTTAGTATGTTGCTTGTAGAATAATCTGACAAAAAAATCAGAATGATTGTAAGTATATTAGTATGGTTTTTATTGTAAAAAGAAAGTTTTTAGAGGTATCTTCATGATTTGTTCTATCGTATCAAATAAGTTGTATTATGTTATCAACATACTATCTACCTAGCATATATCCTGAAGAATATCATTTATTTTTCTGATTTTGTTTACTGTAGTCGATCGTATACTTTTAATGCTTCTAAAACTTGCGTTTTTTGCGTTTAGGTGCTGTAATCCCCTTAATGTTATCCCCCTGATCCCCCTCATTGCAAAACGTACCATTCTCGTTGTTCAGATAATCTCACGTACCAGACAAATTGCCGCATCAGACGACTGCGATATATGGTTAGCATTTACTATCGGATTGAAAGATTTCGCTACTAATAGAAAATGGAATCAAATCATTTGTTAGGTCTCCCGAGAACACCGAAGGTTAGGTTTTCGGTGTTTTTCAAAATAGAAAGAGGAATTTAATTCGATTTCTTGTGTAGATATGTGCTATTTAATTTAAAAATATTTTTTGTCAAACTGACGATATATAATAATCGACTACTCTTTATTATGTACACCATATTAATTAGAGACATACTCGTAGAAATTTTACAAAGGTGGTGTTCTCGCTAAGAGCGATTTTTTAAAGACAACCTTTGGATGGATTAAAAAACAATACTGTATGTAGGTATTCTGTGGTGTACCATTTACATAATATAATAAAAACATACATAATGCATACACCAATCTATATAAATATCGTCCCCGTAGTTGGAAAACTAAATAACTCCGATTTTCTAGTTTTGAGATAAACGCGATTTAGTGTTTTTTTTTTTCAATTAATGTTCATTTGTTAAAAAAATTGAGACAATTTTACTGTCGGTAATTTTATAATTATGCATTATTCCATCTGAACGACAAAAATGGCTATATTTATGGAACGGAAAAGGATAAGTAAATTCCTGTAAGACTCAAACATGCGTCATGTTTTGAATTATTTAAAAATAGGGAAAAGACAAAATCGCCAAAAACGAAGTTATTTAGTTTTCCAAATACGGGGACGATATATACAGGGTTATTGGATAAACACCAACAACCTCTTAAGAGGTCAGTGCACACATCATTATGACAACTTTTATTATGGGACCAAACCATAAATCGCGAAAAAAAAATCAGCTGTTTCCTACAATGTTCGTATAACTCGTTACTTACCTTAAAACATCACTTATGGTTATCAATCCCGTCAAAATCGGTTCATCCGTTTCAGAGATTAGCCGGAAGAAACAGAAAAAAAAATTAAAGAAATTGTTATAAGCACCGTATATCCTTTCATAAACATTTAATAAAAAGCTGTTATTTTGACATTACAAACAGACACTTCAATTTTATTTAGTTGTATTGTATGTATAGATTGAAATAGGTACTCCAGCTTACAACAAATTACTTAAGATTCAGTATAGGTACCCCAGCATTCAATATCCTGTCCGTTTATTTATTGAAGACAAGCAACAAGTCGCTGTGCGAGCTTCATCATGAGCACCCGGCTCAATATCGCATCGATTGCAATTTACTACAGATAGAAACTATCTACGTCCAGATTGATTACTTTCAACATTCGGCTGGTCTATGATTTATCTGTCGTTATTGCATGCTAGAGCAGTGCTGGCCCAGCGGTAACGGCCGCGGGGTCCGTATTGGCTCAACTA
Organism: Amphipoea lucens; assembly: GCA_947508005.1. Taxonomy (NCBI): domain Eukaryota; kingdom Metazoa; phylum Arthropoda; class Insecta; order Lepidoptera; family Noctuidae; genus Amphipoea; species Amphipoea lucens. Next base: position 1,332,189 of record OX382356.1, on the reverse strand, counting down.
AAGTTCTTTACCCGAAATTGTTCTTCCTAACGATTTGTAATCCGAATGATCACTCTTCCTAAAATTTTTCATCCTAAAGTTTTCATTCATACTATTTGTAGTGCTACCGGCGATGTTCATAACACTCATGTTTCCGAAAATTGTAATTAATAATATCATTAATGTAAATATTTTAAACTCCTACTGTTTTTTATCATAACGCTTTTATCCCTAAACATAACTACCATAATATTTTCATGGCCTGGGAGTTTATACGGGTAAGTAATATATGATATAATTACAAAACCTCTAATATTTACAAGATATAACAACTGAACCTATAATTTTATTTGATATAATGATCAGTTAATACAATAAACGATTGATATAATTTTAATGTTACTAATTTCTATAAGAATAACAGACAATTAATATAAAATCGTTTGATATACCACTCAATAGACATAAAACCTATTTAGTCTAATTTGATAAACACTTTTTTTTTCATCCTATGTCATCCTATGTCGACGGAGCCCCGCTTCGCGGGGCCCCTATTTCTGTGTAAAGGGTTTAAAGTAACCTAACCAAACCGAACCTCGGGGTGCCCTTCGCTCGCCCTTGCATCCTATGTCGACGGAGCCCCGCTTCGCGGGGCCCCTATTTCTGTGTAAAGGGTTTAAAGTAACCTAACCAAACCGAACCTCGGGGTGCCCTTCGCTCGCCCTTGCATCCTATGTCGACGGAGCCCCGCTTCGCGAGGCCCCTATTTCTGTGTAAAGGATTTAAAGTAACCTAACCAAACCGAACCTCGGGCTGCCCTTCGCTCGCTTTTGCATCCTATGTTGACGATCTAAACAAAAAAGATATGACTTTGAATAATAGTGTAAAAGATGGTTATGTTGAGAAAATATAGGAAAACAAATAAAAGTATAATAGATGTTTATTGCTACTGACATTATGAAGTTGAATGATTCGGAATTATGAACATTAGAGACAGAGTAGTTAGGAATTGTGATTGTTAGGATGAAAAATGTTAGGGAGAACATTTTCGGATTTCCAACTATCGGAGTTGAAAATTTAGGTGAACTTTGGCGCACCCACGGCCGCGACTTACCAGTTGTAGGTCGTAGATTTGAACCCAGACAGGCGCTTTACTTTGTGTAAATTATTTCATCACCACTGCTTACAAAACGTTAAAAGAAAACATCGTGAGAAAACCAGTATGTCCTACAACCGAAAATTCGAAGACATATGACGTATATCAACCCGCACTGGGCCCGCGTGGTGGATTACGGCCCACTCACTCTTACAGAGAGGAGGCCTGTGTCTTTTTTAAACATCAACTCAACAAACTCAACTACACTTTTAAACGCTGAACATCTCAAGTTTTCTTAACTAAACAGAACTTAGTACAAAGTAAAATTAATTTAATTTTTAAACAAACAGTTGTTGCCAGCTAAAAATAACAAAACGTAGCTGCAAACAGCACGGTTTCTTATTGCATCAATTATTTCATAATGCATTATGAAAACTCCGCGAACGTAGCAGCAATATTGAAGTTTATTAATAGATGTAGGAAATCGAAATCGTTGGAGAAAACTTTAAGAAAATGTTTATAGTCCGGCACAGGATATTACGAGCAGGAATATACCTAATTTAGTGGATGCGACAACAGTGCAATTTTCTTGGAAGGCTCTTTAGCGTGGCAACACATACACATGCTAGTCACCGCTGTCGTCAAAGCATGCGCAGAATTAACCTAAACCCTATCATATAGGTACGCAGGAAGAGCAAAATGGATCTTCATTTTGAAGGACGCTCTTCTATACTAAAATCACAAATACAGAACTAATATTCTTTATCCTCTCCCTCATTTTGTGTATTCACGTCATATACCAATCACCAGTTTGTCTGCTAAACATCGTGATATCAATTACAGAACCAGCTACTCAATATTTCGTCATGTCCATCTAGCGATCTGGGTATATCGATACCCATAAAGTTTGTGGAGTTGCGCTAATGTAATTTAACCCTATATATTAGATCCTTTACGCTGATAATTTTATTTTTATCGAGCCCATCATGAATATCTACTTTTAATAGGTACTAAAAGATCATAAAGGTAAGTATCAATTTCCTACCAAAAAAATATATGTGTAAGTAAGATATCCGCATTTCGCTACGTAATAAAAATTCAGCACTCTTGGAAATAAAAGTAAACTGAAAGCGAGTGAATTTTATGGTTTTATTATAATATGATTATTATCTTATGGTGCATGATTTTATATTCTAACATTTGCAAATAGCTTTACAGCAATTTGCAAGGAAAACATGCTTCCTAAGTGTTTATGAAGAGCTAAGAACAACTAGTATATTCTTTAAGGGCCAAAGCACACACGCTACTTTTTGCATCGGCGATCGGCGATTTAGCCGCTTTTTAGAAGCTAAATGCAGCGACCAAGCATTCCACACCGCACACTTAAAAACGCCAAACGCGGCGATTCAGTCGCTTTTCGGAAGCTTGACACAGCGGCTGAACGCTATACTCCGCACACATTCGGATGCCGGTCGCAGCGATTTGGCATTTGCACCAGCATCGGAACTGTCGCTAAAACGCGCGATTCTGTTACCGCGTTCGAACGCAGAGAGTCGCCAAAACGCGATGCAGCATCGATACAGCCCGAAAATCGCCGATCGCCGATGCTAAAAGTAGACACTTTCTTCTGCTTCACCCATTTGTCACGGTGAGGTTTTACGGAATAGCACGGCAGCTATACTTACCTAATATTATATAAGTAACTCACTTGCCAATCAATAATTGCACACATGTACTTAAATAAGTACAATGCCTGAAATCTCTATAGCTACCCGAATATACACCTAATGTACCAACTTCTCAACGTAAAAAACTACCTTTTTAAACCTTCATTTTGGCCGAAACCGCATACGAAAACCCTGTAAGGTACACATAAAAACGTTGTATTACTGTGTGTAAAAGCTTTCATAATTTTACAAGCCCTCGTAAAGATGGCGGTGGCGTAATAAAATCAATTTATGAAGAATACACCAAGTTTATTATTCAAGTATTTTATAGCGGTCCACGGTGAATCTATTTTAAGACTTAGATTATTATAATAAGCACTAGCCTTCGTACTTATACTTAAAAATAAAAAGGACTTGGTGACGCTGAAAGTGCTTTAAATATTTAAGCACAAGTGCTTGGTACCTACTGGGCTGTGAATAGGCTTATGTCCGCCCCGTGGGTGCCCGACTGCTGAATATGGAACTTCTGAATAAATAACTATGGGCTAATGTTATAAGACCTATTTAACCACTGTGTTTAATGTTGGTAGAAGGCAGTTTTAATGTAACAATGTCACAGAACATTTTCGTATAATGAATTGTCAACATTAGTTATCGTTGTTTTAAACATCCAAGCTCCAATGTCTCAAGAATAGACAAAGCTCAACGTCTACATTGGGTTGTTAGGATATCATACTAATATTATAAAATCAAAAGTTTGTGAGTGTGTGTTTACGTGTTTTTTACTTCTTCACGCTCAAACGGCTGGACCAATTTTGATAAAATTTTGTACGGAGGTAGCTAACAACCTGGATTAACATATAGGCTACTTTTTATTCCGATATTCCCACGGGATCGACATTTACGCGGGTGAAACCGCGGGGCGCAGCTAGTAACTATATAAACATAAATAATAACTTCAGCGCGTGTTAGTTTTGTGGTGTGCGTTCGCCGTCATTTTCAGGTACCGGTCATGTGAGTGGAGAAAAACGTAAAACACAAACCACGGCACAAAACCAACCACCAATGACCACTGCAAAAAGCTTGCGACCAACGTTCATAAAACGGAAAGCAACCAAATGAATCTAAAGACCACAATCCACTTTACCAGCAACCACACAGCATGAAGCCTGAACACATTCCGTTTTAATCAACCCTTTGCAATAATTTAAACTCTCTCGTAATTAAAACGTAAAAGGCCATGAAACCGTATAAAAATGTATTTTTGTTTCGAATCATTTAACTTGGAGTGTTGTGCTATAAAATAAAATAAAACGACAGTGTCCGTGTGGGATTTAATTAAATAGTTTAATTACATTTTAGAGTGGCTACCTCAGAGTCGCATCTCGACTGGGAGCTGCCCAAGATGTTAGATGTAGCGAAATATCGTTTAGCTACGATGAAGATTAGGCAGATACATTTGTTATAGTTTTTGAGAGTGTGTAATACATAATTTACATACTGTCCAAAGGGTCACTTCATGATAAGTTAGAAATTAACTAGTTTAGTAATCAAAAATTTGAAGAAATGTGACATCTACCAACCCACACTTGGCCCGCGTGGTGGATTACAATCCACTCCCTCTCATGCCGTCGCCTCACATTGGGTATATTGGCTGCAAGTTGTAGTCACAATGACAAGACACCATTGATGTGTAGATCGGTCTTGGATCGATATTGATCTGTCCAAGACCGATCTACACATTAGTCTATTGGATCCAAAACTACAACTTGTAGCCAATATACCCAAGGTGAGGCGCCGGCATCACATAGAGAAGGCCTGTGTTCCACCAGTGGAAACGTTATAGGCTAATTATGCTATTATGCTGTATCATGTAGGTTATGTTATCTTTTTGTGTAGGTGGTACATAAGTAGGTACCTACTTACAGCACGTAACATTAACTAGCTTCCGTTCGTTTCGTACCTTGTTAAACTGCTCCAGAAGCACGGAATACTTAATAGCCAGAAGTTAAGATCCTCTCAGCTACCTCTCAGCTGTTGAAAAATCAAAATTTTATTTATAACAATAGATACCGCAAAATGGGGCTACTTTGACTGCCAGGGTTACTTTGACAGATTTTGAAGCTACTTTGACAGAGCGCCAAAATCGGTTTTCACGTGTGCTCAGCAAGTGTGCGTGACCTCGAGTAATATTGCGCGAGGTGCGGGATGTGGGGAACGCGTCATAGGCTCATAGCGTTGTGATCGGCCTGGTCAAAGTAGCCCCGCCTGTTCAAAGTAGCCCCGTTTTACTGTACTCAATTGTCTCATTAGCCACATTTAAGCTCCTACTGCGCCAAATACTTGCTTATGGTGATAATGATTTATTTAGGTAGGTTTCATGACAATTATCCAGCTTATTAGCCATCTTCGCCATCTCTCATCGCTTTGCACAAACTAACTCTTCAGATAACTCACCACGCCAATCGCGCCACGCCGTTGTTGCCGCTAGATGGCGTTGTAAATAATTAATGAAAAAATTATTCCTCACGATTGCATGGTTCCAGCATTACAGTTTTAGTTTTGTCCTTACGGGATGCTAATTAACTTATGTTAATTGCACTTTGATAATTTAACAGTCGTGTCTGGTAAATTATTCTCTGTAATTCCAGACCGCTGGGAGTTTTCATAATTGAATTTGAGGAACAACTGTTTTTAGTGGCGTTGTTCGTTCAACGGAAGGGGAAACGTATTATGAATTAAAAAAAAGGGTCTGTCCCACTAGTCCCATTGACCCAGTCCCAGGATGGGACAAGTGGGATAAAAACACTACAAAGTGAAAAATAACTTTAATTTCGGAAGTATAGGTATCTTTGGATCTGTATCTTAGTTTTCTGCCACCGACTTTCGATATTGAAGTTATTTTTCAGTTTGTTGTGTTTTTTTTTTGGAAGTCGGTTTTTTTTTGTTAAAAAGGTTTTATTTCTCGCTTTTTTAGTGGGTCTGCTTATTATCTATGGTACAATAGCCTAGTGTCAACTTGCTCATCGCGTTTTACAAAATATTGCCTTTCCCGATGCAGGGACGTTAATTTTTGAGGAGTTCTCCTAGTATTTCACCATCAGCTCCATTTTACCATTCGCATTGTGACGAGCATACATTGCTTATTAAAGTAATCGAATCGCAACCCGTGAAATATTGAGTAGTTCCGGTGGCCATATGTGGTCTTCACCATCAGTTCAACTTCACCAAATGGTGCTTTCTGAGAGCAAATGCACGAGTTACTATAAAAAATACCCAAATCGTTATAGGTGTGTCTATAATATTTGAAGAATTTCTTCGATTTCTCCAGGATCCCGTCATCAAATCTTGACCTGATGACAATGGGACCAATCTGAAAATATAATATCCTTTTAAATAAAAAAAGAATTTTGATTGATAACCTCCTCCTTTTTTTGAAGTCGGTTAAAAAGGACTTTTGATTTTTACATTTTAACTTATGATTTGTTTATTTACTTTTATTCTTTACGCACAAACAAATTTTATACAATACTAGCTTCAGCCCGCGACTTCGTTCGCGTGAAACTTCTTGTTTCCCCCGAGCCACCCCGTCGTATCGCATCACCCGCCCGCGCTATCACTTAACGTTCTTTTTGACTTTTTTTCGTTTTGCTCGGCTCCTAAGGGTCATAGCGTGATGTTACATAGCCTATAGCCGTCCTCAAGAATTGGGCTATCAAATGCAAGAAGAATGTTTCAAATCCGACTGGTAGTTCCAGAGATTACCCCCTACATACAAACTTACAAACTTACAAATTTTACCTCTTTATAATATTAGTATAGATACCTCGGGTAGGGCTAGTAGCCAATACTTAATCATAAAAATTATAATAACATAAAATTAAATGAATGATTTACCAGTTTTACCTAAGGGTTTACCTTAGGGTATGAAGAGTAGAGTCAACACAAATAGGGTCAGGTTTGTGAAAGTCACAGATATAAGAGAGGATAAAGTATCTACTTTGGGTAGTCGTGTATAATTAATAGTGGATATTTTCAATTCGCTGTAATTGTAATACTGTACCTGTGATTTCCTTTCCAAAAAAGAAAATCCACGACAAACTTCTGCTAGGTAGACCTTTATCTTATTTTAACAAAAATCGTGTTCACACAAGCAAGCCAGTCAAGTAAGCAAGTATTCAAGTAGGCAATAAGCCCCTCACTATATTTTGGCACGCTATAATATTACCTGAGCTCAGTATCATCACGGCGGCGTTTTGTTATCTGTAGTCTGAGCAGTGACGGTAATCTTATAATTAATTAAATCCCCAGTCGTTATGCCTCATGAATAGTAATAAGCTACACTTTAGACAGGATGAGATGCGGTCTGGTTGTTAGCGTGGAGGGTGGTTTAGGTACATTAGAACTAGTGGTCCCTATACTCTATAGGTTTAGGTAGTTAAATAAAGGTAAACAAAAAAACCACGTGACTTAGTTAACCGACTAAACGTAATACCAGTCTATTCAGTTGTCATGCTACGTCACAGTTGTAGTCTTCAATTTAGCAACTTTTTTAATGAATTATAACTTTGCTAATTTGAAGAGTACAACTGTGACGTAGGTCTAACGAGTTTGTGATGCAACTTTTACTAGTGACGAATTCAACTGAAACCGTTTTGACTGTTGACCGGTCGAAGAGGATTGGCGAAACTGCAGTCGTGATAGGATTAATTTTTTTTTGGTCAACGACCGCATGTAGTTTCATTTTATCGTGTTTACATATCAATACCCATCACGTCCGTGCAGTTTACACATATAAAACTGTTTTTTTTTTTTAAACTGGTATGTCATATGACTAGGTACGGTTGATGATCCACAAAAATTCATCAAATTAAATGTATTTTTTGTTTTTTTCATCTTTGATACCCATCACGCCTGCGGAGTTTCGCTAATTTAATGTGACTCTAATAGTCTAATTATATCATGAACGTTATTTTTATCAAGCTTGTCTGTCTGTATGTCTATGAGTCCATACACCGTAGATGATACACAGGGCACTATTGGACTTGCTTTGTAGTCTTAGTAGCTCTAATATTCGTATATTACGATTCCATCATTCTTTTTACAACGTTGGTAAGGGTTACCCGTGGTGTATTTGAGATAAATCAAGGAGCTTTCATGCACCTCGACAGCATCTTGCCACCGTGTCGTTATCTAGAAGGTCAATTTACTATAATAACTTGGCCCTCTTCTTGTCTCTTCCTGTAGTTCTACACAACTAAGGTCCATATTACAGAACCTCACTCAGCGGTGTAGTTGCGTAACACGCTATCAGTAACAATGGCTTTCATTTCGACAGTTCAACAACATTCATTGCGTTATTTACGTGTTGAGCAGACAAATTTTTCGAACTTATGAAGCAATGGATTAAGACAGGCCCGCTCAATCTGCGTGGTTCTTTCCTCAAAAGACCATTTCAGACACCAATCTACATGGTCTTCGCGTGATCTGAACAAGATTTTGTCTGGACCATTAAAAGAGACTGTGACCTCTGAGTTTGTTTCGGCCTTTCTTCTCAGAGTAGATAGGAAACGCCGAAATCATCTAGCTTAAAAAAAAAATATGATTGACGTGTAAAAGTGTTTGTACAAACCTACTTACAGAAAATAAATCATTTATTATTTATCATCATTATCATTTAGCAATTTCTTTTAAATTGTTTTAGATTGTGATTGAGTGTTTTGTGCAATTTAAGGGGCTTACAGGACCTAAACGCAAAAAACGCAAGTTTTAGAAACAATAAAAGTATATGATCGACTACAGTAAACAAAATCAGAAAAATATATATATGATATTCTTCAGGATATATGCTAGGTAGATAGTGTATTGAAAACATAATACAACTTATTTGGTACGATAGAAAAAATCATGAAGATATCTCTGAAAACTTTCCTTTTACAATAAAAACCATACTAATATACATAAAATCATTATGATTTTTTGTCAGATTATTCTACAAGCAACATACTAAAGCACTAGTGTTTTAATTTTTTAGTCCAAACAATAGATTTTTCGTAAATTGATAATAATGCTTCATATTTTGCAATAAATTACCAGGGTTGTGTCATCGCCCATCTCTTTCTTTTCTATGCAGTCCGACAGTGACCGCGTTTTAGGTCATGTAATCCTCTTAAGTCGAGCGTTATTTAAAACAAGTTTCAACCAATCAAATAGATTTAAGCGAGGCTTGAGTGAGGTTTTGTAACACAGGCCTTTGATCCTAAGTGAAGCTTTAATTTTTTTTTTTTCGCCGCTTTCACAGTGACCTCAGCCTCAGTGCTTACATGACACACGCCTAATGTTATGTACCTACGGAACAGCTAAAAGTAATTTATGTTAAATTCTGCTTTACAAAAGAGGCAGCACTTAAAAACCACCTTGTTCGTACTAAAGTTGTTATGTACAACGAGCTGTGTTACAATTTTCGTCCCAGGTATGACGAAAACAACAAAGGTAAATTATACAACATGTCCCGGAATGTACGCACACCACAAAAACCCCAATTAGAATATTGTGTTATAAGTACACTGAATTTTTACTATTATTTATAAAACATTGTTTATTTATTAAATTAGTTATACTGATTGTGGAAGAAAATTATGGTCAATTTACAATTCTACGCACGCCCACAGTCACGGTTTAGCGTAGTTGGTATTTCGTCCATTTTGGTTCGTTTAGACTATACAGCGCAAGTATGACTGCAATTTACGTAGTTTTAATTATTTTTGAGATGAAAAATTACTGGTATTAAAAATGGCAGAAATCGATTCTGAACACGCTACTTTCATAATGTGTATTAATTCTGTTATACCTACATTGTATTTGTCTACAGAACCATAAATCCTAAAACTTACTTACTTAACTTAATATTATAAAGGCGAAAGTTTGTGGGTGTGTTTGTGTGTTTGTTACTTCTTCACGCACAAACGGCTGGACCAATTTTGATAAAATTTGGTATGTGGTAGCTGACACGCTGGATTAACACATTGGGTACTTTATATCCCGATACTCCCCCGGGATCGAAACTTATGCGGGTGAAAACGCAAAGGCACTGCTAGTGATTAAAAAAACGAAGAGACACTATTACATATCGCAACATTACGCCTATTTCCCTGAAGGGTTGGACAGGCAGAGGTGTACCTAAAGTAAACCCACATTTCGCCACTTCATTTACCTAAGTTTAATAATTTACAAAATTAAGAAGTAGTTGAGTATATCTAAGTAAATCCCTATGACTTTAGGATATGTTTGGAAACTGAATTGTGATATTACAATACCCTCCGTACCCACAAGGGCGCCAACGGGACCCTATATTTTTAAGCCTCCGCTGTCCGTCCGTCCGTCTGTCTGTCAGCGGGCCGTATCTCATGAACAGTAATAGACAGTAGAAATTTGCACTGTGTGTAATTTCTATTTCCGCTTCATGTAACAAATTATAAAAATTAAAGTGGGTCACCATACAAGAAAAGTGTTTTTTCGTCGTGTTTTTCTTCGTTTGCAAGTCCGACTCGCACTTGGCCGGTTTTTTTCTGATCCTAGAACTACGTCACTGCTCTACTTACATATATACAAGCGCCGCGTCATATTTTTTGCTAACCAACAACATAAATACTGGCAGGCTACACTTTACACACTCCTACATCAGAATCTTTTTGTGTAATGGTCAAAAGCTTTCTCAGAAATGTATATATGTAGGCGATGTGTCTACTAGGTACCTATATACGTCCAAGGAATAATACCAATCTACCTAATAGACGACAACTCAGAAAGTGTTCCAGTGTTTGTCTGTTAATCATGGTGAAAGGCTGTCCAACTTATGTGGGAGAAAGAATAATAATAATAATAATAAATAATATTTGCGGTTAGTCAGATTCTGATATTTTGACCCAGAAAACGATAGGTATTCGTGTCAGAGAGGTATGAGGAACAGGGTGTAAATTCACTCATCGTCCATAGAAAAGGGAAAGATCCTCCGACCAGACGGGAGTTGTGCTAATCGTGCATCAAACATTGCTTGCGCGTTGCAGGATTTTGCATGACGTCTCTGTGTGATATGTAGTTCGCAACTTCACATGTGGCGTTGTACATGACGCCACAAGCATTTTCACACAAAGAGAATTATCAGGATGACTAACCTCGGAACAAAGAAGTGATTACCTATAACATATAGGTAGGCATATAAGCAGTGCCTACCTCGATATATCATCAACATAAGCCTGTCAATTACATTTTAATGTGTGTGCCCCATTAAGAAACTCACTAAATTATCATACCTAACAAAAAACAAAAACTTCATACAAACACGCGCGGCAGTAGGCAGTCGCCGGACGGCCTACTCGGCTCCCGTACTATTCGCGCATTGTCATTACTCGTTCAAGTTAATACGACAAAATTAAAAATACGTACGTCTCACGCGTAATACCATGACGTTCGACCTTCGAAATAACCACACTTTTGATCTCACTTTCTCACTTTTTTTTTTTTATTAGTGACCGCCCTTGCCTAGACTAGACCCGGCCTAGTGCCTACCTATTCTGAAAACCAATGAACGCCACTGCTACTAACCTATTCCACACAGCCAAGTAGTCCCGAAAAACACATTACGTACAGAAATCCTGAAATTCCAGAAATAATAAATGGTGCAGCTTATCGCAAATGTATTCCGAATTCAAGAGTTTGCATCTACGTGCTTCGTATGTCTATGGGTTACTATTGAAATCGTTTGTTCAAACTGTTCAGAGCTAAGTTTGAGTGAAGTTTTATTCGTGCGGTATTCGGAATACTTAATAGTTTTCTGTAAGGGGAACTGGGCAAGCCTTGATCTACAAAAATACCCCAGCTTTTGCTTGCGTTCAAAGATTTTGAAATGTTCCGAATGAATAGGTACAAATTATATACTTAGGTCAAAGAATTACAATTTCAATAAAATATCAAATGCAAAAATAAACAAATGAGTAGGTACAAATTATAAATTAATAGCTATGAGTTCTTTTACTTTGATTCCGATTTTAATTAAATATTTAGCTTTATTAAGCTAAATATTTAATAAACCTGGCTTTTTTTGTCGCTAACTGCACCAACAGTTAGCGACTAAAGTCAGTTTTTTTAATATTAATTATAACTTAAGGACTATATTCTGCTGCAGCAACATAATACAAAAATTATTCCACAAACCTAAACGAAGAATATCTTTTCATCCCACCATCTCGGAAAGAGTATTTTTAATCTTCAATATCTGAGTGGAAAAGCCGTTTTTATTCTCTAGAGGATAAAGTAAATTGAATTTAGAACATCGTGTGCACTAAGTTTGTGAATTAAAAAAAACATTAAACCTATTTACTGCTACCTCTATGGTGCCGAATATATCATACAACTTTTTTTTAATTTGTTAAAAACTCAGACTCGGAACCTTCTTGGTGTTCTTTTTTCAATTTGCTTTGTACGCGGTTCTTTACGCGGCATTTTTTCACGTCATTGTTAAACCTTATATTAAAAACAAGAAACTTGAAAACAAGTGAAAAAACTAAAATGAGTGATTCTAGCGACGAGGAAGTTTGCTTGACGCCAACAGAATTGACTGAAACTGTTAATAATGCGCAAATGAGCTTTCTCCCTCAACAATCACGCGAGAAGTATTTAAAACAGTACGATATGTTCAAAATAACTGTAGCAACGTTACTTTAAAATTTTCTTAATTATACCTTAGTATTATTTTGTTATAATTTAAAGATTATTCTATAATACTTACCTGTCATAATGTAGTAATTAATACCTAAACTGAAATAAAAGTGTACCTATCTTGTGATTGTAAACGTTTTTTTTTTTTGCATTTAGTCATTTCCTCGCTGTGGTGGAATGAAAAGTTACGTGTTGCACTCGAGTGCAAAGATTTTTCACCTCGTGCTCTTTTGATTCCCTCGCTAACGCTCAGGATTCTAATTTTGAATCACTCGCTGCGCTCGTGATTCAATTTTAGAATCCTTCGCTTGCTCGGTCATTAAAATTGAACACGCGGTTAAAAAGCAACTTTGCACTCTTGTATAACAAATAACTATTAATAAAAAGAAAATAAAAGTTGCACTTATCTAGGAATGGAACAGTGCTTGTTCCTTCTGAGGAAAATCATGGCAACCGCTTAGAATTCACCCCGTATGCTCCCATTACCTAAATCATAGTTACGACACTATCCTCGTGTCGCGAATATTAATCAAATTAACGTAACCCTGGGGTACACATTAGTTATTGTCTCCGTAATTACTTTTTTCATAATAAAATTATTGTTAGCCCATTGTGATTTGTCATTGGATTTCTTTTTCTGAAAGAACGTGCAATTTATGAAAAGTCATCTTCGTTATAAAAAGTTAGTTTCCATAAAGAAACTAACTTTTTATATGGATAACCATTTGATGGATGTCCAATACGGCTTGAAAAGGCACAATCACAAAATTTTTATACAATTACAATACACAATTACAAAATACTATTACAAAATACAGTTGCAAAATACAATCATAAAATACAATTACAAAATACAGTTACAAAATACAATCACAAAATACAAATTACAAAATACAATTACAAAATCAATTACAAAATTTTACACATTATTGCCCGGACGGACCCTCCGTTAAAAAGAAAATTGAGGACAGGCAAGGCCAGTGAATTAAGACTGTCTAAATGAAAACGGGTTTTTATTCAGACTGTCTAAATTCCCTGATTGGTCGACTCTACAGATGACCAGAGGGCTGGCCTATTTTTTGCCAAAGAATCAACATCACCATACAACATGGCAATGCTGCCAGCCTTTAGAGAACTTTTCCTGTTGACAACGATGTGGACGAATTTTTTGATGCCCTAGGATTCTTACATAATTATTCTTCTCGCATATTACTAAGCTTTTAAAATTATGTAAATATTAAATTCCCTGGTACCTAAATATGATTTTTCTTTGTACATATTTTAATTAAAATCAACAAACTATTTATAAATTCTTTTGTACAATCAACACGAGACAGCGAAAAACCCAGACTGCAACCCCGCTGACTATCACTTTGTATCTAGAATGTAGACGGTGCCCGCTGTGAGGCGTCAAATATAATTTTATTTTCTTTGTGTAGTCCAAGAGCAGACATTCGCTTATTGTTATTATCCATCATAAGTATTACAGTCTTTGTTTCGAAAAGGCTTTCCAGTGCAAATTGCAGGAGATAACGAATTGTGATGTTCCTTGATTTGTTTTTGTAAAAATAATGGGGTACGATAGTAATGTTGCTGCTACGATTATTAAATTCGGTTTGCGATTTTCTGCTGCTTTGAGATCAAAAGAAAACTAGATATTGTCTTGGAATACGATTTGATGAGGTCTATTGCAGCCAGACTCGCACAATCTATTTCTTTTTTAGCAATTACCTATGTTCGTCGAGGCATTCTTTGTGACTATGCAATGTCGACCTCATAAATGCTTTATCACCATAAGGCAGAATGTGACTCGCTCGTCACAAAACGACAAGGTCTACATATCTGTCTATGTGACGGTTAGATATTTTCAAACTTAGTGATGTTTCAGTTTTCAGGAAATTGTGGAAAGTGTTAATTTAAGATTTTCCACAACTACAACAACAGTTGTTGTTCCACTTATAGGTACTCCACTTGTTGTGGGAAGTGTTAAATTAACACTGCCTATCCACAATTAGCTGAAAACTGAAACTTCACTAAGCTTGAAACTATCTTACCGTCACAAACGGATAGAACTTGTCGTTTTGTGACGCGTACGAGTAATATTCTAGCTTACGGTGATAAAGCAATTACGAGGTCGATTATCCATACTAATATTATAAATTCGAAAGTAACTCTGTCTGTATGTTACCTTTTCACGCCTAAACCGCTGAACCGATTTCGATGAAATTTGGTATAGAGATAGTTTGAGTTCCGGGAAAGGACATAGGATAGTCTTTATTCCGATATTCCCACGGGATCGACATTTAAGCGGGTGAAACCACATGGCGCAACTAGTACTTACATAAACCTTATAAGTAGAGCCCTTCTCAGTAATCTTAGGCGTAAGGTACTTTGTATCAATTGTTTCTGTCTATGTGGCATATAAATACTTCTACATAATTAAATACATAATTATTGATTTATACATGGAAATAGTATCATGGATTTGGTCATTTCTTCTGCCATCGAACTTCTCAACTGGTCCTCAGTAAATAAGTAGTGGCAATCCAATTAGTGGCTGCCGCACGTTGGCAGCCGCAGCGCTAGATCACACGTCACCTATCGGTATTTGCATTTGTGCGGAGATGCCGAAAACTTAATACCTACAGAAAACTATGTTCTGCGAGGGCTAATATAATGTCTTTTCTCATGTATGAATGACCAACATTGACAGCAGCATACCTACTTTGGGATGAAAAATAAAACGTTAACTTCTCCACAGCTTTAAGCTATAATAACAACACATACTTAGGCATTATTAAGAAGTGCGTACGAAGCCAGCATGGTAAACTTTTACTAATATCTACCTATGCAACCATAGGTATACAAGGTCGCAGGGAGTGCAGGGACACCGACGCGCGACCTGTTACCAGTACCTACATGATCATGGACGCCCCTGCGTTGAAAATTTTCGTCAGTAATTTAAAAAAAAAAATACTGTTCCATACATCTTGACCGCGTAGGTGCTGCACTTTTTTATGAAACCGCAGATTCTTTTTTAATAACTGACGAAAAACTTCTACGCTACCGTCTAGAATCATATTATCCTGAATTCTTGGTTTCAGTTTGCGAGTCAATGCTACCTTTTAATTATCGACCTATCTAATCTAATGCTACTTTATTCATTTTATTTTTTCAATCGAAATTCCGTACCCACCTAAATGTCCCCACATCGTATCGCCCACTCAGAGCCCCGATCACCGTAGAGAGCCAGAACCCAGTCGCAACGATTATTCGGGAATTTGCGCCAATTGCATAATTGGCACTCTGCATGTTTTAGCCAAGTTACAAGCTTTTTGGAGCTGAACTTAGTTGGAACGTTTCAGTTAAACGGACGTGACTAGTCATTGCTATATGTATGCTGCTGGCACATTTTGGGGCTGAATTAGAAGGAATTTGGATGAATTTTGGCATGTGTTGGTATTGCTACTAATTAGTTATGGCTGAGCAAAAACTTAACTAACATAACTCTTGTTCAGTAGGTACTTAAGTGCCGATTGACCCCGCGTCCTAATCAAAAGCGATCGACGCGCGAATACGCGATTATTTTTATGAATTACTAGCTTCTGCCCGCGACTTCGTCCGTGAAAAATGTCTTGTTCCCACGACCCACCCCGTGGCATCGCTTGCCTGCGCTATTACTTCGATTTCACTTAACGTTCTATCTTTATTTATTTTTGCTCGGCTCCTTAGGGTCCAGGCATGATGTTAAATAGCCTTCCTCAAGAATTGGGCTATCAAATGCAAAAAGAATTATTCAAATACGACCGGAGTAGTTCTAGAGATTAGCGCGTTCAAAGAACAAACAAACAAGTATACAAACAAACTCTTCAGCTTTATTATTAGTAGAGATAGAGATGACGTACAAATGCTACTTGATTGATCGCGCCTATGTCATATACGTACCTACATAATAAAACACCGCGACCAAGGCGTAGACAGTCGCGCGACGATTGCGTAATCGCGCGGCGCGGCGGCCGCTTTCGATTAAGACGCAGGCTTAAACAGTGTTCAGGTTCATACACACATACCTACCTATACATTTCAATTTAAGCGAATTTTCTCTATGGATGCAAAGCACACCTGCTCGGGAATGGTAGCGGCAGCTGACCAAGCTGTCAATTTTCTTTATTTGATTATTTCATAGTAAAATGCGCGCTTCTCTAAAGCGCTTTGATGTGCTCCGTATGAATGTATGAATCATAAGGTGGATTCTGCAATGGTTGCAGAGTCATGCATAGGAAATTCGGAGTTGTTAAGATATTGGCTTTTTTGCTAGTAAATGTTTACTTACATTTCTTTTCTATTTTTGTAAAAAAAAATATCAATCAATATAGGTAACCGTTTAGTGTTAACTTCGATGATATTTTGGTGTGTCCAATTTATTTGACGATGCGATGGTTAGATTTATCTCAATGACTGATGTAACGAAGCGAAAATGACAAATGCTAAATTATCCATCCCACTAAACTTCAAATCACGAAGGAAATACCTCTTTCCCCAAAAACATTATCTTCTGGAACCACAATCTCTCACAATTGCTGCAAATAATCACTTTTACCGTTCCATGCCGGTAGAACATGAAACTTCCATAAATTCGCGATTTAATCAAACGACCACTCATTTACTTTGATGTCGACGAACATAACTGAATCCAGGTAAAGTTCAGGTCTTAATTTCAGGACATTCGTCAAGTATATTATTTTGGTCTGTGACGTAGCTTCCCGGTGAAACGATTTCGCAGTAGGTAACGTTTCATTTCACGAAAGGAATTCATTTAGAGAATTGAAATAACTGCGGTATATGAATAAGATTCTTAGAATGTTTCATGGGACCTTATATGAAATAGGTCATATTTACCACGCAGCGTAGTATTATTGACAGGAATCACCTAATAGGAATCTTTATAGGATGCTTCCACTTTGCTATGAGAAAATTGAATGCTTCTTAGTATGAAAGTCATCAAGTTACGTGCCCTTAAGTCTCGAGCAAACCAGTTTACCAACACATCTAGCAGTTTACGGGTTTATGTAGGTACACAGTCTTAAACGGATCGCTTTCAAACGTATGTTCTGTTATCATAACTGTATGCACGGCCTATTAATTTCCATACAAAGTGACAGTTACGGATCCCTTGGGTCCAATCGACTGCTTAAGCTTATACCTACGTTTCACAACCATTAAATATTTGCTAACTAATGCGTGGGCTGTAAGAAACTGTGATTACAAGAGTAATTAGAAAGTTAATTATTCATTGAATCAGAGTCCCGAAAACCTACAATTTTGATTAGAGAAACAATAATCGCATTTAATTAACGGTTTTTTGGATCTCAGAAAAGCTTCAATAACGGTCTACCCATATTGATTAGATAGCTCTTCCAAGAAAAAGGAAGTGTGTCGGTGGAATGAATCGAAAACGTGACGTCACGTAAAACGTTAATGCAGATGACTTTATCATTGAACGCATCGGAATGGGGCCCAAATCCTATTCTTTTATAATTAAACCATCCCATTGGGTACTTACACAAGCAGTTGTCGAAAATGGGGCTCGGAAGTGATTTCCTAGAAAGAAAAAATGTGCTCGTTGAAATGATGAGCCTCATGACTATACCTACCATGATTATGTAATGTGATGTTCCCATAGCATCAAACGATCAGTTTGTTCCTTATTCCAAGGGTGTTGAAGCAATAACGGTAAAATTGCATGCAGACTCGATTTTTTTTTACTTTATTACCGAACCCTGTGAAAGATGATATAAAGGGGGTGACTACCGAGATGACGACTAATCCATACTAATATTATTAAATGCGAAAGTGCGTCTGTCTGTTACCTCTTCGCGCTTAAACCGCTGAACCGATTTAGATGAAATTTGGTATGGAGATAGTTTGAGTCCCGGAAAAGGACATAGGATAGTTTTTATGCAGATATTCCCACGGGATCGAAACTTATGCGGGCGAAACCGCGGTGCGCTGCTAGTACTTAATAGAGAAGTATGGAAGACAAAAGCCGTTTGCGCCTACCCCAATTAAATTGAGATAAGGGCAGGAAAATGATGAAGACTTCCCTATAGCACCTATAGTTAGCTCCGTATCAGTAACCTCTTGATTTTCCTAGTTAGGTAGACTAGTATCGGTAGATACCTACACACTTTTCATAAGTCTATCTGGTTCTCCTCGTTTCTGTATCAAAAAACGAACCTAAGTATTTTATTTCATGGGAAGTACCTAAACATGTCACAAGTAAATAGGTGCTAAAAACTCACAGCATGACACACGAGTAGGCCAGTCATTGCATATTAAGCGAGGAATTCCTTCAATATTAATAACCCCGTCTTGGGAGCGCTGTTACGAATTTGAGTTCTATTTTTCCCCTTTTGAGATTTATTGAGACGATCTGTTCAATCTTCGAGCTGAAGTAAAAAACGGTATCAGGCCAATTATTTATTTTCTAGTTGACGAAGTTTTAGATTTTTTTATTTTTTATGCTGTAATAAGTTGAGTACTTACCTACTTTTTCTTTTTGATCTTGGTGTTCAAGACCCCTTTTTTACTACCCTCTACTGCTACTGCCTCGGAAGGAGGGTAATGTTTTTAGAACTGTCTATTTGGGAGGGGATTCATAATCGGATGAAGCCTTTGATGAAATATCTGCCTCACTGTTTACCAGTGGCGTAACTATACCGTATGGGGCCTGTGGCAAATTCAAGGGATGGGGCCCTCTCTCAATGTAAAGAAGCTCAACCAACGTTAGTTTTTTTTTTTGTTAGCACTTCTCCCGCGACTTCTTCCGCGTACATTTCATGTTTTCTCCTACAAAAACTTTAACACCTGACTGCTTCTGTCCTTATGTTAGGATTCTCCTGTGCTTATGGTCCTCTCAGGCCGGGGGCCCCCTCTAGCTGGGGGCCCGTGGCATTTTGCCCCAATGCCACCCTATAGTTACGCCACTGCTGTTTGCGTAAAAACAAGCAGATGGCATTGTATGCATTTTTGAACGCAAGCCCAGCGTTATTCCACAATATTCAGCGCTTACTATTCACGCTACCGCTGTCAGTTTACCTCGGCCACAGCATCAGCATAAAGATCGCATCTCATATACAATGTATGAGGCATTACTTACCGTAGTCGAATGTTGCGACGGAGGCACGTTCGCCCAGTAACACGTGCTCAACCAGGTGCATTCACAGCCATTTTATTTTTACCTTCCCTCCATATTTCGTGCAAGGAGAAAACTGCAGATGCGAAATTATATGATTATACTCCAATATTCGCTTGGCTACTTTTATCAAAAGGATTTTTACGAGCATACATATTGATTTTCTAGTTTTAATATTTCGGTTGCATTTCGTGGAGATGTGCAGTTTCTGACGTACCTACCTAAATGACTGAGGAATATTGAGATTAATCGAATAAACAGATTTATTGATAACAAACATAACTTGGCTGTCCTTTTGACCTGATTGAAAGCTTAAAATGTTAGTGAGACCTAACCAGCCAAAGTTCAGTTCTGCAAACAACAACAGTTCGATCCGAGCATTACACCAGTGAGAACCGAGCATTATAGTAAGCATCCTGTAATGATACAATTTGTAACATTACAGTATCTATCTAATGAGTGGGACCCGGAGCACCCGTCATACAATTTGTTACATAAATGCGCACCATTTATACCTAACCGTTTTTCTAGAATGGTAGGTATATGTACCTACCATAGGTAACGTACCCATGTATGTATGTATGTATGTATTCATGGATGATTTTTTTTACCATGACCGTGACCTTTGTTAAAAAAATTGTTGGAATTACAGTTAGCATCACGCAAGTTTTGCACTCCAAAACCAGGAATTCGATGCGCAGGGTATGGCGCGCTGTTTTTGGATAGATATCGCGGACATACAGCCCCCTTATTCACAAACACTCGATATGCTTCCGTATCGTATCGAACATTAATCATTGTTATCGTAGGAGTCTTCTCAATGCTGTTCACAAGTACAAAACCCGAAAATTTTGTCAGTTTAAATCAAATAGACGCCCGCTATTCTTCCAACAGCTATTTGCTGTTGAGGGGAAGTCAAATCAGGTTATCGAAATGTCAGGTTTTCGATACGAAAGCATGTTGTATGTTTGTGAATCAGGGCTCTCAGGTTGCTTATAAGTTTGTCCACTGCCGGGACGTCAACGGGAAGTCAACAAGAATATTTGAACTGAACGCGCCGTCCCGACGATGATGTGCATTCGGACACGCGGCCATAGTAAATGTATGAAGCGCTACTTCGCCGCCGTCATCTCGTTCCCGCTGACGACGGTGTCGGTGGGCAAACGCTCCGAGTGTCTCGAATTGATCACGGAGAGGAAAATATGCATGCTACAAACTGTCTGGGTGGATATTACTCGGCACACCTGGGCTACAAAATCAAATACAATATGTAGTAACTAGCTGACCCGGCGAACTTTGTACCGCCTCAGGTTCAATAAAGACGAATTATCTTTATAATTTTCTTTTCGTGAATTTTTCCCATGTTTTAATAGTTATTCTGCTATTCGGGGCGGAGACAAATCCAACAAATCAAAGATCATCAAAATCGGTCTAGCCGTTCTTGAGATATAAATGGTGTAACTAACCCGACTTTATGTATATGGAGAAGATGTGAGATAGAAGATTGCTTCGTGTCGGTTTTGTCGTTCAAAAAATACATTGCTTGTAACTACGTTAAAGCCTGTTTAGATATATTATACAGGATATCACAATTAAAACTCAAAAATGATCAAATAATATTTATTTTCTCCTTCCTTATCAACAAATTCATTAAAAAAACATCGCCCTGAATGTGGCACACAGGTTCAACAAGCGTCTTGTTAGAAATAACTTGCACCGACAAGGTAATACATAGTCATAAATAATAAAATAGAATACAATGACATTTTATACATAGCACATGCAGAAGCCCTCAATTACTTGAAGACATGGACATAATACATAATATTATACTATAATAATTAGTTTAACGGGAAGTTAATAGGTGCTTGCACCTCATAAAGGTATGGAATTATTTTACACAGGTGTTTCACTATCGTATGTATGTAAATTATTGGGCTAAGAAATAGCCAAGGAGAATTATTGAGCTTTTTGGTTACTCCATACACAACGATAGTTTGGGATCGATTCAAAATAGCTTTCGTTATGATTATTTCTTGTATTAGATTATGAAGGCGCCATTATAAATGGGATAAAACATATTTCTTCGGAAACTACGAAGGAGGGACAAAATGATGAGCAAGACTTTTTTGGCCGTCCTCGTACCGGTACTGACTAATGACAAAGTGACAAATAATCTCAGTTGACTGAGGAAACATTTATCATTTTTTTACCGACAATATAACGATCACTTCGCATTTTCGACATGCTAACTGATGTCTCGCTAAATTATACGGGTTTTCCTGTAGATTTAACCCTTAAAATGTTACTTGCCAAAAAAATGCCCAATTAGATGTGGGGGACGAGGGGACATACAGGCTTATTTTTTTATCACCATCCAAATTTTTACAGGGTGTTCTACCCATGAATATGAACAACTTTCACTACGGGACCAACTCTGAAATCACGAAAAAAAAATCTGCTGTTTCATACAAAAGATCAATACCTACTTGAACAAAATGTATGAAACGGCTGATTTTTTTTTCGTGATTTCAGAGTTGGTCCCATAGTGAAAGTTGTTCATATTCATGGGTAGAACAGCCTGTAAAAATTTGGATGGTGATAAAAAAATAAGCCTGTATACATGACTGATATAATTAAAAAGGGTATTGAAATTAATTTGGGGGTCACTAGAAGTTGTTAGGTGCAATTCTCATATTTCCTTTCGTCCTTCCGTAGCCCAAAACATCGAGCTTACACTGGAAGACTGAAAACCTGCATGTATCATCATCATCAACCCAATTCAACTCTCACGCATGTCACTTCAATTTCACATAAAATCGTGTAAAAATTCAATATTATATTATTTACTCTACAACCTGAATATTTTTTAACATTATTATTGCTTTCGTGTACTGTTTATCCTATGTCTATTTCTATCAGTGGTGGTATATAGTGGTACTTATCATTAACTAGTTTATTTAATAGCATTTTTGGTGTTGATTCTGGAGCTGAGTGTACTTTGAGGGTTTGTATCTGAGAAGCAAGTGCAATTTTGCATAATAACTAAGATTAGTAAATTAATTAAAATAGCATTTTACTAAAGCTCGTCCACGCGAAATTCACAATTCTGATCGCAGACAACCAGAATGGGATATACTGATACAGTTAAAAAAAAAATAGCAGGGAAATCGATGGAAAGGTAACACATATAAACGCGATGAGATGCAATGCAAGTCACTCGGTCAGTGGGTTAGTCATACGTCTACATAATGTTTCTTGCATAGTGATACATATCGACTACATAGAACGATCATCAAGAAGACTTGCTTCGACAGAACTGCGTATGTATCCTAACAAACTGCCATAACATCAGGGGGGCAATTCTCGTAATTTTAAGAACGTTCACATTCTGATCTCAATCTGTCAAAAATACCTCTAATTTCCCTACATTTTGACAAGTTTTTGACATTTCTTTGTCGCCGAGATGAGACTGCGACTAGATTTTGAATGTTTCAAATTATGAGAATTGGCCTTCAGATCAGTAAATAAAATAAATACACATAAATGTCTTGTATACGTTAAAAATTAAATATTATAGATGGTATTTGACATTTTATTAAAGCCGCGTCCACGTAAAAGCATTGAACTATTTTGAGCACACAACAAGAGCACCCTGTCATTACAATTTGTATTAAAACTATGAAATGGCTTATTTTACACAACGTCCGACTATTGTAAGCATTCAGTTAGGATATGGAATCTTCTATTCATTTGATAATAATTCTAAGTTCGTAAAAAAATACAAAATTAATAATAGCATTTGAAAATCATAAAATGGAATACACATAATTTAAATGCGTAAAACATTAAATAAACAAGAGATTATTCGCGAAAACAGTAGCTAACATATAAGTGTAAACTTAGGTTAACTTAAATTAGCTTTGACATTATATTTAATACTTATTCAACAAATCCGTCACACCATTATATGAAGATGAATAGAAGAGTCCTTATTCTTTTACCAACTTTGTCCACTATTAACATGCAAGCTTGCCCAGCGTTGGGCACCGTGCCCGCGGTCCAAGCTTAGATCACTAAAACAATAATCTCCTAATTTATATTTAATTTCTTTCTAAACACTCCGGCAGTACGCACTCTATTTAGAAACCATCTTTTATCAAATCATTGGAAGAATTGTATTTCATAATGGAAGAATATAATTTAATTGTAGTTCATTTACATTTTTAAGACATAGTTGCATAGATTGGAGTATAATTATTATTGTGGTCGACTATGCGATCTTGAGGTAGCTTCATTTTTCAGTAGTTTTAGAAGTACCTCGATAGGGATCCTACTTCCTATTACGATCGCACATCAAAATTGTTTTAAAAAACTGTAATTGTAACATATTTTATAATCAAAAATTAATTGTATACATATCGTCACTGATTTCGTGGAGAAGACAGAAAAAGAAGTGAGGTCACAATATTTCGAAGGAGGAAGAATTTAACTACCTAGAATTCAATGATTTGGACTTTCGCAGTTCCTCAACGATACAACATCGTCAACAATTTATCTAAAATCTATTTCACTTAAGATATCTCAACACGCTAAAAGTATATATTTCGATCAAAATGGGCTATAGTTTAAAAATCTGTATTATTATTTCCTATTAAAATTATCTGCATTATAAAACAACAGTATGTCTGAGTGTAATACGTACAAAACCTTCGCGAAGCGGTCTACAGTTGTAAAACTTCAAGCAACGCTTGTTTGTTTATAAATATCTCATTAGTATTAATATGTACTGATAGAAGACAATTCATAAGTTTTCTAGTCCAGAAATGGGCACTGTTGGTTGAAAGATTCCTCCCCTTCCGCAGGCAACGCTAGCCCCGTCAAAAGTTGGAAGAATAATCATTTACGATGAAGACTTCACTCTACAGTAGGCATTTACTGACAGTAATAAACTGACGCAGAATTTGTTGCGTTCTAAACTAATGTTTAGATATAACGTTGCTATCTTTTACTGACAGGAGAAACAAGAATGAGATATTACGATAAGTACATCTCGTGTGGTTTTAGGAGACATAAGGTGTCGAGATCGGTTAAAATGTAAAGTATTCATTCCACTTAATCCTATAGTTTTTTGTATATCATAACAAATAGTTAGAGGGCACTCACTGGTTTATGCTGTCTTCAACATAATCTGGGTCAATTCAACATTCTCTCAATACACATTAAAACCTCTTTTATGTTCACTACTTCAAGTACTAAAACGGTCTGTAGCTAGCTGGGTACTTTATAGGCATGGTCGACTGTGCCGCTTTGGCGTAGAAGCCCCAGCCCAACTGTTGGTAGGCTTCAATGAGTCGCTCCTCTACTTCCTTAGAAGGACGCTCTTCTTGGATCTTCATGAGAAGCTTGATGGCGCGGCCCCATTGTTTGAATGTGAAGGTGTGCCAGACACCGTAGTGGATTGCCTGTGGAGGAGAGGATTTCTTAATATATATCTATCTAAATAGAAATGCCAAGTTGCCTAAATATATGTGGGAAGAAAGGGGTCAGAGGAAGTAAAGGAAATATTATCAAAAACTGGTTTATTGTAACCGACAAGCGATGGATCGTACGAACTTTGCCGAACCGTGCCGAACCGTGCCGAGCCGAGCCGAGCCGAGCCGCGCCTCGCGTAGGCCGCGCTGCGACACGCGCCGAGCTCGCTCGCGTGTTTGTGCGCCATTAAAACGCACCTTTATGGGTAACTATTTCGTACACGACTTACCTGCGCAAACTCCCTACTACTGAGCTTGTCAAATCTCATCTTTCGTGGCGCGTATTATAGTTGAATTAGTCAATAAAAATGTTATAGTTTACAATTCAAATAATTGAAAATAGAATACAGCTGAAGTAGAAAAATGTCAACTAATTATTGTTTTTTTTTTTTTTTTTACATGACGTTTCATTCTTCCAACTAACTGTTCTATTCATATTTTTAAACCCTTGTTCACCAACGTGACTAGTCTTCTCCGATCCTTCACTGTTACTGAAACTGTACACTACCAATATTGGGCATATATTATTTATGTTATTTACCTTAGTATCAGTAAGATCAGTAAACTTTAGCAGATCAGCGATATTGTTCTGCAGCGCCTCAGTGATCTTCTCCTTGGCCGAGTTGCTCTGCGCGAGCGCACGCAGGCGACACAGCGCGGTTCCCTTACGACACAGCGCGTCTATTAGGTAGCCGCGCTGCTTTTCTTGTTCCCTGAGTAAAACAGAAGAAAATTATGTGTAAAAATGCAAGTTGTTGAATTTCATTGAATCATTATTGTAAAAGATTGTTCAAAAGAGTTACCATAGTGTCTTGCCCATTCTTTTCCAAAGCAATCTACACAAGAGCAAGGAACTAATTTTCTTTTACATTCAAAGTGTTTGGAAATGGTTTTATTGAAATAAATGCTTAATAAATGGACTAAAACACTGTCTTATATTTATAGTTTTAAATGCTCACAGATATCTCGAATAGAAGAACTTACTGTTTAATTTTAGTGGCGTCGCTTCTCGTGTCATTCTTCATGCCGAGGTATGCAAGCAACTTGTCCTGCTCGATTGCCTTTATTACCTGCGAATTGAGATGAAAATCCAATAAATAAAAACCTTTATAAACAAGCCCATACATCTATACTAATTTAATAAAGCTGGAAAATTTGTTTTTTTTTTGTTCTGACGCGCTGATCTCTGGTACGGTCGAACAAGCTATTTGGTATACAGGCAAAAATATTCTTCTTTCCACTACACAGCCAATATTTAGTTTTATTTTGTACGTTATAACTTTTTCAGCTTATGGCATCCTTAATTAAAGAGTGCTATAAAAGAATGGACTAACTCAGCACACCATTGTTTAAAAGTAGTTGCAAATTAGCTGCCTGTACACCAAGTAGCTTGTTCGACCGTACTACTAGTCGGATTTGAAATCTTTTTTGCATTTGGTAGCCGAATTCTTGAGGAAGGTTATAGGCTATTTAACATCACGCTACAACCCTTAGGAGCCGAGCAAAGGGGGAAAAAAGCAGTAAAAACTCTAAGCGAGTGTTTGTCTCTGCATCACCCAAAGGTTGACTGGTAGAAAATGCCTATGGCATTAAGTCCGCCTCTGTACATTTATGTGCTTGAAGTATTAAATAAATAAGCGAAAACAAAGTAACAACTTGGGCGGGCGATGCGATGCGACGAGGTAAATCGGAGGAATAATTATAATTACACGCGGACAGTCGCGGACAGAAGCTAGTAAGGACATAACTGGAAAATGTGGGTGTACTATAAATGAGTTATACCTTTTCAGAGATAGTAATGAGCTGTTCACACCACGCCGTTGTGACATCGGGGTCTTCATTAGCATGAGGTAGTCTGAAAAAATAATAACCATAAACCTTGTGGCGCCACCTTCACGGCTACATACGTTTAAATGATAAATGATTTATTTTCTGTAAGTAGGTTTGTACAAACACTTTTACACGTCAGTCAATTATATTTTTTTTAAGCTATATGAGGTCGGCGTTTCCTATCTGACTATTCTGAGAAGAAAGGCCGAAACAAACTCAGAGGTCACAGTCTCTTTTAAAGTCCAGACAAAATCTTGGTCAGATCATGTGAAGACCATGTAGATTGATGTATGAAATGGTCTTTTGAGCAAAGAACCACACAGATTGAGCGGACCTGTCCAGTCAGTGCACGCATTTGTCAGTAACCGTGCAGCTCAACTCAGAACTTAAGTTAGTCCAGAAGTGCCATAGCAAAAATTAATCTGTATAAACTGACATAACTTGGTTCGGACTGATTTTCATGATTTAACGTGAAACAATATTTCATAAGGAATGTTATATAGTATTGAATAATCACACTAATATTATAAAGGCGAAAGTTTGTGAGTTTGTGTGTGTTTATATGTTTGTTACTTCTTCATGCTCAAACGGCTGGACCAATTTTGTTAAAATTTTGTATGGAGGTAGCTGACGCCCTGGATTAACATATAGGCTACTTTTTATCCCGATATTCCCAGGAGATCGAAACTTATGCGGGTGAAACCGCGGGGCGCAGCTAATGTTATGCTATGTATGTTATGCTAGCCGGGAACTTGTCCACCAGCTCCACGTACACCGGCTCCAGCTTGTCTGCCTGCAGTACAACCTGTAGAGATGCGAACATAGCACTTACTTCTTGGCGTCTGTGGGCGAGTCGAGCGCGAGCAGGTAGCTGACGTGCGCGCCGAGGTAGCCCGGGAACTTGTCCACCAGCTCCTCGTACACATGCTCCAGCTTGTCGCCCTCTGCAGGCGATACAATCACACATTCTAGTTTTATCTAGAAAAATACAGGCTGTAGAAATACCCATCACGAACACGTCATTTACACATTCTGTACAACAAGGTTAGTTCAGACTCAAACAAACGATTCAAACTGAAGGGCGGCTCTGGAGTGCGAACGTGCGGCTGCAATAGCATAGCGCCTCGCCGGTTCCGAGTCGTCATAAAGTTTGAATCAGGCTATAACATTATTCAAAAATAATGTGGCGTCATAATATGGAATCAATATGGCGTCAACGCTTACGCTGGATATACGCTTAGTAGGAATTTTTAAGGCCCACTAGCTCAACAAATCACTAAATATGTTTAGCATTAAACGAATTTAATGATTTGTGGTGGTAACCACAAGTAAAGTGTCACTTCGTGAGATACAAATACTGTCAGAATCATGTATAATTTTAAATCTTATTTAATTAATTACCAACTTTTGCAGCATGTAGTAAGTTCATTTTTGTATGAGTATTTGTAACAAAAAAGGTCGTAAATTAATTTTGGTTGCAGTGGAATTTGAATTTTGTCACATATAACGTTGAGTTTTTTGTTCCAAATCTAAATAGAAGTTTAGGTTACCATGCAATGAGCTATTGAAGTACTACATTTTATCACAATTTTTTGGACGAAATATAAGAGCAGTGGCAGCAGTCGTACCGAGCTTGGCGAGCCAGCCCACCGTGAAGTCCTTGACGGCGTCGACGTAGTCCTCGTGCGGCTTGCCCTTGTCCCTGGGCGCGGGTCCCCGTCGCGCGGGCTCGCACACGCAGTAGGCGAGCGCGTACCCGTCCGCCTTGCGGCCCAGCTCGTCCTTCGCGAACGTCAGCGTGCCCGACAGCGTGTGTCCGATCGTCAGGTTGGAGCGGCTGATCCTGGGACGGACACGCGTTGTAATGTTACTCATCTAAATAACTATTACTAATCTGGCGACTTTTATTCCAGGTACATAGTCTTCACAAATGATTAGAATTAATGTATACAAAATATTGTAAAACATTTTAAAAAAATAACTTCTTGTTTCTTGCCGATTATTTTCCATACGATACTACTTTTTGGAAGGAGCAACTAGAATCAATTCAATTTTCTTGTACATTTTGGCATTCAAAAGTGTATTTTAATGACCTAATTGAAATAAATGATTTGACAAGCGCTGGTTCACAAGACACACGCTCGGACACGTTAGATATATGGGGCATTTCACGTGAAGCGGACAGGAAAAAAAATGTCAGGTTTTGGATTTTGTTCATAATTGGGTCAATTGTACTTCCATGGGACCTGAAAAATCGTACGTCGTTTTTTTTTTTTTGTTGCCTAGTTACCAATTTATGCGACTTCAAAGAATTATCAAAATTTGAGGAACTGATTTTTCGATAACTCTTAATGAAGTTAACCAGATGGATTGAGTAATAAGTAAATAGTGTTTATTTGAGAATATAAATTGTTTTTCTTGGAAATTGATTAAAATTTGTTTTTTTTATTTTCTTATAAGTAGTAAACCGGAAGTTAACATTGAAAATCTGTTTTTTTTCAACTTCGCATTTTTTTATATTTTTTATTTTTACCTGAAAACATACCTTGTAGTATAGAAATATCATGTGAAAAATTTCAGAATGGTATCTCGATTCGTTTAGAAGATAGATGAACTAAAGTACGAAGGTGCCGTATGACGCGAAGTACTGGGCGGTTCTTTAGTGTGGAAGTCTTACTCGCCAACGCAAGAAAACGATTCATGTCATTATAAAATCGAATCGTATCCTATTGTGACCTGTAGTGCCATCTCTTATCTACCAAAAATATCACTGACTCTTCACCCGCAATCGACATTAAATGTTAGAAAGAGATATATAGCGACGCCTGCAAGCATCACTCGATTTGACCGTTATTTATTTAGTCGTCACTTTAGCCGCTACGCGTTTGCAGTGTTGTGTTAAAATAAATTGTGTAATAATCTTATGTATTATGAATTACTACGGTAATCGATATTATAACCCTTTTAACTTACCATGTCATTTGACGTCTACCAATGTTAGAAAAATTTCAACAAATTTAGCTGAGAAGTGGGGAGTTTCTTCTTTTGTTTACGTGTGTACGTCCTGCAGGTTACGCCTGTCGAAAGAAATACCTCCAGAAACCAATTTCGATCTTGTGTAGTCGCAGAGCAGCCAAACATCGAGTGAATATTCGCAAAACACTCAGAATGAATTGTTTGTTCCCGATGACGACAAACATAAAACTATTTCGACACAAACGGACACCGCAGCAGCAGACCAAGAAATTCTGCGCCAGTTAGCAAGCAACAGCAAGCCATGGTCCGGGGCGAGAGGGAGTGGGAGGCAGTCACCTCCTTCTGCGAAGCAGTCATGCTTGCGAAGGAGGTGGCGGAACGGCTGAGGGAGAGAGCCTCACGTCCCAGCCGCCGCGGGAGACGCTCCGGGCGTCGGGAGCCACGTGACGACTCCCGGCCACCGTAGGCGCGGGCCTGCGGACGGAGAGTAATGGGTAGCTCACCGTCCGATCAGGACCAGGCCCGTGCCGGACGGCGCGTACGTGTTCCACGCGCGCCTCAAAGAGATGTCAGCAAAAAGGAAGGGGTCTGTCAGGGCCGAAGACTGCCGGGGGTGCGGGATTGTCCGAAAGGGTTACCGCTAAGGAACACGGATGGGTTTTAGTCAGTAAGAGTCTGACACTCCCTTCCGCTCCACCCAGAGCGGGAGGACTCATTTGATGGATTCCCATCCATAAAAAAAAATACGTGTGGCACTCGGGGACTGCCGCGGTAAGCTATGGCATAACATTTTTTTATCAACTTATGCGAGCTTCGTACAGCCTACACGCATACGTCTAGTCGCATGCACACAAACACCGTGCCGAAGTCTGCCGAACTGAAACGACGTTGGACGATGCACGGCTTTCAACGCCGCACCGCTGTACTGTGCCGGTCGGAGTGGGGGGTGTAAGATTTATTTTCGTTACGGAATTTCTTGATTCGGTCGACGCGCTCAAAGCCCGCGATAAAAGCTATGCAATAGCTTAAAAGGCGTCGCTATCTATCTCTTTCTAACATTTAACGTCGATTGCGGGTGAAGTGTCAGTTATATTTTGGGTAGATAAGAGATGGCACTACAGGTCACAATAGGATACGATTCGATTTTATAATGATATGAATCGTTTTCTTGCGTTGGCGAGTAAGACTTCCACACTAAAGAACCGCCCAGTACTTCGCGTCATACGGCACCTTCGTACTTTAGTTCATCTATCTTCTAAACGAATCGAGATACCATTCTGAAATTTTTCACATGATATTTCTATACTACAAGGTATGTTTTCAGGTAAAAATAAAAAATATAAAAAAATGCGAAGTTGAAAAAAAACAGATTTTTAATGTTAACTTCCGGTTTACTACTTATAAGAAAATAAAAAAAACAAATTTTAATCAATTTCCAAGAAAAACAATTTATATTCTCAAATAAACACTATTTACTTATTACTCAATCCATCTGGTTAACTTCATTAAGAGTTATCGAAAAATCAGTTCCTCAAATTTTGATAATTCTTTGAAGTCGCATAAATTGGTAACTAGGCAACAAAAAAAAAAAAAACGACGTACGATTTTTCAGGTCCCATGGAAGTACAATTGACCCAATTATGAACAAAATCCAAAACCTGACATTTTTTTTCCTGTCCGCTTCACGTGAAATGCCCCATATGGAAATTTTGCCATTAAAACAAAAAACAATTAACTACGATTACAAAGTCAACGACCGCTGAAAGTGTAATTATTATCAAGTTGAGTTTGACCAACAATATACCAACATTTCGTCAATTTTATGTGTTGTGTTTTTGTTTTGACCCTGTATTATGCAGACACTAAAGAATATAGATCAAAGTGGAATGCATTTACTTACTTATCTGAAGGCACTGGCGCAATGTAAAGCGGTAATAGGTTTCCACTTGCTAGCGACCCCGAACTGTACTTCTTGCCGCCAGTCAGCGCCTGGGAAATAAGAACTTCAATTAGATATGGATAAAAATCAACATCCTCGCTCTTAAGGGCAATTCTCGTAATTTTAAGAACATTCACACTCAGTCTCAATTTGTCAAAAATACCTCTAATTTCCCTACTTTTTGACAAGTTTTTGACATTTGTTTGTCGCCGAGAAGAGATTGCGACTAGATTTTGAATGTTTTAAATTACGAGAATTTGTCTTCTGATAACTTACAAACTTATTTACAAATATTGAAGACCCAACTTGACCTGAAGACGATCACTAAATGCGTTTAGCGCTAAACGAATTGAAAACATCGTTCTATTTCTGTAAATCTTCTGAAGATGACAGGGACAGAATTATGTAACAAAATGCATTTAGTGATTTTTTATGCAAGTGCGACCTAAAAAAAAAGTATGGTTATCGCTTTTCGAGAGCAGTGGTGGCCCAGTGGTATCAGCCGCGACTTACAAGTTGTAGGTCGTAGGTTCGAACCCCGACAGGCGCTTTACTTTGTGTAAATTATTTCATCACCACTGCTCTCAAAACGGTGAAGGAAAACATCGTGAGGAAACCGGCATGTCCTAGAACCAAAAATTCGAAGACATGTGATATCCACCAACCCGCACTGGGCCCGCGTGGTGGATTACGGCCCACTCCCTCTCACAGAGAGGAGGCCTGTGTCCCAGCAGTGGGAACGTTATAGGCTGATTATGTTATCGCTTTTACCAGTGGTAGCGTAGCGTACACATCTAAGGTGATGGGCTGCTGTAGTCGCTGTTGTATGACAGCTGGCAACTCTTGTAGCTTTTCTAACAGAGACTTGTTCTCGTGTCGGATGCTCAACCGAAGAGTGTAGTCGCCTTTCTCTAGCTTTACTGAGTACTGGAAAAGAAATATTATACAAAAATAAATATAAAAAAAAGGTTTTACCCATGTTAAAAAGGTCGAAGTAACAATCTAGTATTTAATAAACTTAATCGGTAATTTAGCGATAATCAACAAAAAAGCTGCACAGGTAGAAAGAAGTTGAAAGGGTAGTCCTAAAAGTAATCATGCTTAAAAAATAGTGTAGACAATGACCGCGCATGCAAACTGCACAATTTTAGTTTACAATAAAAGCATATTCTACATGGGTGATCGGAAGATGGGTGTAAAGATTTAAGGAGAAGATAGAGATCTATTAAATTAGTATTAGAGCTAGCGGAGTGTCCGAGGTGTGCCAGCGGTTTAGACTGTGCTTTGATATATCTGTCAGTCAGAACTTTGAATTTATTACACTTATATAGATAGTTGCCACGAAGCTCTTCAAGTCTATAGTTCAATAAAAGCTTTTTTTTTAAATTCTGTGACCCTTATTCGTTTTATTACCTACTCATTTGTTTAATTTAATTCCATTGACAATTTATTCTATTCTGATATATTCTGTTGCAGTATTGTGAAATTTTATTTTATTTTATGGAATAATGTTTTAATTGAATTAAATGTTTGTTTTTTTTTTTTTTATAAAAGTCGGATGTATGTATTTACATAGGCATTGCACCACAAACTACTACTATTCTACTGGATGCCAAGGGTAAATGATGATTACTTTTTTTTTTCTACTTCTCCTTGGTCTCACCTTAGAAGGGTAAGCGTCGCCGGTCGCCATCAGCTGCTTACAACTGTTGTAGATCATCCACATTTGGGATTCAAACTCCGATTCGTATAGCATGTCGCATAGTAATGATATTATTGGTGACACCTGGAACAGAATAAATTAATTATTTTTTGTATTATCTCTTTCATCATCATCATTTCAGCCGAAAGACGTCCACTGCTGGACATAGGCCTCCCCTAAGCACATCCACTTCGACCGGTTTTGTGCTTATTGCATTCAACGGGTTCCTGCGACCTTCACAAGGTCGTCGGTCCACCTTGTGGGAGGCCTTCCAACGCTACGTCTTCCGGTACGCGGTCGCCACTCCAGAATCTTTCGGCACCATCGGCCATCTGTTCTGCGATTATCTCTTTACGGGATGCCAATACAAGTTGGTTTTATCCTATACGTCTTAGAAATAATGACAGGCTCGTTGGTCTGGTTTTTCAAACGCGAAGAAGCTTGGTGTCCTGGGTTCGATACCAGGGCCAAAGGTTACTGGTGATTCCACAAGACGACATGTGGGTGTACTATATACCTCTGCTTACCCTTTGGAGACTACAGGCAAGATGTTATGTACTGGGTCAGCCTTTTTATTTAACTAATTTGTCTGGTTACATCAATTTTCCCTGAATTTTAATAGCTATTGATATAAAAGTATAAAATTATGAGTTGTACGCAAAATAAGCGCTTTGATGTGGAGTTGCGGACACCATACCATAAAATGATGAGAACATTACCTCTGTAGCTTTAGCGATATGGAAGTTGTATGTATTGACTAGTTGGTAGATCTGTCTGCTGGGCGGGATGACGTCACGGGCTGTTAGCGGCGTCAGCTTTGTTTCCGTCGGCCTGGACGTAATTATTGAGCCATTAGAAACATTGAATAAAGTTCTTGAACAAAGCCCATGTGCTTGTAATTACACCGGCGTGCGTACCCTTCAAATCGGAGCACAGCAATGATACTTGGCGGCAGACTGTTGCAAAAGCTACGAATGAATGTGTAAACAAATCCTATTCAGGTTTAAAAACAAAATTAACTTCAACAGACTGTCAAATGAAAACATCTTTGAGGTGATTAAAAATTTTGAGTTCCTGGTTAAGTGTTCAAATAAAATCAAATCATGGCTCTCAATTTGTAAGTGGCATGACAATTTACATACACATGTACATTGTCTAATCCATTTGTTTACATTTACATCAGATAATTTTAGAACAGACTACGGCTTACAAACACCTTAATACTTGAAAGGACATCCTTCAAAAATAGCTCATGGCTAAAATTAAAAATAATTCCATCTCACTCACCTGACAATAGGCTCTGAATACTTCAACTGTGCAGAAGGCTGTACATCCTGCAACCTTAAGGAGCTCAGCAGGACAGTCTTGACTCCGTCGCCGGCACTCATCACCAGCTTGTTGCCGAAGTCCGGCTTCAGGCCATGGAAGTCAATACTGTAGTCCACGGACAGGTCACCTATGTTCGCCCAGTATTTGGCTATCACGACTTCTAGTGTAACGCCTCCCTATAAACCAATGTTTAATATTATTAAATAAAAAAAAGAGACATTAAGAGGGCGCCGACCATAATCGACCGCACAGTGGCGCCCTCATCGTTTTTTAGGTTATTTCTTTTATTTTAGAATGAAAATGCAGAAAACAAGCACGGTAAGTTGTGCTCCACAAGATTATAGACCCAGCAGTTTATTCTATGCATTGTCTGTCAGTGAATGAATGAATTTTAAATTAATGAAATTCAGTACAATATTATTACCCGGCTAGACCCTAGGGCTTTAATGACTTACTTTAGATTATTTCATATTATCGAGCAGGTGTGAAAATATTATCCACTTACCAATAATTGGAAAGGTAACAAAGTAGGTGCTTCAATAGTAACGTTGATCATTTTCTGTGTCTCATGGGATCTACATCTCTGCATGGTGTGGTCTAAGAACCTAATGTACTATACATGCCTAACGCCAAGAAGAATGGTCGTCATGTTATGTCACTTACCACTAAATGGAAGGGCAACAAAGTAGGTGCTTCTGCATTAACATTGATCATCTTCTGTGTCTCGTGGGATCTACAACTCTTCTTAGGTAACAGCTGCATGGTGTGGACTAAAAATCTGCCAGTCTTTTCTTTGTCTTCTGTTGACATCTTCAGTACTCCCCATGAGGCTTCAGGAGGAACTGTGGAGGAATTGGTAATGTAGTTATTAAAATGGTTCATGAAATGATAACATCCGACTCGCACTTGACTGGTTTACACTGTTAATTGTATGAATTTTCACAAAAAACGCATCAATACGTGTAGGAACATTGAAAATACTTTACTAATTTGGTGTACTAATTTGGATAGAGGAAAACTTTCGAATGTCATTTCTACTTTACTACCTAGGGTTGTTGACAAAAATGGATAATTTGAAAAGTACATTGGAAGAATCAAAATTTCAAATATCTACGCAATAGAATAACGTAGGTCCCCGCTGGATGGAAACCGAAATTAAATGCGATTTCCGTCTTTATAGCGGAGGTACATTGAATATTTTCGTGCGAATAGACAGGTACATTGTACAAGCTAACCGTCTACACTGGTTTCGTTGCTGTGGCTCAGAAGGCCGCTGGATAGAACCTTATAATGGTTTAATAGGGAAAGCTTCGACGAAAATCTTCAGTAGCGTTTACTGAACAACTAGGTTAGAAGTCACATAAAAAGCATTGGTATTGTATAGGGTACGCAATGAATGAGGGTTCCACAGTTTAGGACTTAACATTGCTTCCAGTAGAACACCACATTAAGCCTATTTTCTTCAAAGATATTGATTTTTTTTTTTATTGTAGTATCATCTCAGTTATGATAAAATTACTCACCGATAACAAAATGCCTGACAATAGTAGCCGGTTTGAACAACACATTCTTCTCACTAATGCCGGGCGGCGCGGGCGCAGCTAATTTAAGTGGTTGCGGCTGAAGTACTGTCACAGGTACTCTGAATACTGGGCCCTTTTCTATGCAGGCAACGTCGTATGCTTTTATACTGAAATCATTTCGTAAATGTTGGAGTGTTAAATGATTAATAATCTGTGGTGTAAAATGTATAAAGAAAAATAATAAGAAAGGTATTTTTTATTTGTTTAGTTTTCTTTGTGAGGATTTTTATTCAACATTTTATATACCTAGAAGATTATCATATCTTTACTATTCTACGACATCGGCATTACTTAGAAATACGTTACGCAAGCAATGTCGATGTTGATAGAAAAAAAACAGGGTGCAAAAATAATTATTAGGCTATAGACAATGAATTTTATGAGGTTATGTTACAGGAAAATTCGCAACCCTCATAATATCGGGACCAAAGCAGTTAAAGAGTTCTCAAGCTCATAAAATAGAACTGTTAAAGATTAAACAAAAAACAATTTAAAAAAAAACAGTTCTCCTAATCTCACGAATTTTAATTGCTTATTAGGATGTCAAGGGCAACTCGAACTTACGTCATCCCGACACGGACATCTTCACATCCAGCACCACCGTACCTCCAAGCCCCTTACAATCAAACTGGACTCACCTGGTGAAGTGCGGTCCGGGCGGCAGGCCCGTGGAGTCGACCCGCACGGTGAGCGGGCGCGAGGCGTTCATCATGTCGAGGTGCGCGGGCGCGGACAGCCAGCTCGCCTCGCTCGCCAGCGCCAGCCGCATGCCGAACGCGATCTGCTTCGGAATTATCGACTTGTCTGCAACACATGCACGCTATATAGCTTTCGTTGTATCTGCTACTAGACACGTAGGTAGGAAATACATATACGTCAAACTGTATTGAAGAAACAAGATGGCGGCGTTAGTTCCGATTTTGGCCACGCGCCAATAGATCCTTGTACAACTTTTCACATGGCTTGGCAATGTGAAAGACAAAGAAGATAAGATTGAAGGTGTTAGAGCAAGATAAGTTGATAGGACTAATTTGTAAACGATATTGACCTGTATCGGCCAGGCCGATACACAACACCATGACAGTCCTTGTGTGATTACTAGAGATCGGATATTCGAATGCATATTTACCTGAAGTGAATTTTATCTAAAAAAGTATGGAAGCGGCTTCTTAAAATATTTTTATTATAAAAAGAATCCCGGGATGCCAGAAACACCGGGAATGCATAACTAGTCAACTGTATAATATGAAAGGAACAAACTACATATATAAAATTATTCTAAATAAGTATATGTAGTCCGATATCTTATCTTGACGTTTTTTGCTATTGCTGTTTGGTATGTACATACCTACTTTAGAATATTAGGTAGGTAGATATGCATCCGATTCTAGTCAGAAAAAAACACAAAATTCCGGAATCGCGAGATTTTTTCCATATAAGCCAACATTTGAAAGTAAGTAAATATATATCCGATTCTATAATCAGGAAACCTAAATTTGTCAGTCCCGGAACTTCGGGATTATTTCGATACAAAAGTGCATTCCATATTTTATTTTATTTATTTGGGAAAATAAACGGTTACACATTACAAAATTACATAAAATATGAGCTACAGAGTGATTAAATGTATAACCCACGACATTTTCCACATATTATGATATTAGCCAACATCTCAACTTTAGTTGAATATGCATTCGAATATCCGATCTCTAGTGATCACATATAAGTCGTAATAAACATATTTTTTTCTGTCTTCATTATGGTTACTGTATTATTTTTGGAAAAAAAAATCCATACTGTAAAAATAAAATTGCAAGCGCATTGCAAGGTTAACCTTACAGTGATTTTTATATCCACAAATCTAAATTATTATCAGAGACCAACATTTTCCTGAATCAATTCAATTAAATTTATTAAAAGTATTTTCCTGTGCTATTTAACACCTTTTCAATAAATCAAAACTACATAATATAAACATCTTGGACGTACCGTCATCAGAAAAAATTCCAATTATTATATCCTTGAGCAAAGGTACTTTCGGGCCTACGAAATGAAAATACGGGTCAAAGTCCACTTGGTTTAAAAATATTCAATGGCTACTATAATTTATCTTATAAAATCCAACATAAATAACTAATCCAAAATGTCCTATGTCACCTAAACTACGCACCCTAAACTGAACTCTACCACAATCAACATCTACATATAATATTATAAGGAGGTAAAGTTTGTAAGTTTGGATATACGAGGTAATTTCCGAAAAAACTCATCCAAGTTCAAAAATTCTTTCACTGATAGGAAGCTCCACTACTGCCGAGTGTCATAGGATATGTTTAATCGAACAGTTCTACGCGGACGAAGTCAGAGGCCGAAGCTAGTAATGTATAAAGTGACACTCACTCTCCATGTCGTTATGGTCCTGTAGAAATTGCGGCTCGATGGTAATGCCGACGTCTTTGGGCGGGTCGTCCGGTCGCGGCCGCAAGAGGATGCCCTTAGCGTTGCCGACGCCGCACTGTACGCTGAATGTTACGTCGCGTTCCGGTTCATCGTAGTACGTGCTTAGGAGATCGAATGCCTATGGGAAAAAGATGTAGGTGAATAATGAAGGGTTGTTAATTAAGCTTCATTATCAGCATCATCATTTCAGCCGAAAGACGTCTAATGTTGGACATAGGACTTCCCCAAGCATCGCCACTTCGACCGTTTCTGTCATTCTCGCATCCAGCGGATTCCTTTACCAGGTCTTCGGTCCACCTTGTGGGAGGCCTTCCAACGCTTAACGCTTCCTCTAACTAAGCTCAGTCCTTCTAATATAAAGAGTTGAAAGAAAATCAGTTAATTTATCGCAAAACAAACATTTAACATAGGCATTGACGGCGCTTAGACTCTGCATAAATGCATTGCGTCAGCGTCGCATTGGCGTAATTTTATCGCAGATACGTCACGTGGGTTGGCCTAATCCTAATCAGCACCCTAATTGCGAAACACACTATCAATCGGAATCAGAATCATTTCGAAGCCAATTGCTAATCCATTGCTTCATAAGTTGGAAAAATTTGTCTGCTCAACACGTATATAACGCAATGAATGTTGTTGAACTGTCAAAATGAAACCGATTCCGATTGATAAAGTGTTACGTAATTGCCCCGCTGAACTAACGCTAACGCGAACGCACCCTTAATCAAGAAGACAAAAGTGATGAAATTGTGATGAAAGTTACAAAATTATATAATGTTTACCTTTTCAACGTTCAGAAGACCGCAGCCCTGTGCCCAGGGCTCCACATGTGATAAGTATGTAGCGGAGTTCTCTAGCGCGCGCTTGATTGAGTACGGCGAGTACGGGAGGCTCTTTGCTTTCAGTCCGGAGATTAGGGTCGCTGAAAAAAGAGTAAAGATAGAAATAATGATAATGTTCTTTTACAAGTTTGTGTTGCTAGACAGGGCGTAACTTAAAATGATGTTGGACCTGAAAAGGGGTCATTGTACTCAACATTATGAACAACTTTACTATGGGACCAAACATGAAATCACGAAAAAAGAAAGTACAATACGTATTTTTGTAGACAAGGAATTTTGTAAGAAATTACGGACTGACCCACGGCGCCCGCGACATGTGGTGCTGCCATTGATGTTCCATTCATTAGTTGACAATTTCTTAGTGTAAATCTGCAAATACAAAAAAACAAACAATATTAAAAACAGAGATTGGTTTTGCATAAAACATCAGATTCTATGTAATTATCGATTTGTTTCAGGGCGCGTACACACGAGCGCGATTTTTTACGCATCTTTAGAAACATTGGAATGAAATGTTTCTCTTTTGAGGGAGCGAAGCGTACGCGACGCATGCGCGAAATAAATCGAGCTCGCGTGAACGCGCCCTTAGGGTTTTTTTCTATGAGTACTATGGTGGAACTATTTCCCATTCATTAGTTGACAATTTCTTAGTGTAAATCTGCAAGTACAAAAAACAAACACTAATAATAACAGTCAGATTGTTTTGCATAAAAAACCATCAGATTATAACTGTGGATTTTTTTCTATAAGAACTATGGAGGAAGTATTTCCATCTAGTATATAGGTGAACGCCAACAGTACACGTTGCGCTAACACCATGTCAACGGTTGTTTCTATAAATTCAAGTCAAGCGGATTTTAGCGCGATGTAAACCTAAGGCCAAGGTATATTATGCTTGAGCATAATATCCTATGAATCATGTCCAGCCTGACATAACATACTCCAGGGAAAAGTATGCGCTTCGTAAATCAACATATATTCGCGGAAGTACCAACGCACGATGATGAGATCTAATATAGAGCGTGTTACAACCGTGAAAGTACTTGCCTATTTTCTATTATCATTATTACAAAATTATAGTTTAAAAATTGTAAGCAATTCCAATAAACTTTTCAAAATTTTTTTGAGACATCTAATCTATCACACTAATATTATAAAGGCGAAAATTTGTGTTTGTGTGCGTGTGTGTGTTTACATGTTTGTTACTTCTTGACGCTCAAACAACTGGACAAATTTTGATAAAATTGTGTATGGAGGTAGCTGACACCCTGGATTAACATTATAGGCTACTTTTTATCCCGATATTCCCACGGGATAGACAATTATGCGGGTAAAACCGCGGGGCGCAGCTAGTACTATTATAAAAAAGGTCTCGTCTCATGTCGTGCTAATCTCGTGAATTAGCCGTCGGATTTGAAAAACTTTTTGTCGTTGATAGCCCAATTCTTTAGGAAGGCCATAGGCTAACTACTACTACTATTACGACTATTTAACATCATGCAAGGACCCTTAGGAGCCGAAAAAAAATACAGAAAAACTCTAAGCGAAAACGAAGTAGTATCGCGAGGAGGTGATGCGATGCGCCGCCGCCGGGGTGAGTCGGGGGAACAAGAAATTTTACGCGGACGAAGTTGCAGCAGAAGCTGGTATGTCGACAAGCATATAACCTGACAGAGAAAAAAAAATAGAAACGTCCAATGTCAATAATAATGTGCACTATTCTACAAAGCATGGTTGGTTAAAAGTTTTAAGTTTCGTGTCTGTGGGTGGTACTCTGCGGCGCAACGTTCGTGCTAATTCGGAAACACGAAAATTACCGAAGCGCATACCTTTTCTCGTTTAAGTGTAAGTGTTGTGTGACTTACCTAGCCACGGCGGCCACAGCCCCGCCCGGCGCGCACACCGCCAGGCCGGCCGCGCGAGCTCCACCACACTTACCTAGCCACGGCGGCCACAGCCCCGCCCGGCGCGCACACCGCCAGGCCGGCCGCGCCGTCGGCCGCGGGCCCGCGCGAGCTCCAGCTGAACGCGCCGCCGCACACGCGCGCGCGCATCGAGTACGCGGCCGACATCATCTCGGGGGATACGTAGGCTCCCACACCTGGCGATACACGATGCATGTTAGTTGATTCACTAAACAGTTACTCGAACCAACCAGACATGTTAAATTAGTCTCTTGTAACAACAAATTCTGCTCTAACGAGACAGCAGAGGCCATGTATGAGGATATTGCCAAGACAATGCACGATACAACAAAGATACAACGTTGTTATGGGGGACTTCAATGCTAAAGGTAGTGGAAGTACAAGAACGCGGCGAAACGAAAGTCAGACCATTCGGTTTGGGGCGCAGGAATCACAGGATACAAATCCTGGTCAACTTTTTAAGAGTCACAGGGGGCTCTTATTGATGAATCCATTCTTCAAAAAATAATCCCCCGATGAAGTGGACTTGGTAGGGCCCTGATAAGGTGACAAGGAATGAAAAAGACTTCATCATGGCGGATAAGAAGCACATATTTAAAGATGTAACCGTGATTAGCAGGATTAATATCGGAAGCGATCACAGGCTTGTTGTCTGAGGGACTCTAAATATCAATTTTCGAGCTGAGAGAATCCGCATGATGAAGCCTACCCTCCGACCTACGCAGCTCCAAGGCGCTCTAAGATCCGAAAAGTTCCAAATGGAACTTCAAAATCGATTCGCCCTGCTGGAAACCACAGGCACTGTCGAAGAGACAGCCGACGAGGTGGTCAAAGCACTACTTGACGTGTTCCGCAGACTTTTCCCGTCGTAGCGAAAGTAAGTCACAAAAGCGAAAATGCCTAAACTTTCCTCAGAAACTCTCGGACTTATGAGGGAAAGACGAAAGTTGCCATCTACGCAGCCGTCTTCGTCAGGTAAGCCTTAAACCTAAAAATTAGAAAGCTGACGCTACGCGACCTTCGGTGCTCCAACACAAGGTCGCAATTGAGCAGAACCGAGGGTCGACAGTATTCGCCCAGCAATTAGTGAGGTCCCATCTGACGAAACTAAGAATTACGGATGGTAGAATCGTGACTTTGGAGTTCGATTCTGTTCACATCCATACTGTTTGGCAAATTGTGCAGAAGACCGAAAAGTACAACCAGCTGCTGTGTATGGCAAGTATTGAGGTGTTCGTATGACATTGCCACGATGACTGTCCAGATCCAGGATAAGAAAGCCCCATTCAACTGCTCAGGGTAGTGAGACAAGGGGATGTGATGTCTGCCAGGGTCGCGGGTTGTTCGAAAGAGACACCGTGGCCTCTGGCATAGGCAACTAACGGAACACGGGTGGGTTTTAGTCAGTAAAAGTCTGACACGAAGAGCGGTAGAAGTTATTTGATAATTTTCCACAAAAAAAAAATGGTATGTGATATCCCCAAAACTGTTCACCAATGCGTTGGAGGACGTTTTTAAGACGCTGGACTGAACTGGACAAGGTATCAACATGAACGGGGAGTATATCTCACACCTTCGCTTAGCTGATGACATCGTCATAATGGCAGAGGCGCAGCCCAGAAGCTGCACAGCCTAAATGGAGCTCGGCGGGTTGGCCTCGGCATGAATTTGGACAACACGAAAGTCATGACTGAATAACATCAATGAATAATACAGAAATTACTGTACTAAGTTATTTATCAAACATTTTATTCTACACCACATAAAACAAAAAGAACAAGAGTTTCCAGTTTACCATTTAAATATCATGTAAAGAATAAAATACATACCAATAAGTATAGGTTGCGCGATGTCAGGCGGGGCGCCCACAGTGCAGAGCGCAGGTCCATGGTTGCCGGCTGAGACTACCCACGATACGTTGTAGCGGTTCACTACCTCGCAGATTATATCACCTATACGACTGGGGGGAAAGAAAGATAGTATAAATTAAAATTATTATGAACAAGGTAGATTAAAGGAGGGAAGAGGGGAAAAAAGAATTACTCTTTATAGGTAAAGTCAAACTTTCTTTTCAATACTACAGCAACTGTTTACAAACAACACTTTCATTATAAACTTTTTAAAGAAGTGAAGATGTTCATAACATGGTGCTATGGGAAGTTACATTTGGGCCTGCACACTAACTTCAGTTTTTATATTGAACCTTGAAA
This sequence comes from Amphipoea lucens, assembly GCA_947508005.1. Classification (NCBI taxonomy): domain Eukaryota; kingdom Metazoa; phylum Arthropoda; class Insecta; order Lepidoptera; family Noctuidae; genus Amphipoea; species Amphipoea lucens. The sequence continues at coordinate 1,288,205 of OX382356.1, read as the reverse complement.
AGGAATAGCAAAAACCAAAAGGAATAATAATAAAAACATTGAATATTACAAGCATTTAGATTTTGTCTTAGGGGTACAGGAGCAAGAAAACTGGCACATTCAAAGAATGGCAACCTAGTAGCCAGTGAGGACAACTGCGTATTATCAAGCTGCTGGTAATGTCTAGCTGTGGATGATGAAGACTTGCAACCTAATAAAATAATTTTGCCAAACCAACGAATATCGAGAAAACTGAAGAATATTAAGGTGCCGATTAAGTAATAATCACAAGCACTTGCGATGACGTTGCTTACGGTACTAAGATGGTGACTCAGAGGTGCGGTATGCGGTTGGGGGGAGGGGACGCACATTCCACGAACCGGCAAACTTAGCACTAACGGGTAGTACTTACTAAACTATGAACATTTCCACAACTACTCACCCTGCATCAGACCAATGCGCATGCTCTCCATAGCTCATATTGATAACATCGATCTTCATCTTCTTGGAAAGTTCCATGATCTTGATGCAAGCCCTCACCAGCGCCGTGCCTGTCTCCATAGAACCCAGGCGGCTGTCTCCGATGGTGAGGGAGACGATCTTGGCGCCCGGAGCCACGCCGTTACGGTCCGGTTCGTCCGGGAAGTAACCGGCGGCTATGGCGGCGACGTGTGTGCCGTGTGTTGCTGGGGTTAAATCAATTGATTGAATAATCAATTTTTTTTTTGTACGTAAAAATAGGCTTTCGGGAGTGGTAGAGACTGCAGACAATATCAAGGTATTAAGTACTTATAAATAAAGAAAAATTATTTTATACAGGGTGAAATTGAAAACATGCGACAAATCGAAATGGGAGATTGTATTCATCATTATGAACAACTTTTAGTATGGGAGCAAACCTGAAATCGCGAAAAAAAAAATCAGCTGTTCCCTACATTTATGTTCGAGTAACTCGTCAAAATATAGGACAGCTGATTTTTTTTCTCGATTTCAGGTATAATCACTTAGTAAGTTATTCATAATGATGAGTACAATCTCACATTTCGATTTGTCGATGTGTTCAATTTCAACCTGTATATTAACAAAGAAAGAAAAATGTTTATTTGGCACAGTATTATAAAACCATTTCTTTCATAACTGCATCTGATTCAGACAATCCAATTTTAGCATTGATCGATTAGTATCATATTCTAGCTCCAGTAACACAGATACTGCTTTAAATGGCATGGTTTGTGATCTTGTTTAGCAGTCGCGAAGCCCAGCATAGTTATATCAATACAAGTCAAGAGCTCCACTCCCACACGAAAACAGTTGTCTCTGACCCTATTACTGTGCATGAAAGGGACAATCTCTCTACACAGGGTGGCAGGGACATCGACGCGCAAACTGTAACCATGAACCAGCATAGCTATTCACAACTATTCGACAGGCTATCGTATCGAAAGTTACACATTTCGATAACCTGATTTGCCTTGCCCCCGACAGCAAACAGCTGTCGGAAGAATAGCGGTCGTCTATTTGGGTTGTTCCACTGCGCTCTAAAACCCATTGTTGTCATAATTTTAATGTTCATACATTGATTCCACTGCGCTCCAAGAAATGTTGAGTAGAGTTGGCAAAAAAATAAATTAAGCATGAAACATTATATTAAATATCATAAAATAAAAAGCATATCAAATTGTTTATTCAGTCACACTAGGGCCATAAAGTGCGAAATGGCCTTGAGCATTTTTGACACACGAGATGAATCCACGGTAAAAAAATACTACCGATATTTATATTAGTGTATAACAAACAACGTATGGTTTGCCTTTTATGCTGACTCTACATATTTTATTTTGGAGCGCAGTGGAATGCATTCCTGGAGCGCAGTGGAACAACCCGTCTATTTGATTTAAATTGAAACCATTTTCGGGGTTTGGACTTGTGAACATCGTTTAGAGGACTCCTACGATAACATTGATTGATGTTCGATACGTACGGAAGTGTATCGAGTGGTTGTGAATAGATGCTCAGTTATCAAAAACGAAATCAGCTGTTTCATAGAAATGCACTTTTCTTTGAAACAGCTGATTTTGTTTTTGACACCTACGCTACGCAGTCAAAATGCATAGAACAACAATTTATTTTAGCCAACGAAAGAAAATTTTTAACATAACAGAGAGGCAAGTCTCGTAATTCTAAGAACGTTCACCGTCTGATCTCAGTCTCAGTCTGTCAAAAACACCTCTAATTCCCCTACATTTTTGAATTTTTGGCAGTGATTGTCGCTGAGATGAGATTGCGAGTAGATTTTGAACGTTTTTAATTACGGAAATTGACCTTCTGGTTGGTTGCGCGTGGATGTCCCTGCCACCCTGTATAATACCTTCAAAGTCAAAGCATTTATTTCAAATCATAAAAGGCACTTTTGAACATTAAAAATTACCTTAAAATAGAATTGATTCTAGTCGCCTATTCCAAAAGATAGTTTTCGCATGGAGAAGAATGGGCAAGAAACTCCACCGTTACTCTTTTAAAATTTTTTACAATATTTTGCATGGGTACATTAATTATATGTATAATAACATGTGAGGATGATGCACCTAAAATAAAATTACTATACCACTATAGGTAAAAGAATTAAAAACGAAACCATGACATGTAAATTAATTATCTGATAGATACATGGTGCTCACATATTTACAAACATGGTACAAGTATACAATTTTAATTTAAAAAAAAATTACAAGTAATAAGTCAGGGTGTGAGTAATGAATGTAAATCAATGTAAAAAAGAATAAAATTTTTACAATTAAATTAGCAACCAGTTTGATTTTGTCTAGACTCTAGATTGTCCTATGGAGCAGGACCAGCATGTTTCCAAGCGTTCTTATCTTGGATATAATTTCTAATTTATAGTATGCTTGGTAGGGAACACCTCAATTCTCAATTCTTTATTGCGTACAGTCACGAGCACCAATATGTCAACACTTGGCAATTTTCAATTGCGATTTTTTCGTGAAATAACGAATGCAACGTTGAAATACGACACTTAAGAGCGTAGTCGGTCTGCGACAAAATTGAGAAATAGGTATTTGTACAAACTATTGCCGTCGCGTTGCGCCCAAGCGACCGCGCTATCAATGTGTGTGTGAGTAGTCTGTGTTTGTGCGCGTGCGTACCACTCCCGCGCCCGGCCGCTTTTCGTTCTGCGGTCTTTCAGTTGCATTTGCTATCGGCATCGGTCGGCGTTTGCAGTGTTTGGCATTTACGAGCTACTTACTCGATCAAAATATTGTGTTAGACGATTTTTACCGACTTCACAAAAAGGAGGAGGTACTATGTTCGACTGTTTGTATGTTTTTTTTTTTTGTATGTTTGTTCATCGTATACTCCGCCAATTGTCGACGGATTTACAAATTTTTTTTTGTTCGAAAGTAGATAGTTCTGAGGTGGTGCCATTGTCACCAAGTTAGGATCTGATGATGGGATCTTAAATCGAGGGCAACCCTCAAATTTTATAGGCTCACTTACTGTTTTTCGCATATTTTATGAAGTATCTTGTTTATTTGCGTATGGTTGTCACCATCTCAGGTAGCCGGGCTGATGATGGAAGGTACAACTCCTTAACAGTAAGAAGTTACTCAAACAGGCAAGGACTGTTTTAGTAAATTGTTTTGATGTTTGATAGGGCATTTGCCACATTTGGTCTCATGATCATCAAGTCATGACCTGATGCTGCAGTCAGGATAGTCTGCAGAGTACCTAACTCCTCGACAACTAACAGCAGATATATCGTGTTTAGGCTCATTGAAAAGGGCTCGATGTGTGGATAAACGTACTGTTAATGAGGAACACCGAAGTACATAGAGACCTGATGCTGAAGCCAGGAGCATCAGGAAAAGTACAAACCTTGAAATTACAGCACCGTAGTCGTGTTTGGGCTCATTTTAAACAGAACTAAATTTTAAGTTCAATGCAATGTTGACATAAGTCTGGCTTGATGCTGCAGCCAGGATTATCAGCATCTAGTCTAAAAACATCAGGTCAGGTCAGGATTTGATGATGGGATCCTGGAGAAATCGAAGGAACTCTTCAAATATTATAGGCACACCTATAGCGATTTGGGTATTTTTTATACGAGTAGTAACTCGTGCATTTGCTCTCAGAAAGCACCATTTGGTGAAGTGGAACTGATGATGAAGACCACAGATGGCCACCGGAACTACTCAATAATATCTAAGTATTTCACGGGTTGCGATTCGATTACTTGATTATGGTTGCTGAGCAATTTTTGCTCGTCACAATGTGAATGGTGATATAGAGCTGATAGTGGACCTGGAGAACTCCTCAACAATTAACTTCCCTGCATCGGGAAAAGCAATATTTTGTTTGTAAAAGGCGATGAGCATTAGGCTATTGTAACTTAGATAAATAAAAGCAGACCCACTAAAAAGCGTGAAATAAAACTTTTTAAGAAAAAAAAAACCAACTTCCAAAAAAACACTACAAAGTGAAAAATAACTTTAATTTCGGAATTCGGTGGCAAAAAACTAAAATACAGATCCAAAGACACCGACTTCCGAAATTAAAGTTATTTTTCACTTTGTAGTATAGAGGTATGAGGAACAGGGTGTAAAGTTCACCCAACCTCCATAGAAAAGGGAGGATCTTCCGACCAGACGGGTGTTGTGTCTGGCGGGCAACTGCCCAATGAGTCATGTCGGGCTGTTGTATATATGCAAGTTGCGCGGTAAACTCTGCTTGCGCGATGCAGGATTTGCGTGACGTCAGTATGACGCGTTGTTCGCATGTGGCGTTGTAGATACCGCTACATCACTCCCCCCCGGAGACCGGAGGTCGATAGTGGGCTGAGTCTTGTATCTTGCGATGCTTGCCAGGCCAGCTGAGGTTCCAGTGAGTCGGAACCGGTTGCCGCATAGTTCACGGTGAGTCGGAACTGTCTGCGAAGATGTCCCCAGTGAGTCGGGGTGGCGCTGCGTTATGCTCCAGTGCGTCGGATGTGGTACAGCGCCGGGTTGAGGCTGACTGCTGGTGTCGACCAGGAGAGGCTTATTGAGGGCTCTGCTTGTAGACCGGCCGAAAGTGCAGTGTGCTGTGCCGAGGTTGCTGATGAGGCTGAGGGTGATGACCAGGTATGCGCGGTCGCTGCATGCTGGTGGTCAGGATACCCGTTGAAGCCGTGAGTGCTGGCTGGCTGGGTGACTCGCCGCTCTAAAGCTTGCGGGAGTGATGATGACGTCACGCTGAAGTAGGTGCACGAAGGCTGCGCTGACGTTCATGTTCGGGGTCACCAGTATAGAGGTATGAGGAACAGGGTGTAAAGTTCACTCAACCTCCATAGAAAAGGGAGGATCTTCCGACGACTTGTGTCTGGCGGGCAACTGCCCAATGAGTCATGTCGGGCTGTTGTATATATGCAAGTTGCGCGGTAAACTCTGCTTGCGCGATGCAGGATTTGCGTGACGTCAGTATGACGCGTTGTTCGCATGTGGCGTTGTAGATACCGCTACAGTAGTGTTTTTTTGGAAGTTGATTTTTTTTTCTTAAAAAGTTTTTATTGTTTACGGACTTGATTCTATGCTTTACTGAACTGACTTGGCTTGTGTATCGGATTTTGAGTAATTATATTTACGACTAAAGAAAAAACGTAAGTACCCACCTATTATTTTTAAATATTTTACCCGCTTCAAATAGTTAAACGAAATGCAATACCTATACATATTATATTTATCTAAAATACTATACCTACTGATTGATAAATAACAATTTACAAATGTGGACCTATAAGTACCTAATCATGGTAATTGTTGTTTCAGTTAAACCTTCTCTGTGATGGGTAAAAGAAAACAAAATAAAGCGCGTTTATTCTTGAGCGCTAAAAGAAAAAATAGTAGATTGTACAACTTAGGCATAAAAGAAGCTATTTTACCCCGAGACGCCTGCGCCTCGCGTGGATATAAAACCACGCGAGCCGCAGGCGAGAGTGGATAGTTAAGTCGAGGGGTAAAATGGCTCGTTTATGCCTGAGTTATACACTCTGCTTTTAACTTCGATTGCGAGAAATCGGTCCAGCCGTTCTCGAGTTATAAGTGTTCGAACAAACAAACACGACTTTATTTTATATATATAGATAGCCATTCTTCTTTTGTGTTCTGATTGATTATATTTGCTTTTGGAGAATAAAATTAAAAACTTCAATTCTGTAAAATAAAAACTGAATATTTTTTTGCCTTAGTCAAACAATTTAAAACTATATTATCTGTGGCTGTATGAATGAACTGTCAATGTCAAATTGCTTCTTATTTATAATTCTAGTTTCATATAAAAATACAAAAACACTACTTTTCGCCCCGCGGTTCAAAGCATTTTCCCGTGGGAACGGCATACAGATACCAAACTCTATACAAGTAATATCGATAATGATGGAAATCACTACATTATCGATAAAAAAATCGACAGTGGTCACTTCCCTATTTGTATACGTATTAGTCTGACCCCCCCTCACCCTTGATCTTTCCCCGTAATGTGCGATAGGGACAACTGCAGCTCAGACCGATTTTCACTACAAAATCTTGACAAGATCGATGCTTTGTATTCCCCTGTTTTCTCCGCCAAACCTGCGCCGATTCAATTATGTTTGGTGTCGAAATTTAGAGGAAGAGTAGATCTATGTTTCTATTATTTTATTTTAACGTAAAAACTTTTCATATTTGTCTGGTAGTCATCTGAATATGACAGTAAAAATGGGGCATTTTGTAGGTTTTCGAAAATTCGTATCTGTTTTGGTAATTATTTTTTGGGAAAAAGTAAATGACAGGGGCATACATACAGTAGATCTAGACTTTATAAAAAAAAACGAGTCCTCTAGAGAGATAAACCAGGAAGTAAATAGGGGAATACGTTTGTATGGAAAAATGCTGCTAGGATACCCTCTTAACATAAACCTATGGGTTCGAAAATACTATGTTCGTAATAACATAAAATTTCATTAAAAAATAAAGGAGAAAATCGCCTTTGAATAAAGCCAAGTGTATACATACTTATAGACGTGACTGTACCATAATGTATACATATATTAGGTCCTTACATATGAAATTGGCGTTTTGTATGGAAGGAACAAAAAGTCGAATATTTTTTAATATAATATATTTAATTAATCAAAGTATGAACCAATGTTTTCAATGCACTTTTGCCATCTTATAGGTAGTTCATTGATCCCTTTACTAAAAAAACCAGTCGGACGGGAATCAATAAAATCTTTGAAGGCGATTTGGACTGCCCCATCGGAGTTGAATTTTTTCCCTTGCAAAAAGTTATCCAAATTGCGAAAAAAATGGTAATCTGTTGGAGCAAGGTCCGGGGAGTACGGAGGATGTCTAAGACATTCCAATTCAAGCTCTTCTAATTTGGTAGCCGTCTGTTGCGCAGTGTGTGGTCTGGCGTTGTCGTGAAGCAGCAGTGGCGTGGAGCGATTGACCAGCCTTGGTTGTTTAGCCGCTAGCTTTTCCATCATGGTTTGTAATTGCTGACAATAGACATCAGCTGTAATAGTCTGGCCAGATTTGAGAAAACTGTAATGAACAATACCGGCACTAGTCCACCAAACGCTTACAAGTAACTTTTTTGGGGTTAATTTTCGCTTGGGGCAGGATTTGGCTGGCTGGCCAGGATCCAACCATTGCGCTGAGCGCTTCCGATTATCGTAAAGAATCCATTTTTCATCACAGGTAATGATTCGGTTTAAAATACCTTCATTGTTGTGCCGGTTCAGTAATGTAACGCAGCAGTCGACGCGCGTTTGCCGGTTTGCTTCAGTCAATTCGTGAGGTACCCACCTTTCAAGCTTTTTAATCTTCCCAATTTGCTTCAAGTGAATTAAAACAGTTTTATCACTAACATCGAAGTCTGCAGCTAACTCGGACGTGGTTTGCGATGGGTCCGCTTCCACAATAGCCTTCAATTCTCCATTATCAACTTGGGTCTCAGGCCGTCCACGGGGCTTGTTCTGCAGGTCGAAATTTCCAGAACGAAAACGTTGGAACCAAAAACGAACTGTGTTTTCTTTTGCAACATGACCGCCATACACATCATTCACCCTTCGAGTCGTTTCCGCAGCACTAGTGCCACGGCGGAACTCGTTCTCGTAAATAATGCGATATTTTAAATTTTCCATTTTGTAAAATGAGTGACGCAAACAGAAAAAACAGAAGAAAAAAAACAAATGAATGACGGTCATCGAAGCACAAATACATGAGTAAATAGCTGTACAAATTTGAATTTGGAATTCCTTACCAAAGAGGAGAAATTCGTGATTAAAGTGGCCAGTACGAAAAACGCCAATTTCATATGTAAGGACCTAATAGTTGGTAGAGAAATAATTATATTAGTCACAATTATGGACACTGTCGGGCACAGCATAGATAGTAGGAGGACCTCTGTTCAGCAATTTTTTATTTTTTATTTTATTTATTTATTTAATTTAATTAAAACGGTTTATAACCAATTACATTAATTAAATACAAAAAGACACACATAAAAGAAACATAAAAGATTAAATCATCAAAATAAAAAATGAAAAGAATGAAGGACTACTACTTACAGCACATGCCGACGACCTCAAGCGTGTGTCCATCATCATGCACGTTAATGCTGACAGTCATCTCATCGAATGGCGTCAGGTGTGTGTGTTCGTGCGTGACGCTGTATTCACCCAGCACTGGGCCTGACGCCAGGTCGCCAGTCTCTGACGTGTCGATACATGCTCTGTTGACGAAAAGTTTGGTTTGAAGTTTTGTATTTCCAATGTTATTAAGTGGACTGACATTCACAGAAGAGACTATGAATTTGATAGCAGTTTAATTATTATTAGTTCAGTATTCAGAGCAGTACAAACCCAATATTATTTTATTATTTCCTATTTTTATAAAAGGATTTTGTCTCTCGTAAATAGGTTATGGATAAGCATAGATACTATACCTAGTTATTAGGATAGCCAAGTTAAGCCTAGGCTAGGCAAACTTACTTTTATGATTCTCAATACAAAGTTTTGTCCTTATAATATTATAGTAGTTTTCTTTCTGTATAATTTCATTGATTTGATTTTTCTGGTGCACAATACAGTATAAATAAATATCAAATAATGTGTCAATAGTCTAGTTATCCATGGTATGGTATGTGCTTATCTATGGTAGATTACCGATATTTATCTACTTGTCCAAAAACATACATTGTAAACCCTTGAAGCTACCCATCGCAATTAACACAGGATTACCAGTAAAAACCATTAACTGTTCTATTTATATCTGCATAAAGTCGGTAAATACAACTTGAACAATAGACCAGTGTTGCAATCTATACATAAAATTCAGTCCTGACTGACTGATATGTCAATGCACAGCCTAAACTGCTGGTCCTAGAGACATGAAATTTGGAGGGTGTGTTTTTTGTGAAGAAAAGGTATCCACTATGAAAGGGTTTTTCGAAATTCCACCCCTAAGAGATTGAATGGGGGGAGGGCGAAATTTCACGCGGACAAAGTCGCGCGCAGAAGCTAGTGACTAAAAAAGTAATAACTTTAGTCACAATAGACTCATAAAAAGTCTAATAATACATTGTGTGGTCTTTAATAAAACCTGTTTATTATACTGGTCCCTCTGTTATAAAAAAACACTTTTGTTTCAAGATTTTTAAAATGGTGTATCTTGATGATTATAGCAGATAACTTAGATGTTTAAATGGATAACAAAAGATACATTTGTGTAAATGAATCCTGAATATAATTTATAGGACTTGATTTAAGGATCACAATACTGTAAAAAAGTCATAACATTGGCTTGGCTATTTACAAAGGTAAATAAAAACCGGTCAAGTACGAGTCGGACTCGCGCACCAAGGGTTCCGTACAAATTCGTAGGTATTTTAAATAATTTATCACTAGTTTTTTTTTAATGTAACTAAAAAAATCACGTTTGATGTATGGGAGCCCCCTCAAATATTTATTTTATTGTTTTTTGTATTTTTTTTTTTTTATAGCGAAAACAGAAATACATCATCTGTGAAAATTTCAACTGTCTAGCTATCACGGTTCGTGAGATACAGCCTGGTGACAGACAGACAGACGAACAGTGGAGTCTTAGTAATAGGGTCCCGTTTTCACCCTTTGGGTATGGAACCCTAAAAAGTAATAAGAATTTACAATCAATAAAATATAATGAAATCTGTGCAGTTCTATTACAAGAGCAACATATGTACAGGTTCTAGAATTAAACCTTAAGATAATGTTTTTGAACCATATAACAGTAATTACATGTATAACAAGATTGTAAAGCATTTTATTCAAGTCAAAAGGGCTTATTAAAAAAAAACTACCTGTCTAAGGTCTATTCCAATTTACGTTTCCAATTACGATGTTATTTCAAGTTAAACAAATATCAACTTAACTTTAGTGGTAATTAAGTTGATTTCAGAGTGACTAGCATTATGTAAATAGTCTTAAAAATGTTTGAACTTGAATCGTAAACCAAACTTTATTGTGTAGGAATTAAAGTAATATTTCCAATAACTCATATTTGTTTACATGTTTGGCAAGTAAATCGCGAACGCAGATTAGATCTAGCATCTTGCCTATTAAGGATTTTTGACCCAACAATGCTATTCTGCAAAATTTGATTTCTACCCTAAATGATGGCTAGAAAGGGGGTGACTACCAAGTTAACGATTAATATAGAAGTATGGAAGACATAAACATGTTACATCAACGGTCAACCCCAAATAAATTTGGATAAGAACAAAAGAATGATGATAGCCCTCATTAAGTAGATTTTTACTTATATACTAAATTATTAACATCCTTTTGTATCACATCCACAACATACCTCCACACAGTTCCATCATGGAACAGCACACAGTCATAAGTAGGTCCCAGATCATTGTACTTCTTCTCTGCAGTCTGCAGCACTTCCACCCTGGCTTCCAACTCCTCCTTCAAGAGCTTGTCATCTGGGCTCAGTGTAGGGTTCTTGGCCACTGAAATAAAAACAATCTTTCGAGTTAACTTAAAATGGATATTTTTAGTCACCAGACATTCTTTTTTTATAGTTAGCTAACATTTTAACATTGCTGAGTAAAGGGGTAACCTAAATTTTTACAATTTACCCCATTTTTTTTTATTAGGAACAATCAATTACATATACAATGTGGAGATGACAATACAACAATAAATTAAACCTCATATACCTAATGACGTTCCCAGTCTGCATACAAAATTTCAATTAAATATATCCAATAGTTTAGTCACTGGACATTATTTTTCGTGTTTAACATTTTCTACATGATGTAGCTGTTAACAAGCCAGCACCGGTATGTTAAAGACTTCTGCAGTTAAACACAGCATGTTGTCAGCTCGCTAGTTCAATAACCTTCGTCAAATTTGTTCTTAAATTTTATTTCCCAATGTGAACTAATGCATATTGTACCTTGTGCTGGAGACATAAGAGTCATGCATGCGGAAGTTATTACTTACTACAAATGTTAATTTTTTTACAAAACTGCAAAAAAAGGGGTGCTGGGCACACTGACCTATACAATTTTTTCAGGTTTCGGCCATTATGTTTGTTGGGTCAAAAACATCGCGCTGTTGTCACAATATTTAAAGTGTGTTCTTTTTTGTTTACACTTTTAGGCTACTTAATATGTTAGAAAAAATCAATTTTTTAATTTCAAAGTTACGATTTATTGGATGGTTCCTAAATACTCCTATGCATTAGTATTGCTAGTGTTTTCATTTATTGTTGTATTGTCATCTCCACATTGTATGTATTCCTTAATCAGTGAAACAAATAATAATGTCAGTTTATTTTATTTAGTCAGTGATTGAACTTTAAAAACTGGCCAAGTGCGAGTCGGACTAGCACACAAAGGGTTCCGTACCACCATACAATATTTAACACTACATATATAAAAAAATCACGTTTGTTGTATGGGAGCCCCCCTTAATTTATTTTTATTTAATTTTAAAGTGAATGTACAACCACACCCCGGACACTCCATACAACCCTCGCAAAATAATTACCTACTACTACATTAAAAAATGACGTTTGTATACGTATGAATGTGTGCGTGAGGTACTTGTGTTTGCGAGCGCTCTTGTTAAAGAACTGCGACGAATACGCCGAAGTGCGGGGTGAGGTGCGGTAACTGATGTTAGTGCGGGGAAGGGAGTGGCCTTTCTGTACGTAGTACTTTAAGTATTCTGTGGTACAACTAAATACCTATTCTGTAAATATTTCAAGTGTCTACTTGTTGCTGTTATTAATATCGAGCAAAAAATGCCAAAAAAATCACGTCTGTTGTATGGGAGCCCCCCTTAAATGTTTATTTTATTTTATTATACAGGCTGAATATTTCAAGTGGCCGTGGATGGCCAAATCCGAAACTATGAGGACTAGCGAAAAGTACTAGGAGTCGCGGGTTCGATTTTGATGAAAACTATAACTGCATCATTGGATTTTTGAAAAATCATTATTTCTAGCCAGGAATCGAACCTGTTGATTTTGAAAAAATAAACACGCTGTATTATTACACCATTCGATAGTGTCGCTAATAAGGATCGATTTCTGGGAAGTAATGACATACGGCAAACTAAAGGAAAGAGCTCATTTTTAACAAAATAGTTTTTTTTTTATTTTTCTTATGTTACCTACCTCATCATCATCTGCCTAGCCTTTTCCCAACTATGTTGGGGTCGGCTTCCAGTTTAACCGGATGTAACTGAATACCAGTATTTTACATGGACCTACTGCTTATCTGACCTCCACAGCCCAGTTACTGGGTAATACGATACCCCTTGGTAAGACTGGTTGTCAGACCTTGGAGCATCTGACTACCCGTAACGACGGGACCCACGGCTTAACGTGCTTTACGAGGCATGGAGTGGTCTCGGATGTAAAGATGGTCACCCATCCACAGACCAACCGCGGCAAGCGTAGCTTAACCTGATGGATTGACCTGTGCGGCTGTTATTATTTAGCTGGGCCCGGGTTATGTTACCTACCTACTAAACCTTAACTGATTAATTGTTCAAAATGATGACCATTGTTTTCAATACATACCTGGATTCGTCTCAAGGATTGTACTGCATTCAGCATTACAATATTATTGATTCCATTAGAATAAAGTGGAAATGGAGTGTAAATGGTGTTCAAGTGGATAGTTGCTTGTCTGTTGCCACTGTAGTTAAATAAAAGTAAACAAAAAAACCACATGACTAAGTTAACTGACTAGACATTATACCAGTCTATTCAGTTGTCATACTATGATACAGTTGTACTCTTCAATTTAGCAACATTATTTATTTATTTATTCATAGGAGAACCAACAGCTATAACAGAAGCATAACAATATGTATAATTCATTAAAAAAGTTGCTAAATTGAAGAGTACAACTGTATCGTAGTATGACAACTGAATAGACTGGTATAATGTCTAGTCAGTTAACTTAGTCATGTGGTTTTTTTGTTTACTTTTATTTAACTACAGTGGCAACAGACAAGCAACTATCCACTTGTGTTTCCTTTTTAGGGTTCCGTACCCAATGGGTAAAAACGGAACCCTATTACTAATACTCCACTGTCTGTCTGTCTGTCTGTCACTAGGCTTCTCATGAACCGTGATAGCTAGACAGTTGAAATTTTCACATTTGATGTATTACATTTAGTCGGTTAACTAAGTCATGTGGTTTTTTTTAACTACGTAAACCTATGCAGTATAGGCTTAGACAATAATTTAACCAAGCATATTGATGGGGCTCCAAAGGTGAAACAAACATTTAAATTAGTGACATTAGAGTCCCAATTTATCAATCATTGTTAATCAGTTATTGCTGCTGTGTGCCTGAACTTTATGTTAAAAAAAAACAATAATTCTCGATTCTACTTACCAACATCAGTTTCAAAATCTTGCAAATGCTTATTTGCCTCAGCGAAAGCTGGCTTGTAGCCGACATCCCAGCCATGTTCCTTCCGATGCTCTTGCATACGTTCCTTCAACTTTGTTGGGTACAAACTGAATGGGTGTAAAATTCCCACTCGCCATGATCCTGAGGGATTCTTCCATAGCTCTGGAATCTATGGGAAACAATATTGGAAGAAAGTATTATTTATTAAATCCTTTTAATATTAGTAACAGAAAAGATATAGATTATTACAAATATTCTTGATTTACCTTAGGTATTTGAATGTTTAATTTTAAATTATTAAAAGTGTTGATACTAACATTGTAAATTTATTAATTATTATGACTAAAGGGAACAACTTAAAATGTTTTTCTTTCTCATCAAGCCTAAATAAAACATGTTCTTTGTTTGCCTTAGACTAATTGGTGACTTGCATTAACCAGTAGTATAACCAAGAAGTAATTAATGGTAGCAGCAATTGATTTAGTATAAAGGGAATCTGTAATACGTTCTAATTACACCAAACAAGGCCATAACCACTTAGAAAAAACATACATTGTAGTCAAGTTACAAAAGTAACTTGATGATAATAATTAGATTTAATAATCCACTCATTGGCACCTACTGTATCCTATAAAATATCCGAAGTATTGACAATGTCGATTATCATTGCAATGAACATGCCAAACAAAGGAAAAGTCGGAAAAAAATCTATTTCCACCAGAATTTACCTTAAGTTTGCGGCCCGTGAGACCGGTAATGCATCCATCGGTGACTTTTTTAATGACAGTACTAGTATCCACATCGCCGCAGCCGCTGCAGTCGTACCTCTCAATAACCTTCGTTTCACCCGTACTTGTTACCTGCAACCTCAGCAATACTTAATATCGGCCAAAATTGCAATAAAAGTGCAACTAAACAAATCGTGACATGACAGTTTTTTACCGTAAGTCCAACAGCAGCAGGGTCCACGCCCGAATCGAAAATAGCAATAACGGTGTCTCTGCCATCATAATTTGCATTTTTGTTGATGAATGAAACGACTCCTGTCTCTTTTTTCGGCAATAATCCCCAAACGGGGAAATCACAGTCGATCGGAGCGTCTGCCATTTTTGATGACCCGATAACTAGTGTTGCCAAGAAAAATTAACATCCCAGAAATTAAAAAAATAATGTAGTGTTTCCATAATAAAACCTGTTAAATTGAGTCAAGTGAGAATCGATAGTTAGTGTGCATACCACAGAACACTATTACCACACCCCGGACACTCCAAACAACGCTCGCAAAATAATTACCTACTACTACTACATTAAAAAATGACGTTTGTATACGTATGAATGTGTGCGTGCGGTACTTGTGTTTGCGAGCGCTCTTTAGTCTCGAGCGCGACGGTAACCTCGAAGTGCGGGGTGAGGTGCGGTAACTGATGTTAGTGCGGGGAACGGAGTGGCCTTTCTGTACGTAGTACTTTAAGTATGGAAAGAGTCGGATTAATCTACGGATTGAAAATCGGATGAGCCCTTTGACTTCCCCTCGACAGCAAATAGCTGTTGGAAGAATAGCGGGCGTCTATTTGATTTAAACTGACAAAATTTTCGGGTTTTGGACTTGTGAACAGCATTGAGAAGACTCCTACGATAACAATAATTAAGTTCGATACGATACGGAAGCATATCGAGTGTTTGTTAATAAGGGGGCTGGCAACACTGGCCACCTACCGAGCGATAGAATATTATTTTGACAAAAATCATGTTTGCTATATTATCACAGAATACGTCTTAATAGTATACTGAAAGGCCACTCCCTTCCCAGCGCTCATATCAGATACCGCACCTCACCCCGCACTTCGAGGTATTCGTCGGCGACTCTTTAGCAAGGGCGCTCGCAAACCGCAGTCCCAAAGCTGGTTTCTATAATATAGATTTTCATCGTGTTTGAACTAACCGCGCTTGCGTCGCTCGTGTATTTAAGAACGGTGCTTAAATTTTCCGTTCTGAAACCCGGACGGAAAATTTAAGTACGTGTGCGCTGGAGAGAACATTTTGTATGAAATGCGTGCATTCGGGGTCTCCGAATCTGAATTCCGAAACTGAATTCCGAATCAGGAAACCGGACGTATGCGGCCTGCCTTAGCCAAAACTCATGGCCGGGCGGTTAGTCAGTAGCATGGTCACTGGTGATGGTGATCACTGGTCAAGTGGTCAGTGGTGAAAATGGTGTTGCCATCGGAAATATATCGTATTTTCGAAACTTGATATTTTATTTATTTTACACCGATATATTACTGTATCAAAATAATAGATATCGCCAAAAATATCGATAAATAGATATTTTTTCTACAAGCCTAGACCACCTTTGTCTGAAAAACACTTTTAGAAGGAGGTTCAAACACAGTCTCATCGTTAAAATAAACTTATTACACCTCCTTGTCAGTGCTGCTCACAAACATACATTAAAAGAAAAATGACACAATAAAGATGACAATACTGTCATAAAATTAAAGTACCGTTTTGTACTAGTAAGGTATTTTGTTTAGAAATAATGTGGTATAATATTCTTCCAGGGGGAATTATTATTGTTGGTGCTCTTTCATTTGCAGGATACGGGCTCTGGTGGACTCATTATTTAATAGTCGGGAACGTAAGTCACAAAAATTATTATCACAAAGTTCAAAAAGGTATTGCTTATTCAGCATATAATATTTCCAATTCTAGGACATAGGCCTCCTCTGACTCCTCTATGTAAGAGATATTGGGCCATAATCAATCAGGCGTCCTGTGGGCCCAGTGCGGGTCTTTGATCAAATTTTAAATTGAAGGAAAACAACTATGGCAGTTAAATAGTAAGTTATGGCCTATTCCTTTAGGCCTGTGTCCCAGCGGGTACGTATCAAAATCCCGAAAGTTCATAATACCTATGATTGAAATACCGACGTCCAAAACACCGAAATTCAAAATACCGAAAGTTTTAAATGCCGATAGTCGTTATATCGAAACACAAAATACCGATGTTCAAATGCCCGAAAGGACGAAATCGAAATCCCGAATGGACGAAATACCGATGGATGAAATCCCAAAGAGCAGCGACGCAGTTTCCCGCGATTACTCATATATACCTCAACGAACGCAATAGACGACGTAGGATGCAAGAGCGAGCGAAGGGCACCCCGAGGTTCGGTTTGGTTAGGTTACTTTAAACCCTTTACACAGAAATAGGGGCCCCGCGAAGCGGGGCTCCGTCGACTTAGGATGCAAGAACGAGCGAAGGGCACCCCGAGGTTTGGTTTGGTTAGGTTACTTTAAACCCTTTACACAGAAATAGGGGCTCTATTGTTGGTTTTGTGCCATCTATATTCTTACAATTGGAAATATGTGTTTTCTCGGAAACGGTGGCAATTTCGGGATTTGGTACTTCGGGATTTTAAACTTTCGGGCAAATGAACTTTCGGGATTTAAAACTTTCGACCAAACAACCATTCGGCGTTTCAATTATCGGGATTTCGTCTATCGGTATTTTAAAATTCGGTCTATTAAAATTCGGGATTTTGATACGTACCCGTCCCAGCAGTATGAATATTATATGCTGACTAGCTTCTGCCCCCACCCTGTCCGCGTGATCGTTTCGCCCTCCCCCTATTCACCCTCTTAGGGGGGAATTTCGAAAAACCCTTCTTTAGTGGATATCTACTCTTCACAAAGAACACACCCTCCAAATTTCATGTCTCTAGGACCAGCGGCTTAGGCTGTGCGTTGATGGGTACACTACATTAATACGAAAAACTTTATTCCGAAAGTCACAAAGACGAATTTCAAAATACCGATTGTTATAATTCCGAATGGTTCAAAATTCCTTTTATAACAACTCCGATTTATCATTAATCCTATTTTAATAATTCCGAAATGTCAATATCCCTAACGTTTATAATTACTATTCTCAAAATACCGAGTTTCAATAGATCGAATAACAAAAAGTCCGATAAAACATCAAAAATACGAATTCCGATTATTAAAATACCGATCAATTAGAATTCCGAAATAATAACGCTTTGTAAAACTGACTAGCAAGACAAATAAACACATATTTCCAAATGTAAGAATATAGATGGCACAAAACCAACGATAGAGAGATATTTCTGTGTAAAGGGCTTAAAGTGACCTAACCAAACCGAACCTCGGGGTGCCCTTCGCTCGCTCTTGCATCCTATGTCGACGGAGCCCCGCGAAGCGGGGCCCCTATTTCTGTGTAAAGGGTTTAAAGTAACCTAACCAAACCGAACCTCGGGGTGCCCTTCGCTCGCTCTTGCATCCTATGTCGACGGAGCCCCGCTTCGCGGGGCCCCTATTTCTGTGTAAAGGGTTTAAAGTAACCTAACCAAACCGAACCTCGGGGTGCCCTTCACTCGTTCTTGCATCCTATGTCGACGGAGCCCCGCTTCGCGGGGCCCCTATTTCTGTGTAAAGGGTTTAAAGTAACCTAACCAAACCGAACCTCGGGGTGCCCTTCGCTCGCTCTTGCATCCTATGTCGACGGAGCCCCGCTTCGCGGGGCCCCTATTTCTGTGTAAAGGGTTTAAAGTAACCTAACCAAACCGAACCTCGCGGTGCCCTTCGATCGCTCTTGCATCCTACGTCGTCTATTGCGTTCGTTGAGTTCAGGTGCGGTAACGGTAACGGAAATAATTCGGAGTATTGAAAATCGGAATGTCGTTTTTCGGACCGAGAACCCATCGAGCATTTGATTCTTCGAACATATGAAAATCGGAAAACAAACAAGTCGCATTTATGACTTTCGGTAAAATAAATTTCGTGATTTTTAATAATAGACATTATGATTCTTAGGTATTATGAAATTCGGACTTTTGAAAATCGGAACATCGAAATTCGGAATAAAATATTTCGGAGTATTTGGGTGTTCCCGTGCGTTGATATATAAATCAGTCAGGACTTCGAATTCTATATATTAATTATAGCACTTTGCCCGCGACTTCGTCCGCGTGTATTTCGTACTTTCCTCTAAAAATTTCACAAATGTATGTTTATGATCATAAGTATTCGGGCCAATTTTTAAGTTTCACCCGACCTCCGGGGTGGGAGGTCAGGGAGTGTGGGATTTTTACCTCACTAAAACCACCTCTGCCCCGGTGATCATCATCAGCACATAAGGATGGTCCGGATAGTTATGCAGGATGGACGGACATAACGAAATTATAAGGGTTCCGTTTTTGCCATTTGGCTACGGAACCCTAAAAAGGGGTTGACGTGAAAGTGTAGGTACATACGAGTACATACAAACGTGGCTACTTTTCTAAGGGCTATACTGAAAATGGAGGAGATTATAATGGTCCTATGGTGGATATTTAATTTTATGGCGGTTATGTACCTTCTGTGTTAATTTTTTATAGACTAGAGTTTTGTGTTAATTTTTTGTAGGGTTTTGTAATTACTATGAATAGGTTTGTACCTGTATGAATTTGTCCACTTTCCACTTGGTCACACTGTTGTTGCTTGCAATATTTTGAATCGAAGTCTGGCAACACGCAGTTTACTGTCATTCGAATTCCGAAATTGTTGCTACTGTGCGTCCGATAATTTGCTAATATGTGGTACGAAATTCTGCCCAGCGCCTTCATTATCACGGCTGCCCTAGGTTTGCCAGGCTGGGGTCTATATCACATCCACAATTTAACAATAGGCAACGTAAGTTCACTTAGAATAACATGTTAGATAACAACCCCCCAGTACAGTGTTCTTCCATAGATCACACAGAGTTCAAAATCAGCTCAGTTTTGGGTTCACAGATAATATATTGTGTGTATGTAGTCAGACAAATCATTCGTTGTGAATAGATTCTAAAGAAATCTAAGAATGTAGCTAAAACATAATATTGTTTTACAAATGCCATAATGTAATCATTGAAGATGACAATAGCAGGCCTCTATCATCGCCTTGCTGAATTGATGGAATCTAAAACCAATGTCAAGCTGTAATGGTTTAAACAATTATTTCATTTGTTTTGCAGCACTACAGACGCAACCTTGATGACAGATGGGACCGTCAGTTGTACCAACGGGACTTAAGGCTGACTGGAAATCCCTACAAAGTTGCGGTAAGAAACATTTGTTTTTATACCTATTATCTAACATTTCAATGGAAGCAATAAATGCTTGCCTTCACATTTTGTTGATAAGAACCTAAGATCTCCAAGAAATTAATTATTGCCAGACGTTAATTTGTTGTGACTGATATACCTCCTTAACAGATGTTCTATTACTAAAATAACATTTTTATTTTCAGGGACTGGAAACAATTAAGGATGATGAGAGTGGTAGGTACATCAGCGAACAGGTCTCGCACAAATACTATGCGCTTCAGCAATCATCGTCTCCTATGTGTGTTCAACAAATGTTGTAGATGTAAACTTATGACATCAGCGAACAGGTCTCGCACAAATACTATGCGCTTCAGCAATCATTGTGTCTCCGATGTGTGTTCAAAAAATGTAGATGAAAACTTATAATGACAGCTGGAATAATAATAATAACCATGGAAGTAATGAGTACTGAACTATTTTGTATTTCCATGCTTAAAAAATTAACTACTACTATTAACTCTTCAACACTAGATGATGAGGTACGATTATATAACCTAAAAGAAAGCTTCATACAAATGACAATGATAGGTACCTATCTTTGCCTGTAGTAATTTTATATATTACTAGCTTCTGCCGGCGTCGCCCGCGCCATGGCGGAAATTATCCCACGGGAACATGTACCTAGCCAAAAATTAGCCTATATGTTACTCCATAACATCAGCTATCTGCTAGTGAAAGTCGCGTCAAAATCCATCTAGCCGTTTCGGAAATTAGCCGGAACAAGCAGACAAAAATTATCAAAATTAACTTTTGTTGTAAGTAGCATAATATACTTTCTTAAGCATTTAGTAAAATGCTGTTATTTTGATATTACAAACAGACACTTCAATTTTATTTATTTGTATAGATATTAATCCGACAAGCTCCGCTAATGAGACACAATAAAATTGATTTTCTATTGTTTCGTCACCGATCGGTAACGCGCGGGCTTGTCCGGTAAATAATTTAACATTATTTTTGTTTGGCTGGCACTTCTAGATTTAGTATAAAAATATATGGCTGCTAAATGATTGTGCCCTTGCCTCAGATGGGAGGTTACTCTCTGGTGCGACGACATTCATACTAAGGGCTGATTTTTCCAACGCCAGTTTTATCGGAGGAATAATTTTGAATTATGACAGGTCTTCGATACAAAAACTTGCAGATGTCCATTTCATTCCACAAATAAAAATTATCTGTTGATTGTAAAATCAGCCCTAAGTCAGACAATGATTTCTGAAAAGTTACATTTGTTTTAATCAATATAGGTACCTCCATAAAATATAAATACGTTATACAGGGTATTATTTTGTTCTAAAATAACCTTTTTTAATTTCAGGTAATGAGAAAAAGAAGTAAAGATCACAGTACATCATAGTAGACCTAATTAAATTATGTACTAGATATTTCTGTTGTTAATAAATTGCTTTTAATGTATGCCTTTAATTTTTATAACAAAATAATAGGTTCTCTTATATAAGTCTTTGTTTATACACTTACTGAAAACAAAATATTACCTACACTTTGAAATGAAAATGAAAAATGTTTTTGTCCCAAAACAGTTAAGTCGCCGAAATGTGCATAACTTCTTCCATAGATATAAAAGTACTCTATGGATTCAGTGAGTGGTACTTTACTAGAAAAGTTACTTCTTATTTTCATCCAAATATGTTCTGAATGCAGCCACAGATCCATTCTCCTCAGGTTCAATTTTAACTTTGACTTGACTTATTACCGAGTGACTTTCATTGTTTTTATTATAATAGGTTCTGACTGAGCTTAGTCTAAAAGGTTCTAATGCAGCCACAAATCCATTCTCCTCAGATTCAATTTTAACTTTGACTTGACTTATTAACGAGTGACTTTCATTTGTTTTTATAATAGGTTCTGAGCATAGTCTATTAGGTTCTAATGCAGCCACAAATCCATTCTCCTCAGATTCAATTTTAACTTTGACTTGACTTATTACCGAGTGATTTTTGTTTGTTTTTATAATAGGTTCTAAGTTAGTCAAGTTATCACATTCATTTGTTCTAACTACATTGGAACTAATAAAAGGAAAATCACCATCGGAAAAATGTGTTTTTCTATAATGTAGGTGCATAGAATATTTTCTTACAAAGAATTGGTCACACTTTGGGCAAACAAATACTCTACTGTGCTTTTTCAGAACCTTTGGATTCAATTGGACAAGTCTAAGCCTTAAAATTTTACCATTTTCATTTGCTCTGTAATTAGATCTTGGAACTTTCATAGCAGGTTTATTAATGAACTCATATTCATATTTACATTGTAGGTTTTGAAACTTGCGGTAAGCAAGTAAACCTGTACTTGCAGTACTGCATGAGTTATAACCTCTGTATCCAAAGTTTTCTGTATTTATGTAAACAAATCCGGCCTTAACACTTTTTGAATTAGTTTGACATATTATTTCAGCACCATTCTTGAGTCCATCTATAATGTGGCCAAGCTTCTGTAAATTATCTTTACATTTAGTGTAGAACTTGTAACTGTTTATTGCTCCTGATGAACATTCATTGCATACTGCATTAAATATTGATAGTTGGTCACTTATCTGAAACAAATTTGATTTTATTTGGGTAGGTATGATGATCTTATAACTTATTCCACAGAGCATGTATAAGCCGCGCAGATAGAGAATAGATCTGAAAATGGCGTCGGCTCGCATGCGTTCTCGCTCTTTCTCTATCGCTGTCTATACTCACACAGTGAAGTACGCGCTACAAAAAAAAATAGTCAGTCAGGATTCGCTTTTTACGCTACTTGACGCACTCCGAGTTATTGTTAAATTCGTTCCGTTATTTTGTTGTTTTCGTTGATATTCATTGTTGTTTTTGTTGAGTTTGATTGTTATTTGTTTGCGTTACGTTTGATTGTTATTTATTTTCGTTAAGTTTTTGTTACGAACGTTGACATTTTGTGATTGATTGACAATGGCTTCACGAAAACGTGGAAAGATTCTTCACAGTGATGCACGTGAGATTGTTTCTGGTCTAGTGTGCATACCTATCACACACGTCGGCGACGTCTCAGACGTGTGCGTCGGTCTAATATAGCTCCGCCTTTACTTTACTGGCCTAAGGGATAAGAACGTGACTTTATGTATATATGTGAGGTGGTATTTTTGTAATATGATTCTGATATGTCACAATTAATAAAGACAAATTTTAAAATCCAGTGATATTAATGTACCCTTGCTCCTTATTTATTTAATATTTTTGTCATTATTTCTACTATTATTAACTAATAATATTAAAAAAGAATAACATATAACAAAAAAAGTCAATAAAAATCGATGTTTGAGAACTTGTTTTGCCAACCGTACCATGCGTACCCGCCGCCATTTTCAGATCTATTCTCTATCTGCGCGGCTTATAACCACTTATTCAAGGTCAACACTGATAGTCGTTTTTACATTTCAATGTATAAGTCATTACCATTAGAGGTTCACCAGGCTTTGGTACCTATGAGTAGTAAGGGAGAGCTGTTGGGCCGCAGATGATTTGTATTTTAGATTCGTACGCAACAGAACATCTGGCAAAGTAATATTTTTAACTACCTATATTTCTGTCTAGTCCTCATTGGAAATCTAGCGTGATGAGTAGCCTAGTTGCCAGAGTGAAGTATGAAAACATCATCAAATCTCGTATGTAAATAGGTAAGTAAGTATAGTTTTTACCTCCGGACCCAAGATAGTCGTAAGAATATCAGTCATGTAAACTTCGTGGTAAGTATTATCGTGTTGCTTTACAATAACTTTGTCTTCTATGTGAACCGCGCAGTCGGCTACGGTTTTGAAGCATAGGCAACAGAAATGGTTTTGTCTTAGTATCATGCTGTTAACAACACTGCTCTTTATTTGTTGCATTTTGCAAGAATCAATTATTATAAGTCAATGGCAAGAATAGATTTCGTTGCACTTTTCATAAGAATAATTTTATTTGGTTCTGTTTTAAAACTTGCAAACAATGAAACTTTCAGTTCAGTCCATAGAATATAGATTTATAGTTCAGTCTATCAAAAAGTACTCTTATGTTGATCTATGAGTACTCAGCTCTGTGCTTTCAATCTAATTTAGGGTGCATTCTGAGTTAGGACTGTAATCGATATCATCGATTTGAGCGTGCTTAAACCCGTACCGAATTAGGTTTAAGCACGCTCAAATCGATTATATCGATTACATTCCTAACTCGGAACGCAGAGTAAAAATTATATTTTTCTTGGGTGTCAAAACGCTTCACGACGACTTGTTGTTGTAGCAGGCAACATCGCGCGATATGACGTCACGTATTGAATACAGAGAAACGAAAAATACAGAAAGGGTCGTTCCGGAACTCTAATCCGAATATATTGCAGTGGTATCATAATTTTTATATCTGTCGTAGCCTTTTTTTTATTATGGATGGGAAATCATCAAATGACCCCTCCCGATCTGGGTGGAGCGGAAGGGAGTGTCAGATCATACTGACTAAAAAAAAACCCATCCGTGTTCCTTCCTAAGCCCTTTATGTTCCGGGGTAGTGGTAACCCTTTCGGACAATCCCGCACCCCCGGCAGGCTTCGGCCCTGACAGGCCCCTTCCTTTATCTGTCGTAGCCTGGATTCTGGATCTACAGAAGCATATTGAACTGGAGATAGGCGAAGGTTTTTTATTCTTGGTGTTTCCATTTCGGGAATTTACATCTTTTATGATTGGGATTTTTTGTTTAATCTATGGTTGAATTGAAACTGACAGTCTGTGTTGACGTTTGTTGCCTTTGCAGATGTTTACAAAATAGAAAAGTACTTACTATAATATGGATAACTGTTTTGTAGACATCACAATAGAATTCTTAGCGGTCGCCTTTCACAGCATTCTGTATTACGCGTCAGTTTACCCTAAAAGTGTCTTTGAAACTCGTAAAAAGTACAATATTGTTGTGCATCGTTCAGTTCATCCTGAAGTGAATCAGTATCTTGATCTGTGCCTGAAAAGTATAGGAGAATGTTTGAAGAATGACCAACTAGGTTGTGTGGAGTTTGTAGTTACAGATAATGAATACAAACCTTTATTGAAATTTGTGTTTCAATTTGATAAGAACAGTTACTTTGACGAGACAATTGATGCATATTTGGTGCAATGTGAGCAGAATTTGAGGGCTTTTTGCTTAAAGATTTCCTCAGTGAATAATAACTTTAAAGACTTGCCAGAAGATTGCAGTTTCTCAATATACATTCATACCAATGAGTCCAATGCTGTTGCCATGTCTACCAATCCTGAATTCGAAGAGTTCCCGCTGGTTGAACTTAGTGAAAAGCAAGAGGAGACAGATAGAATAATTCCACTCAGCAGGTTTTCAATAAGGAGTTATGCTGTAGATAGTTATGTGGAGTTGAAGTAGGTGTTGTTAGTATTATTGGACATAAGTAGAAAACTTAATAATACTTTGTAAGTGTACACAGCATTTATTTTATGTCTGCTCTGGCTATAATGTACCTTCACTTAATTAACACTTTGTATGCTAGAATGTGGATCCGCTTGAGACACAATGGCTAATTGTTTCTTCAATTACGACATTCAACCCGTTAAGGATGTGGCACCCTGAATAATTCCTGCAGATTGAATTGGCATCCTGCATGGCTGAATAAGAATTTGTAATAAAAGTGAAACTAAGCAAGTTTGACAAGAAGCAGACTGGACTGAATAAAAACTTTGTTACAAGTGTTACAATGTGCTGTTGAATTTTACCTAGTGTGTATGGTGCTAATTGTTACTTAACTATTCCTAACAAATAATATAAGTAGTACATATTTATAATATACAATGCTTTATATTTTTAAATGTTTTTTTTTTTTCTGTTTTGTTTATAAAAAAAACATTTAAAAATGTAATTTACAAGTATTTATCTGAAATAAATAAATGTTATCCATCTTTTAATAAAAAATAGTCAATACAATCATTAGTTTTATTAGTAATAAAATAATTTGTATTTGATTTTGGCTCTTATTACAGAACCTCACTCAAGACTTGAGCATTACGTAAAACTAGTTTTAACCAATCAAAAGGCTTGAAACTAGTTTTAAATAATGCTTGAGTCTTTAACTTTATGTCCATAATAAATGCTTCTCAGCAAAATCTCAACAAACACCATCTTCATTCTTCAACTTTACTTTCAAACATCTCAATCTTGAGTATATCTCATCCCAGTCCACATAAGCTCCTATTAATTGCCGCACATTGTTCTCACTGTCTTCATACGCGTTCCGACCATGCAACAACCTTATATTATTAAAGCAGAGTATTTCTCCAGCCTTAGTTTTAAACCTCGCGGCGAACTTATGGTTCAAAGCTAAGAACATGCCATGAGCCTCATACCATGGCTTCACTAACTCAATCGGCCCAGGGAACTGACTACCTCTTTGAGGAATCGAGAAGTTAATTCGAGTTATTTCGCCGTGACGATCTAAGCAGATGACGGGTTCACGATGCAGTTTAAAGAATTCGTTGCCGTCTTCTGTTCCAACATCCCTCCACTCGATTTCTGTGTCAGTGAGAAGCTTATATTGATCTGGGTGATTCTCCTTCATATAATCAGCGACATAGTGGCAGTCCGACAGCAAATTCTCACCTCCTCGACTAGCTGTTTGTACTAAACAATGTAATAAATTAGCTCCCGGACAATACTCGTAGTAGGGCAGGTCAGTGTGTAGCTGTAGATTACTCGATAAGTAGGCGACGTTACTCGTGTTCGGGACATTCCGCACAACGAACTTGACACCGTAGTGCGTCCTCTTTGTAAACCCTATTTTATTCACAACAGCGTCAATAGCTGTTTCGGAGTCTGGAGTGTTCTGAATCAAAGCGACTCCGTAAACAGATAACTTGTATAGCCAGTTGTACAGAGCTTCATCGGAATGTAATACCTCGTTGTAATCATGTTTGGAAAATATTTTATCGAAGTCTTCTCTGTGCCACGTAATCTTCTGAGGTTTGTAGATAGTTTCGGTGTAATTCTTCTGATTTTCTGGCGTGAAACCTCTGAATTTGAGCCAGTTCAAATTGTATACAGATGTGTGTCCGTCGTTCCAGGTGACTTGCAGAGAATTTTGGTCCTTAGAGACGTCTTTCGGTTTTACATTTAGGTTGAAATTGCTCCAATCCAGAATCCGGCTTTTGGCTGAGGTATGATAGCACTGTTCACATTGGCAGTTTTCTCGTAACCACACGTATGGGAACTGTAAAGATTCACCGCGAATGTCTATGTTGAGTAAATCGTCCGTTTTATTTTTGTATAAAACATTCTGAGTGTGAATTAGTTTGTTACAAGATGCGGTTGGCAACGATTTAGTAAAGTTTTTCGCCCTCGCAGCGAGTCTCAAGGTGAACATGTTGACGTGCCGAGCGCGCGGGCGCCACACTGAGATAAAACTGTGATATAATTTATATTCATTATGTTAATGAACTGAGATGTTCGGGTTGATATATCAAATAGTCATCGTGTGAGATAACGATGTGTGTAGGCGAATATTTGGATACCTACGCTAGTTTAGAGAGGCAAACGATAAGTGCCATCTTCCATCTAATCATCAGAGTGATTATTTTCTCAGATAGCTCACGTTCTTGCAAACTCTCTTAGAAACGTCCGTTCAAAACCGTGGCAACCGGAGTTCTAAACCGGCTTTCGTTTTCGATCGGCCCTATTGTTGCTGAAATAATCTTAATTTCACCTAATAATAATTATCTCAGTACCCATGGTAGTACCTACTAATTACTAAAAGAATTAGGAGATAAAAGACCGAGTATCAACTGACATTTTGTTTCACTTTCGCGTTAGGTACCTGTCTCGTTAAGGCGAATGGGTAGTTGTAGCCCGCGAAATTCAATTTTTCTTACGTTTTTTGCAATTTTCAGGTCAGTGTCAGGTTGTATCTTGATGAAAATTTGATTCGCGACTATAACAGGTACGTATTCACAGAATTATAATCATCAGAATCATTAATACATCTGTTTAAGTTAGATTTCTACCACCAACACTTTTCCATACGAGATTTGTTCTTAACGGTAGAAATCTAACTTAGGAAGATGTATTAATGATTCTAATTATTATAATTCTGTAAATACGTACCTGTTATTGTCGCGAATCATATTTTGATCAAGATACAACCTGACACTGACCTGAAAATTGCAAAAAACGTAAGAAAAATTGAATTTCGCGGGCTACAACTACGCATTCACCTTCGCTACTTGACGAACTGACATGACCTTGAATCGTCCCAGTTCTCGCATTTCTCAAACCTACTGACACAAGCGGGACTCGAACCCGCGACCGCTGGTGAACTGTGACTATGCTCCGACCGCTGAGCTACCGTCATCAACATTCTCTTGCCCTTATCCCAATTTATTTCTGGTCGGCGGAACATATCGCTCATTTGGAGAAACATCGACGTAACTGCTACTTTTTTTTACGTCTATGCTTTCCTAACGTAAATACACTTTCTAAGTTTTTTAAGCTTTGGCATATTTAACTCATTTTTGAGAAAAAATATATTTACGTTGATGTTTCTCCAAATGAGCTATATTATTTTTCTTCCATATTTCTCTATTAGTCGCCATCTCAGTCACCCCCTTTCTGGCCAAGTCCATCCATAGTTTCTTTAGTCTTCCCCTACTCTTATACCACCACTAAGCTATCGTTTACCGTCCCAAATGCTTTTAAATCTCTACAAAATATTGTAGAAGCAAGATTAACAACGATAAAGATATTTTTTCGCTAACTTACGCTTCCGGAGACCTTGCATTCCTTAAGTTAGACAATGGTTACAGTAGTTATTAAAACACTTGTTATAGAACACTATTTTAATGTGCAAAAAGTAACATAAAAATTAAATACACTAACACTATGAATAGTAACATTTCAGGGTAAAACAAAACGCCTGCTAATCTATTTGTTGCAAAAAAAAGGTTGCATTGTATTTTGTAAATACGATGATAGATATTTCATTTCGTAAGTGGTCATGATTGGACTAGTAATATAAATGATTAATTACTGAATACAATTATTGAGAGTGCATATGAGTAGTAAATGGTCTATTGAGGTTTTTATTCCAAGAACTAACCAAACATACATTAACACTTGGTATACAAAAAAAAAAAAAACTATCGATTAAATAATAAGCATATAAACTTGATCACTAACACTGAAAATTAACTGTGTTGAAACTGTTTTATATTCGAAATGGTAACAGAAAGTAAAAAAAATATTTTGTAAAATTTTAATATATTTTTAAACAGGAAGACACGACATTTGATGCCTACAAAATAATTAACAATTTATGTACAGTCACTTCCAGTCTTACTGGTAATCAAATCGTGATTTACTGTCGAATCACATAAATAAAAAACTATATAAGCACAACACTAGCAAAGTAACCTATCACGAGTATGTATTTATATTTAAGTAAAAACCTAGCTTCACAACCAAGTAGATTTTTTTGTTAAAAATAAATATTTTTATTAAAATTACTTAAACAATCTAGAAGCACATCATCCACGCAAAATGAGTCACACTGTACCGTAGTGGTGTAAACAAATATCGATATTAACTAAAAGACCTTTGAACATTCTACATCAAAATTAATTGGTATGTTGACAACAGTTTCTAGTACTTCAATCATAATTAAAACTACTAAACATTAATGTTTGATCTGTACTTTGATTTTATGGTAGGCGTTGCTAAGCACCCCTCGTATGTTCCAGATGTCTGCAAACCTCTCGGGTTGAGTGTTGAAGTTGCTATCTGTCGCCTTTGCCCATAATACGAGCTGAAACAATAAAATATTAGCTTCCGTTCTCTGGGGTCAAGTGTCTGATTTGTAAATCTCATATTAGATATTGTGATTGGTAGTCAAATATTATAGAAACTAGAAAGGCACCATGAAATTGAACATGTGATTTGGCAGTACCTACAGGATGGCAAGGACATCGACGTGCAATCTAAAACCATGAATATTTAGTCGGCCCCCTAGCGTAGAAAAATTTCCGAAGGTAATCAAAAATACATAAAAAATCTGTTTCATAGAAAAGTGCAACACCTACGCGGTCAAAATGTATGGAACAGCTAATAAAAAAAAAATTTACGACGAAAAATTTCAACGCAGGGGGTTCATGTCCCTGCCACCCTGTATACAGATTCAAAGTTTGAATATACTCCAAAAACTCAGGGCTTGTCACTCCTACACATATTGTGCATTTCAAAGTAGTCCTTACAACCCAATATTGAAGAGTGTAGAGGGGTCACGAGGTAAAAAAAAATAGCACGACACTGCTCTCCACAATCTCTCGGTACCCCAGGCCCTAACCCTGTAATTGGTATCTAATGGAACCATCGTTTAAGCCTGGACGTTTGACCCTACCTCCTTCTGGCCCTTTTCCACCGGTATCCTAGCCGTCCACAGAGTCCACGCATAGTGTTGCTGAGGCGGCGCATCATCGGACTGCATCTCGTCAGCCTGCAGCCACGTCGCGCCGCAGTCGGGCGAGATGTCCACACGCAGCACCTTGGCTCCGCCGCCGGAGTAGGCGTAGCCTGGTGGCGGAAAAGAGGTGTATCAAAAATGAAATTAAAATTATGAATCCTGAATTAAGGATTTCAAAACAGAGCAGCTCTAAAAATGTTATCATAAATCACTATAGCAGTCCTCCAAAACTACTTGCGAGGAGAAGGGAATAAAATAATTTATTTAAATGGCTCCGCATCAGCACTCTTTGAAAGTTCAAAAAAGTTCCACCACATCCAAAATACCCATTAGAAAATGGTTAAGGGTGGGACGAATTACTAATTTGAGCCAGGAAGATGTAGGTTAATAAACTCCCCTAAACATATGTCTGCAAAACAGCAAAGCTGTCTGCTAAGCTATAGTAATTTGAACCTTATTCCTTACCTCTAACCTCCACGCATCCATTCTGTGCAACTACAGTATCTCCGTCCGCCGGGTCGCATATAGCGGACGTGACGGGCAGGCTGTATATCGGTGGAGCGGTTGCAAAGTCCGCTGTTTCCCATGTCTTGGACGCGTTGAAGGAACGGTAGTCTTTTTGATGCCAGTGGGAGGGACTCTCCTCGTGGGATACTGTTATTGATTCTGTTGGTAGAGGAGAAATATAATTATTGTAGGTACTATGTACGCGTTACTTTTTACCATTCGGAATGGTGAAAACGAGTGATTGTGATGGTAGAAGGTTCAATCACCTCTGCATCTCTTTATTTAAACACAGTGCTTTATTTAAATCTGCTCGGATGTGGTCAGTATTAATTTCACTGTTGCGAGCCGCAATGAACATAACAGCCAATGAACATTTGAAGTATGTTTCAATAGCAACACAGTTTTATTTATTTATTAGCTGCCCCCCGCGGTTTCACCCATATAAGTGTCGATCCCGTGGGATTATCGGGATAAAAAGTAGCCTATATGTTAATCCAGTGTGTCAGCTACCTCCATACAAAATTTCATCAAAATTGGTGCAGCCGTTTGAGCGTGAAGAAGTAACCAACATATAAACTCAAACTCAAAGCATTTATTTCAATTAAACCATTACAGGCACTTTTGAATTGTCAAACTTAAGTAGACACAAACACACACACACTCACAAACTTTCGCCTTTATAATATTAGTGTGATATAAAGGCTTATTAACTAAATACATATACGCATCACCCCCAATATTTGTCATAATAAGGTATTTTTCGTGGGATGTCCATTGCCTATGATTTTATCAAACTTTTAACATCAATGTTCCTACTGTTATCTAATACAAAGACCGAGGTATCCTTACATAGTCGTTCGTGACAGCTGGTCCGTTGGCAGTTAACGACTCCTTTCTTTGAATAACCCTAGTGTATTACAAAAAAAAGCAGTTCCAGCCTTACCCAGCCACTTCACACTCCTGACAGCGGGCGCGCCGGGCACGACAACACGGAGCGGATGGCCGTGGTCCGGCGGCAGCGCCCGGCCGTTCATAGTCGTCGCCAGCACGATGCGGCTGTTAGGGTTCAGGGCTTGTTCCAGGGGGATCGACGTGGAGAAGTTCACGCCAGTCGCGTCGATGTCTGAGCCTGTAAACTGAAGATAACTTCGTTATGAAGTTTGAATGAGAAAAATTTTTAGGACAGAAACATTTAAAGAAGATTCAAATGATGGAGCAACGGTGGTCCAGTGGTAACGGACACGACTTACAAGTTCTAGGTCGTAGGTTCGAACCCAGACAGGCGCTTTACTTTGTAAGGTTCGAACCCAGACAGGCGCTTTACTTTGTAAGGTTCGAACCCAGACAGGCGCTTTACTTTGTATAAATTATTTCATCTCCACTGCTCTCAAAACGGTGATGGAAAACATGGTGGGGAAACCAGCATGTCCTAGAGCAAAAAATTTGAAAACATGTGACATCTACCAACCCGCACTGGGCCCACGTGGTGGAATACGGTCCACTCCCTATCACCGAGAGGTGACATCTACCAATCCGCACTGGGCCCGCGTGGTGGATTACGGCCCACTCCCTATCACCGAGAGGTGACATCTACCAATCCGCACTGGGCCCGCGTGGTGGATTACGGCCCACTCCCTATCACCGAGAGGAGGCCTCTGTCCCAGCAGTGGGAACATTATAGGTTGATTATGCAAATTATGTCCATTTAGTTGGATGTTAATGTGATTTTCATGGTTGTTGTAAACGAACTGAGGGTGAATTAGTTAGATGAACTGACAAAAGTAATCAATCTGCATATTTACAGACAAAATAGGGCTCCTTTTCCCCAAGATTGTCAATGTATAATAGAATCAGCTTAAAAGTTCAATAATAGGTAGGCTCCAGTGCGAAAAAGGGATAGCATTATTTTTCCTGCATAGGTCCATCTCTTTTTCGCATTGGAATAATGATGACTTTAACACTGCCCTTTAAGACCCCAGGTCTTTAACATTTTAACCGCTTGTGTCGCATTTATGCGACACATATTTCCGTGCCCCTACCGCTCGTGTCGTATTTCTGCGACAGTGCCCTTTAAGACCCCAGGTCTTTAAGGATGGCGTCTGTTGAAATGTCTGCCTTAAGCATAATACACAAGATATACGTTACAATGACGTGCTTCCCGACGGTGTTCTGCGTGTCGACGCCGCAGTAGACCAGCACGTCGCGCAGGTACACTCCCTCCCACACCGCGTTACTGATAGCACCGCCTTGCCAGCTGATGCCTTTCACTGGTTTCACCTGCTTTGTAATGGCAAGAAAAGAAAAAAAACCAATCGCAGTCTGAAGTGTCAAAATTAAAGTGAGATATTTTTGGTGCCGTGCTATCGGTAAGCGAGCGCTACATCCAAGTTAGTTGCATTTAATTGGCTATTTAGTATTTTAGGTCCACGTAATGGGAATTATTTCAGGCTCACAAAAAGAGGCGCATTTATTATATGTGTATATTTACTTTTTTAGGACATCAAGATGGGAATTATTTGGGGTGCTATTAAATACCAGTCAAAATTAAACAGTACGAGGTTGTAACGGCGCGTCAAGTTTCAGAAAAAGGTCGGTTTTGTAGAGCGTCGTCTCTGTCACCCATATCTGTGCGACAGTCTCTTTCTAAAGCTAAGTGTGGTGGATACAATAGTTTTCTTGAATGAATCTGATTAAGCTAAAACAAGCATTTCCCACTTTAACAAACAAGATTGAATTTTTGATTCAAGGTAAATTTCTAATACTCAAAACATTTTCACCAAAAAACGAAAACCATTACGTGCTGAAACACTAATCAGTTATCGCTAACACCACAAATCGCTAAATACGTTTACTACTAAACGTATGTAAAACATCTCTGTGTCTGTCAATCGTTTGATGATGGCAGACATAGAATGATGTTTTAAAATTATGTCGGATGCCTGGCAACCCTAAATGCATTTAGTGCTAAAAATGCATTTAGGGTTGCCAGGCGTCCGGATAAAGCCGGAAACAGTCAGGCTTTTTGGTTGCGTGTCCGGCCAAATCAGACGGTATCCGGCCTGTCCGGCTTTTGTCGGGCTTTTTAAATTTGACCAAAGCGTGCGCGGCGCGCCCCCGCCTCCCCACTCTAAGTGTATAATAAATGATAAAAAAACCTAGTTTTACTTAAAAAAAATTGTCGTGTTATACTAAGACTAAAAAATTAAGGGCGTCCTGCTTTTTTACCCAAATGTCCGGCTAAACTGGCTGGTCTGTCCGGCTTTTCGGTTTTAAGACCTGGCAACCGTGATTTGTGGTGCAAGCGGGACTAAAAGCACATGGTTTTAATCCTACCTCATTCATCTCGCTCCGCCTATTCCCCGCACACATGAGCGCGGCGCGCACGCTCGCCTTCGGGAACATCTCCAGCTGTTTGAGACTGAACTCCTTCGTGCGGACGCTGCCGTTCTTAATGATGATCTTCACGTGGTGCCGGGACGATTCCAACTCTGGAACAGGCATGTGTTGACGGACGTAAAATAATTCGCTGGAAAGAAAAGAACAGTGCGAGGTGAGGAGGGAAGGCAGTAGTTATACATAGGTACTTCTGAGTTTACAAAAATCAGCAAGACATGGTTATTTATTAGTTGGTAAGACAGTATTTTGCCATAGTGGCTCATACTTCGTGCAGATGCGAGAGAAGATTATGATGCAAGAAAATAACGTTTTATGTTATTGGGTCCTAGCATCACGCTAGCTCTTAGGAGCCGAGCAAAAACAAGAAAAATCAGAACGAAACGCTAAGCGAAAACGAAGTAATAGCGCGGGCTGGCGATGCGATGCGACGGAGTGGGGCGGGGGAACAAGAGATTTCACGCGGACGAAGTTGCTGACAGAAGTAAGTATTATTATAAATGAAGTATAGTTTGTCAAAGTATTTGTTTCATAGAGTTCTTTGCCGACCGGCTTATCTAAAACAAGTTTTCATGCAGGTTAAAATTATAACATGTACGTGGAGCGAAAGATCAATTAACTGCCAAAAAGAAACATTTAATAGAACACAGTGCACACATTCTTTTCACTTGGGTTGCTAACTATTTATAATATCATTACATCTATACGACCCTAGCGTAGGTTCTACGCAATGTCAACGCCTGCACTACATATACGCTGATAAGAGAAACATTTGAAGGGCCCAGTTGCAGAAGTCCCTTAGTCCAGAAATCGACTTTTACAATAGAGCGAGAAAAACTTAAATATGCGTTGGAAATTTTCCGTCTGAGAAAAGGTTTAAAAATGAAATGTCAATGTATCTATAAAAATAAATAAAATTGGAGTGTCTGTTTGTAATATTAAAATAACCGCTTTTTACTAAATGCATATGGATGTACTTATACACGGTACATATACCAAAATAACATTTTTTACAATTTTTGTCTGTCTGTTTGTTCCGGCTAATCTCTGAAATGGCTGGACCAATTTTGACGGGACTTTCACTGGCAGATAGCTGATGTAATAAGGAGTAACTTAGGCTACTTTTATTTTAGAAAAAGAATTAGAGTTCCGCGAAAAAAAAATAAAACGTTTTCCGTCATGCATGCGAATGAAGTTGCCGGCACAGCTAGTAAATAATGTTTATTTGTCAAAAACAGTGTTTACGGTTCCTTATACGGTACATTAATAGCTAGGTTTACAAAAAAAAAACAACAAAATATGACGCAAAGGAAGCATTTTGCTTATGAACTCCACACTAGGTCGAGCCTGTCTCGTGGAGACCATGGGTGGTATTACCATTATAGTGAAAATGCGCATGTTATA
This sequence comes from Amphipoea lucens, assembly GCA_947508005.1. Lineage (NCBI taxonomy): Eukaryota > Metazoa > Arthropoda > Insecta > Lepidoptera > Noctuidae > Amphipoea > Amphipoea lucens. The sequence goes on along the minus strand of OX382356.1, from coordinate 1,252,360 downwards.
CTTCTAAACGTTAGTATTATCCTAATAAAAAGTCCCTAAAGGACTAAGGGACTTCTGCAACTGGGCCTTTCATTTAGAATGTAACAAAAAGCATTCACAAACACATTATACACATACTTGGGCGTGTCAAAGTGCGCTATCTGCAGCTTGGCCGGTATCTCTGCGTTGAACGGCTTGCTGGTCTTCACGATGAGTCTCTTGTCCCGGTTCGGCTCCTTGACCCACAGCTCTTCGTCTGAGTGGTCAACTACGTCGTCCTCGTGGAGGTTACCTATGTATATGCTGCTCATGTTGTTATTAGGAACTTATAGGGTCATTTTGAGGGTCAGAAGAAACAACTATGAGTATTCTGTTCTTGATGGCTCTTACAAGTTTTAGGCCTAATAGCATATAGCTGATACAGCACTCCAAGTCTTTTGTTTATCCTATCCATGTTAGGCTATTCTTATATAGGCTATGTTGTAGAGACACCTACTTTTTGGGTTCCGTACCTCAAAAGGAAAACCTATAATATAAACACTCACCTATCCTATAAGACTCCAGCAAGGCATACACCTCCTGCGTCTTATGCATTCCGTACACGTTCCAGAAGGGTTCAATACTCAGCCCTGCCGCGTTCATGATCTGATCCCCCCCCGGGTGGGAGGGCAGGAATGACGTCACGTCGTACACGCCGTTTTTGTATGTTACCCAGAAGCTTTCCCTGTGGAGGGGTTAGAGTTTAGAAGTTACATTCAGAATTCAAAAAGCAGTATAGCAGGGACCACCGTCAAACAGATTGTCAAGATAATTAATTATGTAATAGTTGTAAGGTCATCTTTGTAACAAGAACAAATAATTTCGTTCCTATCTAATAATAAAACTGAAGAGTTTGATTGAACGCACTAACCTCTGGAATTACAAAAGACAATAACAGTATTCATATCTTCGATTCTCGTGCCGCTGCTTTCAAAAGACATGTATGTACTCTTTCTTTTTAATTTTTTAACGCTTTAAATACTGTTCTCATTAAATAATGTAACTTTGTGTCAATTATGTCTTAACCTGGCGTGTTTGGTCTCCAACACATTCCCTGTGTAAGTAGAAGTGTGTCGGAGGGCAGACGCTCATACCTTGTAGCCGTAAATTTTGCCTATTAAGTATTATTTTTATTTTTTTACTGTAGTTGTTATCATTATTATTGTTGTTGCTTGTCATGTTGTGCGACTACGCTTTGGGTGATAGTCAGGTCGAAACCTATAATTTGAACCTAGTGATATACCCTAATGTGATTATTGCCTGTTGTAGTTGCCTTGTGAATAAATAAATTTCAAGTCGGATTTGAAAATTTCTTTTTGCAGTTGATAGCCCAATTATTGAGGAAGGTTATAGGCTATTAACCATCACGCTACGACTCTTAGGAGCCGAGCAAAAAGAAAAAAAAAGCCAGAAAACGAAGTAATAGCGTGAGCGGGCGATTATATGCGACGCGGTGGGTCGGGACGGGTCGGGGGCCGAAATATCACGCGGACGAAGTCGCGGCTATATAGAAGCTTGTTCTTAAATAAGTAGTCCTTCGTTCGGGCTATGGGAAGAACACGATTAGATAGGATAGAAAAAAGTCATCGTGACATAGAATTGGATTCTAGAGTTATCAATTATATAAAAATGATACGATAACATCGAGCAACTTGTGGGGCATCGGATTAAGAAATGATGTAACGTCGAAATACTTATCGACAGTGTGAAATATTATCGATGATTTATTTACCGTTAGCCTATAATTTCCAAGATTTACTGCGGGAACATAAAATAAAACCTATACGTAGTAGTTTTTAGTGTTTCTAGCTCGCCTTAAAAGTTAGATGGGAAAATGGAACCAGACGTAGTAAATATTTAGATATTTGTGACCTTTTAACGTAGGAATATACGTCAGTTTTATATTATAATTTACACACGCTATCATTGTTGACACTCGTTATCAAATATTAAAACTGCGTTTTTATGTAAGTTCAATACCTATGTGTTTTAGTAACAAGTTCATACTTTTTTAGCTTCATGTAATATATTTTCGCAGTTTTGAGAAAAGCGGTGGCGTCCTATTATTCGAATAGGATTTGAGCCTTTTGAATACTTATAGAATTTTGTACTAAAAATTCTCTAAGATGTTAAACCCTTCGTAACTTGGATCTATGCAAGATACAATGTTTTTTTTTAAAGTAATTGTTTATGTAATTCCGTAATTACAGAAACAATTACTTAAAAGCTACCTATTCAACTGGTTAATCGTACTTTACGTACGATTATAATAACAATAATTTCATCAAAATCCAAACACGCAATCACAACCGTTTCTTGACAACAACACATTGCAAAAGTATTTTAAATCTATGTATTACAAACTCACTTATCAGTGTCAAGATTATTGTCAAACAGAAGCCGATAACATTACATACACATGTACGATTCTTATCAATTTATCAGCAAGTGTTGATCTTGTTAATCTAATCAAATTTGCAGATTTTATCGACCGAGCAAATTTTTCGCTTTGAATTTCATTTCTAAAGGTAAATGAATGGAACTATCTTGTGTGGTTTAACACCTAATGTCACTATCCCACTAGTGTTATAAACGTGAAAGTTTGTGAGGATGGATAGATGGATGGATGGATGTTTGTTACTCTTTCACGTAAAAACTACTGAATAGACTAGCTGCGCCCCGCGGTTTCACCCGCATAAGTGTCGATCCCGTGGGAATATCGGGATAAAAACTATCCTATGTCCTTCCCCGGGACTCAAACTATCTCTATACCAAATTTCATCTAAATCGGCTCAGTGGTTTAGGCGTGAAAAGGTAACATACAGACAGACAGACAGAGTTACTTTCGAATTTATAATATTAGTATGGATTTGGGTGAAGTTTGTCACAGATTAGTTAATAACCAGGATTATCACAAATATGATACTTTTTATACCGATATTCCCACGGGATCGAAACTTTTGCGGGTAAGAAACCGCGGAGCGCAGCTAGTGGAAATCATAATTATCAATAGTATATCTAGGTGATAATTATTACGTAATTACTAAGAACACACGAATAACTCTAGCAATTAGTTAGGCTGATCTTGATCAACATTGAAATAAACCGATATGAATCAACAAATTACTACAAAGCTTTATCAAACATGATACATTATTTAGTCACAATCACAAGCAATCGATTGAGCAAAATATTGATTTGTCACAATTTTCTTAAAATATTTCTCATGGGGATTCGAATAACTCGTGTGTCACAATGCCATCGTAATGTGAGTACTCAGTACAGTCAACAAAAAAAAAAAAAATACAAATGCAGGCAACTAATAAAGCGGCATGCGATCAGACAGGAATATGGTCATGTTTCATACTTGCTCAAACTCAAAGCATTTATTTCAATTAAACCCATTTACAGGCACTTTTGAATTGTCAAGGAGTCGGCCAGTCAGAAAATATGAAGCTAGTTGCCCATTCTAAAGTGTAGAAAGTTTCTATGGAGAAGAACGGGCAAGAAACTCCACGAATAGGTACTCTTTTATATAGTTCATACAATAAAATTATGATTGTCTTTTGTTTTATAACTTACACACACGCAATAACAATGAATACTGACGCCGTGGTGCAGCTAATTATGTTTATTTCTCGCATGCTCACTAAACTGTTTTGCAAACTGTACATAACTAACAATTACTATTTATTGTCGATAAAAACGTTGAGTGGCATTAACGAAGTGTTAATATTTTCCTGCTTGTTTCTTGGCAGATTGATGATTATCAAATAAAGATATTGTCGTGTTTCCTACTCGCACAAATAATATCTATTAGCTGATAACTGTCAGGACTTGGTAGGTATATTATGTTTAATGTGCTTCACGTAACAATGTTAGCTTTAATTGAAAGTTCTTTTTTTATTTTGTTTGAACGCAATACTTTTTAGGGTTCCGTGCATAAAGAGGGCCAACGGAACCCTATCACTCTTTGTGCTTCTTGCTTTTATGCTCTTTGGGCTTTATGCGGAGGTTTATTAATTAACTAAGCCTCCGCTGTAGGTCCAGGCATTAAAGGGAAAGGAAATAAATGTGTTTTTTTCGGCGTTTTAAACCTTGTGGTACAGAGCACTACGTGTGCGGGTCCTATTCGCACTTAGCCGGTTTTTGACTACTTTTAGATTTTATAACCAACTTTAAAATTAGTATACAGGGCGAAATTGAATTCATGGGCATCCTTTTAAGGGGTCATTGTAATAATCATTATGAACAACTTTTACTATGGGACTAAACCTGAAATCGCGAAAAAAATCAGCTCTTCCGTACCTACATTTTGTTGAGTTATGTGAACATAAATGCAAGGAGTAGCAGATTTTTTTTTCGCGATTTTAGGTTTAGTCCCATACCATAATAAAAGTAGTTCATAATGATGAGTACAATGACCTCTTAAAAGGATGCCCATGAATTTAATTTCAGTCCGGGCCGATGAGAGATGCGTTCCTGACACCTGTCAGTGCAAAAATTCTAGTAACTAATAAAGATCAAATTCGCCTAACACGTATTTGTTTGTATAAAACTGACAGGTGCCAAAAACGCATTCCCTCGTCGCCGCAGTGTACTAGTAATAGTATGGATGGATTAGTAGCCTTCAAGAATTAAACTTTGTATTATTTGTTTAGTTTTATTAAGTGAATTGTTTTTTAGGTTTTATGTATTTTTTATCTCCTTTACTCTTTAACACGCTGTCTACATCTCTTTATTTCTTGTCCTATCGCAGGTATGCTGGAAGAGATTTCTTATGAAATAAGCATCACCTTTGTACCTATTTTTCTGTTCTGTTTTTTTCTTGTCTGTTTATATATGTGTGTACATAAATGGTAAATAAACTATTGTAACGTCTTTCATGCAGCATTCATGAAGGGTTAGGTTTTAACTGAAACTTACTCATTGTCGTGCTTGCTAACTTCATCGGCCCTGAAGGTAGGAAGGTCAGGCCTCTTCTCACCTGCCTCTATTATTTTTTCTTTACCACCTTTTCCTTTCTTTCTTTTACTTTCATTTTGGTTTGATTTTTCTGAAATGTAAAAATACACAATCTGCAATAAAAATAACGGCAACAAAATTTTACCTTCACTTATATTACTGTCGGAATCTACGTGTGACTGATCTTTCATATATTTTTTATTAAATAGGTTAATGTTTTATTTATCTATATTGTTATTTCTTTTAGCGTGTCGGTGGCAATCTAAATGGACTTGGCCCAGAAATCGGCTATATGTTTGGCGCCATCAGTCATCACTAGCGTCCAGTTCCTGTAACGTGCAGCTGACAGGACACATAGGACATGCCATTAAGTGTCCCATTGTTTGTGGAACAGCACCACCTTCATATTTCAAGGTGGAGTTTTCTATGAATCTCTACCTGAACAGGTTTTCCTTGCTTCGGCCAACCTGGGTTTGGAGTCTGTTAGCTTGTTATGTTGTCCTAATTCAGCTCTCATTAGCATTTAAATAAACACCATGCATAATATTATGTATTGAGGAAATTAAAGTTGTTTATTTCAGTATGTTAAATTATTTATTCAGTCAATTCTTAGAACCAACTGATAAAACTTCAATTTACTTACTAATTTACCTGTGAATTTTTTGATATAAGTTTTATACTTCATGTTTATTAGGTGTTATCATTTAAGTTTCTACCTAGAGTATCAATTAAGGTAACATAACTACAAGGTGACATGGATCAAGGGGTGGCCCAACTTAAATGGGACTGGGCAGGACATGTCTGCTACATACCAGATAGGCGGTGGGCCCAAATAGCACAGAATTGGTGCCCTGAGACAGTGAGGCGGGGTCGCGGCAAACCACGTAGGAGATGGCGGGACGAGCCGCATAGGTTCCGTCAAAACTGGAAGGAGGACGCGCGGGCTCGCGAAAGATGGATCGAGTGGAGGGAACCCTTTGCCCAGGAGCTGGACAGTGTAGGCTAGTAAAACTTCAAGATAATTAGTAGTACCCTCTCCATTAAGAATTCAGCTCTCACCTTGGGGAATGTCAGGGCTAGCAACTTAGGCCTTTTGCCAGTGTAAACAGGTACAAGGCATGTGTGGTTATAGATAAAGTTCATGGGTAGATCTCACATCTCTTTCTCTCACACACATCTCTCTCTTGATCTGGATCAACTACTTAATCTCATCAAACAATTGTAATAGAATGCAGAAAAATCACGTTTGCCTAGGCAATACAATTGCATCATACTTTGTCCTGGCTGGAAAAGAATGCAAAAGAAGTTTATTGAAAAAAGAAAATACCAGCTAGTACAGTTCCAACGATCACAGAACTAAACAGTGCTGTTGCCACAGTTCTTCTGTAATGACCATAGTGTCTCTTGTCTTCTCTATGGCTATATTGTTCTTGACTTGATACTTTGACTGCAGTCGCAGCTAGGTTGATGAATTTGTTCTTTTGGTTGATAGATCTGAAAATAAATAAATTTATTAACTGAATGTCATTAATTAATTTACAATAATATAAAAATGAAACCCGTTTTCCGTTGTCACGACATAACATGAAAACGGCTGGACCGATTTCGCTAATTCTTTTTTTGTTGTGATCGGTATTGCCGGGACAAGGTTTGTATGAAAGAAAATTTTGGAAAATCGGAAAAAAAAAATTGCACCCGTGCGAAGCTGGGGCGGGCCGCTAGTTTACAATAAATTCATAAACACGTCAAAATTAGTCAAATAACCCGCCCCTAACTGTTCCCGGCGCAAATATGCCCAAAACAATAACTCTAACTAACACTAACTGAATTAAAATATACTTACATAGAATCCAATCCCCAAGATACATGCCCTACTTAGTTTGGGGGTCAACGGTCAAACCAAAAATTGTGATGTACAAACTTAACTGTGTTTATGTAAAATTACAGTCTGTCATCACCTTTTATTTATTTATTTTTCTTTTTGTCTATAAAACTTTTTGTATTTGTAGAAGTTGCTAGGTTTCTAGTTCATCACACTAATATTATAAAGGCAAAAGTTTGTGAGTGTATTTGTATGTTTGTTACTTCTTAACACACAAAAGCCTGGAGAAATTTTGATGAAATTTGTTATGGAGGTAGCTGACACCCTGGATTAACATACCTAAGATACTTTTTATCCCGATATTCCCACAGGATCGAAACTTCTGCGGGTGAAACCGCGGGGCGCTGCTAGTTGTTATATATATTAGGATATACGGGATGGTTTTCAGAAACTAAGGTATTTTTATGGATTCAAAACTTTTTGGGGAACCTTCTTTTGAGTGCTCCAAAAACTTCTATGGTCTTCACTATGACTAAAAGACATACTTAGTTTAAAAAAAACTTTATGGTTTATACATGTAAAACCATTATGAATATCAACTTGGACAGTCATTATATATGTATGAATATAGATATTTTACTTTTTCTACATTTTTTTCATTATTTACCATACAAAATAATACAATAAAAATACTGGAAGATTATCACTAAATCCATGACTATTATCTAATAAAAAAAGTTTACCTTATTATTTCCCTTACTCCTTACAGAAAAATAAACTAATCAATACTACACTTTTTAAACGTTCACAGACCAATTTATCGATTTAATTTTAACATATAAAAAGTGTTGATTGGACGCAATTTTCACTGACTCACCTTAGTAGTATGTTTTTTAGCGACATTTTGATCGAAATTCTTCAAAACAATGTGTTGTTACAGCGTTTACATCATATACTAGTAAAATTAAAAAATATTGTCTGTTATCGACTATCACAACAGTATTCCGACCTTGGATACTGGACTATTTGTGACGACCTTTTATCATTTATTCTATTTATCACTATTCAAACAACTCGCGAGCAAAATAACGATTTGACGTAGTGGGAAACTCGACTGATCTCGACAGCTGTCACAGCTGTGACACGTATTTATTGTCCCGTAATGACAAATTGACAATGACACTAATACCTATCATAATCATAAAATGACAATCAGCTGATCCGGTCCGGAAGTAGTTTTGCGTTTAGTTATTTAGAGCAAGTACTATGTGTTTTTATTTTTGAGATTGATTATTCTCCCTAGTCAGAAAAAGGATAAGTGACATTCTGTATTTGAGTAAATATAAATAGTCTTCCAGGTGGGTAACCTACTAACCAACAAGATTGGTTACTACCTAATGGTTACGTTACCCTGAATCTGGAATTCTGGAGGGGATTCAGAAAGTTCGCTCCAGCATTTTTTGCAAAAGTTTTTTCAGTAATGGTAAATCATTTCGAAATGAACAAAGAGGAGATTACCTTACGTTTTATTCTTTACGATGCTGTCGGCGCTCGTCGTCGTAATAATGATCAAAAGTGATTGATGCACTCAATAGGGACAGGTGTTCGGTGTTCGCTAATGGATTGTCATTAATAGGTATTAACATGTTCATAAGTGATGACCTTAGGTGGTGACGTAAGTACCTAATTATGTGTTTAACAGGCATGGGCACATACCTATAGTACCTCCCTTACAGTAGATAATTAACTTATAACTTTGTTAATTAGTGATGATCTAAGCATCTTTTATGTTATCTTTGTATTGATAACTTCCAACAGAAGGCAGAAGCGGAAAAGCAATAAGTACTTATAGGAAACTGATGAGGTTTTAATGTTATGCAAATAAAGTATGTTTTGATTATGTTTTTTTAAATGATTTATTGAGTGCATCTTTCTAAAGGTTGTACAGGCACACAGGGTACATAATGATAATGGGGCCTGCACCTTCATTGCTTTCCTATAATCATTTTGAAGAATATTGCTTATCCATTGTTTCATAAATTATGTTCGAAAAAGTTGTCTGCTCAACAACGTAGGTAAATAACGCAATGAATGTTGTTGAACTGTCAAAATGAAAGCAATTTGTTAGTGTGTTACGCGATTACCCCCCTAGCTGGAGTATGGCGGACCGGAACCTTCCTTTGCAAGGAGCGAGGATTTCCTGGGTTCTCGACCTATTTAGTGCCTAGTAGGAATTGTCGGCTTTTATTCGGTGTCGATTCCGACATAAGAGCGAGGCCACACGATGCGTTAATGGTGTGTGTGGCACCGCACCGCACTTAATTCGAGCTAAAGGGTGCCATACGGGCGCCGCCGCCGGTGCGGCACCGCAGAAGAACGTTGTTTTCCGTGCTGCGCGCCGCAGCGCATCACCCCTCCCCGCCTCGTCTCGCAGGTCACAAGCGCGGAGGGCCTACAGTGCTACGCCGCACGACGCGGCGACGGCCCAACGCATCGTGTGACATGGTATAGTGATTTGTATGTAGGATGACGTTGCGGCACCGCTCCGGCGCCGCACCGCATCGTGTGGCCTCACTCTAACCCTCCGTTTCCCCCCCCCCCCCATGACCCCCGCATGAGGACAAATTTCGGAAGAATTTAAAAAAATAGATACCTACCTTCCTATAACTACTTAGATCATTACTATCATTAGTGGAATCAGTTAAATGTGATAATGATAATAAATTATATTTATTTCTGATACTAATTGGTTCAAAAAATAATTTTAGGTACATGCAAATATTACATTATGTTTTTTTTTTAAACTAGTTGAGTTCGGTGTTTCCTAACTGACTACGAAGCAAGACCGAAACAAACTCAGAAGTCACAGTCTCTTTTAAAGTCCAGACATATTCTTTGTTAGGCCTTATGAAGACCATGCAGGTAACTGCAGGTTATGTCTCAGATGATCTTTGAGGAAAGAACCATAGAAATTTGAGTGGACCTGTCCATCCAGTGCACGCATTTGTCAGTAATCGTGTAGCTCAACTCAGATCAAAGAGTACCTATAGGTAAATAATAGATACGGGAGACTCAATCTTATGAAGCGCAACGACTAGGTTAGGTTTGCGTCGTCAGTCGCTACTAAATACATAGGTACATGAAAAATATCATTGCATAGGTATTAAATGCATTTTTGCAGTACTAGCAAGAATTAAAAAAAAAAAATGCTACGTTTGTACGTCGTTAACCTCTTTCTCATGTTCTAATGAGATTTTAAAGACTTTAAGCATTAGTTATAGGTACAAAGTACTTACTATTTACCTTATAGTTTTGCATGTAAAATAGTTGATATTTAAGATTTCTTTCCAAGTACCTACTACGAGTACATGGTGAATTTTAAACGCGACTTTTTCTAAATAGAACTGCTGGATTCAATGAGAAGCATCCTGCGTTTATTGTATAGGTACCTAGATAAGAAAGAAAAAAGAGCCCGGAGTTTGAAAGTTGACGGTGTGATACCCCCGTGCCTCGGAAATCACGTTAAACCGTTGGTCCTGCGTCTGATCTCTCTCCAGTCGTCGGAATGCCCGTCCCATTGGACTATGAGAGTGAGGGAACAGGGAGTGCACCTGTGCCTGCGCACATACTTGTGCACTACAATACTTCCCGCGCCGAAGGCTAGTTCGTGGCTAGTAGTAGTTGAGATTGGCTACTATGACCGAAATAAGATCTGCAGGACAAAATACAGTAGGTAGGTAGGTATGGGTAAAATAGGGTCCCAGTCTTTTTGTTTTTGAACAAATGTAGCTGTTTGCTTCGAACTGATAGCATATTTTGTAGACAACAGCCTATAAAACAGTATTGGAACCTACGTCTTAGTATATTTATAGGTGTACATGTCTACCGATATTTGTCGTACCTCTTCAATTCCACGCATCGAAAAGTACGTCTAGGAGGTAGTTTATCAATAAAATCCTTTCATTATTACCATCCGTCGCGCACAGCAGTGTTTTATTGCTCTTCTTACGAGTAAAGGCCTCTCGAACTACAAGTGGAATAAAGTTTATCTATGCCTGTCCTGTCGAGAACGTGTAGATGGAAACGCCTCCAGAAAAAGTTCCGGATGCAAGTGTTGCAAACATTCTTCTTATCTTTTTTTTTTGTTTTATAAACAATTTTTACGCATAGCTAGCAAAATGTTATGGGTCTCTCTCTTCTCTCTCTACCCACGAGCTGTGAGTACAGTCTACACCTTTTAGGAAAACTAAGTTTAAAAACTAAAACCCGACTAATGAAAAGGATGAAACAAGAAAGTACCTTCCCGTGGTCGCATGCTACCATAGCTTATATGTAAGTATAAACAGCGGCATGCGACCACGGGAAGGTACTTTCTTGTTTCTTCCTTTTCAGTAGTCGGGTTTTAGTTTTTAAACTTATTTTTTATTTAATTGTTTTGGGGCTTATTTCAGTAATATTTATATTTTTGAAATGTGCTAGTTAAGCCCTTTCACTTGATACCCAACACAGCATGATTAAAAAATTTTTTTTTTATGTCATGACTTTTTTTCCGCTAGACGTCACATTAAATTGAATATGGCGCCCCCATATTCAATTTAATGTGACGTCACATAACCTATAACCAGCGGACTATCAAGACGCTTCCAACGATACCTCATTTGTCAAAACATGACAAGTAGTTTAGAAGTTATGAGGGAATAGATGAACATACATACATACATGCCGGCTGTCGCTGAAAACCAGCGCTGGGGCTCTGTCCTGCATAGGGTCGCAGCATAATGCTGAGCGATAGTCGTTTTGCGTGGATGTGACGCATGTTTCCCCCTACCTTTTTATTTTATTTTTTGTGTTTATGTTCTTTTTGCGTCATTTTCACCGCAAATAAACGTATTTTCCTTCTTTCTTTCTTTCATACCGGTCAAAATCATAACCCTCCTTTTTGCTTCGCCGTAGTCGGGTAAAAACAAGCGTGATTATTGTTGCGTGTGTACCTTTTCATACGCTGAAACCTACATAGTGCTTAGTACCGACATTGTTACGTACTTACTCATAACTTACCTAAGTATTACGTAAATGGTGCAGTTTTATCGAATCGCCGAATTGTTGAGGAAGCTATTCCGATAATATTCAGCAGCTTGCAAAATTCTTCTGCTATCTTGGGTACTTATAGTTTATCCTGTTGTGTCAGTCAACAATGTTCATATCGAGGCTTACCAGTGACCTCAAGGCACCCTGGGAGTGCTTAAGTAGCGTCACTCTGAGAGGTTCTTTTAATGCGCCATAAATTGAAGCGACCCATGAAATATGTCAAAAATATTTCATACAACAAATTTTTATTTTTATGAGCCCTAATTCTTATTTTATGACCGACATTGCGGTCCTAATGGGTTTACCTTCTGATTTTTTCGACGAAATAATCGTTCAGTTTTATGTCACCCTCAGAACGTGTTGAATAGAAAACTATTATTGTTTTTTTAATAAAATTCTTTTATGAGTTTCATGTCTCGCTGTTATGGGTGGTAGTTCGGTCGAAGATACCTACCTATATATCCTTAGGTGGATATCATCATAATCATCATCAGCCTACAGAAGTCCACTGCTGCACATAGGCCTCTCCAATTCCACGCCATTCAACTGGATTCTCGGCAACTCTTATCCAGCTGCTACCAGCCATCCTGCGAAGATCGTCGCTCCACCTAGCCTGAGGGACCTTACGTTTGCTGATTCGCGGTCTCCACTCAAGAACACGTCTACCCCAACGGTCATCGGTTCTATGTCTAATATGGTCCATTAACTAAGTCTGCAGAGTTTCGCTACTTGCGTTATTTTGCCACTAGCTGCGCCCCGCGGTTATACCCGCGTAAGTATCGATCCCGTGGGAATATTGGGATAAAAAGTATCCTATGTCCTTTTCCGGGACTCAAACTATCTCTATACCAAATTTCATCTAAATCGGTTCAGCGGTTTGAGCGTGAAGAAGTAACAAACATATAAACAAACACACACACTCACAAACTTTCGCCTTTATAATATTAGTGTGATAGTGTGATGCACTTGGTCATATTAACATTCTAGCTTGCATACAAATTGGCTCGGATAACTCAGCGTTAATATTAAAATTCTGAACCTCCTCGTATGAATACGTTGTCTTAAAAGTCGATATAATAAGAAGTGTGCCATGTTTTATACACTATACATAAACTAGAAAATTCTTCTAGAAAATTGCTAGGAAAACTTGAAGTGTCGGTGAGTTATGATGTTTGAAAGTAACTTTTTTTTGGAATGCCAACTATGATTTAGGTCCTCTTGTGAAAAGCGTAGGTGCCTAAACTGAATTTTTAAAGTTTGAAACCTCTTGTTTGTTATTAAGATCCAAGTAGGTATTGAATTTTTGTGTTGCTATGTTTAGTATAATATTCAAGTTATGTATTCTTATGATAAAAGCAGTTTGGGAAACTGAACGCAGAAGTGTTTGACAGGGTCTTATGTTTGTGTTGGGTAAACTTATGTAGGTGCCTAAACTGCCTAACCTACTTATAAATATTGTAAAACGAAAAATCTTAATAAAAAATTAAAGATTCCTGGTATTTCTATAAGAATTTCTTCACTAAAAAGTGTATAGGTACATCTGTATACGTTCAAGACAGTGTAACGAGCTCCTATTTATTAAGCCTCACTTAGGAACGGTTACAGTAGCAGCGGACGGGTCTACGAAAAACAAACGTTATGATTTTATCAGCGCAGCGGGGTAATTGCGTAACATACTAACATTAGCAAAGGCTTTCATTTTGACAGTTTAACAGCATTCATTGCGTTATTTATGTTGTCGAGCAGATAATTTTTTTGAACATATGAAGCAATGGATTAGCAATATACCTACTTCAAAATGATTTAGATTGTGGTTGAAAGTGTGTTACCCAATTAGGGTGATGCAGGTCTCTCGATACTTTCATACCTTATGGCCATATTACGATATTCTTCTTCTGATTCTATCGATATCACGTTTAAAACCGACAACCAATTAAGTACCTAAAATTAAAAATCAGAACCAGAATTTATTTATTCGAAATAATGTAGTTTTTAACACAATATGATGTTATTACTTTTATAAGTTCTGTACGTGTTACCACAACAAGGTGAGCAGAGAAGGTAAAATGTCCTTCCCAAAATAAAACCCACAGAAATTCACCAAGGTCATGTTCTCAATTCGGTTGTTTTTTTACGTTTGTTACCTCGGAACTCCGTTATTTATAAGCCGATTTGCAAAATTATTTTTTTAATGGATAAGCTATGCCTCAGGGGTGGTCCCATATAAATTTTATTAACTTTGCTTGGGCAGTTTTTAATTTAACTTCAATAATACGAATTTTTTCCACTTAGTTTATTTTGATGACGTTTTAATAACTTGCTGTCACTGATATTTACCTACATCAAGTAGTGTTATATGAATTTGTCAGTGTCAAAAACGAAAATGGAGAACCAACGACACCGACTTCCGAAATTAAAGTTATTTATTTATTTTATTTTACAGTTTTTGGAAAACTTACAGCTAAACACTTTTGCATTATTAAGAGTAACAGAAATAAGGCCAATTACAAGTTTTCACAGATAGAAGAGTGTATATAAACAGCAAAGAAATATTTGAGAAGGTAGACAGTTTTTTTGAGTAAAAAATAAGGAAAAAAAATGTGATTAATAAACGAGAAATTAGTTTACATGATCAAAAAAGAAATCACAAAGAGTCCTTTTTAATTTTGACATGCTGGTATTGAAAATATCGATGTCGACACCCCGGCAGACGGCATTGTACGTATGACTCGCTCTAATTAAGTACGAATTTCGTCTGTACTTCGTTCCTACCATAGGAGTATGCAACAGATGAGGACATGTATTTTTCACTTTGTAGTGGTTTTATTGTAAGTCGGTCTTTTTTTTTTTGTAAAAAAGTTTATTGTGAATTTCTTATTCATTGGCCTACCAGCAAACACGAAAATGTTAAACAACATTTTGCAAGTGCCTTATTAGGTACATTTGAAAAATCACTGTCCCGTATTCAGTGGGACCCCGCTCCTATCGCGAGGTCCGTTTTGCCCGGGACTCGGGTCCCGGGCGACGGTTATTGAAAAAGTTTGCGGCTCGGCCGAAGCCTGGCCATGAATTAATGCCGCGCAAATACGGGAACTCATACTTGGACGTAGATACGCAAAAAGGATCCAACCCACAAAATGACACTTTTGAGATAATGAAGTTTGAAGTTTAAATTTATTGTCTTTGCTCATTGGTATTCTATTTTATTGTGAGTTTGTTGATCTGGGACATATGTAGTAACATATTTTGACTAGGGTGTTTTTACTCATCGAAAATATAGACCATAAAGCCTAATTTGGCATACTCAGCTCATTTTCGACCATACTGTGGGTTGGATCCTTTTTGCGTATCTACGTCCACTTTACCTTATCGAGAACCGGCTTAAAGAAATGTAAGGGAGCCGCGTTTTCCGTATACTGATTAAATATTAGACGACGAATTAAAAAGTGATGGAAATTGATTTCTGATTCGAACAGTATTGGGTAGGACTAATAAATAATGAAAATTGAGATAAAACGCAAAAGCTCATCTCAAAATGGCGACACGAATGTGTGCTAGACCTCTGTTTACCCCTGCGAAATACAGGGTCTAACTGCTGGGTCACTAACTGCGGTCGGTGAGTGGTTCACAAGAAAAATCTTCAAATTATTTAATTTTATCGTGTTTAGATATCGATACCCAATTAAATCAATTAATTAATTTAATTTGAACCTGTATACAAACGTGATGTTTAGTTTACCACAAAATGATAAATACAGTGTACTCTACCTATATTTCTTCCGCCTTTTCCATTAGCAAGAAAATTAAGCCATCACCGAATAATAAGCAGGATTGAGGGATGACTCGCCGAATTTTGATAACGTTGCCTCAAATGATGGATCAGGTGGGATGTAGGCTAATATTGATTGTGTAAACTTCGGTTATAATGAAGTTGATATTCACCTTGCGAATAGAAGGGTCGATGAGGTGTGTGTCGCATTTTTATTCTGCTCAAGATTCTTGTTTGAGTCAAATTGTGTTAGGGTCAAATCACACCGAGATGGCAGCGAAGCGGCGAGCAGTTTCAGTGTCATATAATTTTAAACTTTATCTTCATTACTATAATACATAGTATCGCTTGAGAAACCTGAAAGGCCGTGCGACCGCCCGCGGCGCCTCGAGCACTCCGACGACTCAAGTTTCTCAAGCGATACTATGTATTATTGTAATGAAGATAAAGTTTAAAATTATATGACACTGAAACTGCTCGCCGCTTCGTTGCCATCTCGGCGTGATTTGACCCTTAGTAGGTCAATTGTTCAAGTACTATCGTCATCTGCCTAGCCTTTTCCCAAATATTTTTGGGGTCGGCTTCCAGTCCAATCGGATGCAGCTGAATACCAATATTTTACGTGGAGCGACTGCCTATCTGACCTCCTCAACCCAGTTACCTACTGGGTAACACGATACCCTTTGGTAAGACTGGTTGTCAGATTTCCATGCTTCTGACGACCTAACGACTGTGATAGATCCACGAATGACAGCTGGCACCAACAGCCTATTTTCCGGGAGAAATCCTGTTCCTCACCTCTGGCTTGCCTTTATTGGCCGGCTGGAGTTAACACCGACGAGGAACAGAGCTCCCACCTCATTCTTGCCTTTATTGGCCGGCTTGAGTGGAGGTTCGCAAGAGCAAACATGCTCGGAGGAAGGAAGTATTCCAGTAAGTTCTCGTCGGGATCTTGACCATCTTCCGGGCTCTGGGATTGTTCTGATAGATGTGGAATACCTCTCCACTCCTCAAGCACCTAAGGACATATTGCCCCCTTGTCGCTACGCCACTATGTGCTAGAGACGGTTTCCAGGGGCCCATTATTGAGTGTGCAAGTCACCCCGTGCCATTTTATCTGTGAATATTATATTATCAGTGGTCAGGCGGCCGCGGGGGACATAGTCCTTCCATAGTTCAAAGTAACCGATTCACTATTACCCACCCAAACCCATAGCCCAATATATAATATACTAGCTGCCCAGCGCGACTTCGTTCGCGTGGTGTCCTACCTTACTCCTACCGTACCCCTTCCCTACTCCTACCCTACCCTGACCTTACTCCTACCCTACTCCTACCCTACCCCTACCCTACACAAACAATAGTAGCAGTTAAAATAAAATAAAAAATAGTTTACGTCCTATTCTTGGACCTACTGAATATACACACAAAATTTCATAAGAATCGGTCAAGCCGTTTCAGAGGAGTTTTGTTACAAACACTGTGGACACGAGAATTTTATCGCTGCGCTACGTCGTATTCTGTGGCTGCGTGGAGCAACACGCACCGGCGCGGCGCGTCGTCGGCGTGTATTTTTTTTTCTACTGACATTTTTAATTTCGTAATATCTTTTGAATGGAATGTCCGATTTCAATAATTCAAAAAGTAATCAACAGGTATTGAAACAGTCTTGAATAAAAAATAATTCATTTGGATAAGAATTAATACAAAGGTATAGATAACATGGTTTGATTTTGATCGGCATTTCTACCAACTTTTAAAATGTAAAAAAGTAGTTATAGTGACATAATTACAATAGTTGGACATATGGTATCGCAAAGTTTTTTGTAGATATTGATATGTCCTATAATATTGTAGAACATTTTTTGTTCTATCATCAATACTTTCCGCAGCGCATGCGATGAAAGACATTTTATGGCTATTTTTTTACACCTTGGGTTGGTTTTAGTAGGAATTTCTAAGGATCCCTAATTTTTTTTAGTAATAAATATAGCCTATGTTACTTAGTGACAATGTAGGTTTCTAGCGGTAAAAGAATTTTTGAAATCGGTCCAGTAGTTTTTACGTTTATTCGTAACATACAAAAATACAAACATACAAAAATACAAATCTTTCCTCTTTATAATATTAGGTCCTTACATATGAAATTGGCGTTTTTCGTACTGGCCACTTTAATCACGAATTTCTCCTCTTTGGTAAGGAATTCCAAATTCAAATTTGTACAGCTATTTACTCATGTATTTGTGCTTCGATGACCGTCATTCATTTGTTTTTTTTCTTCTGTTTTTTCTGTTTGCGTCACTCATTTTACAAAATGGAAAATTTAAAATATCGCATTATTTACGAGTACGAGTTCCGCCGTGGCACTAGTGCTGCGGAAACGACTCGAAGGGTGAATGATGTGTATGGCGGTCATGTTGCAAAAGAAAACACAGTTCGTTTTTGGTTCCAACGTTTTCGTTCTGGAAATTTCGACCTGCAGAACAAGCCCCGTGGACGGCCTGAGACCCAAGTTGATAATGGAGAATTGAAGGCTATTGTGGAAGCGGACCCATCGCAAACCACGTCCGAGTTAGCTGCAGGCAACCATGATGGAAAAGCTAGCGGCTAAACAACCAAGGCTGGTCAATCGCTCCACGCCACTGCTGCTTCACGACAACGCCAGACCACACACTGCGCAACAGACGGCTACCAAATTAGAAGAGCTTGAATTGGAATGTCTTAGACATCCTCCGTACTCCCCGGACCTTGCTCCAACAGATTACCATTTTTTTCGCAATTTGGATAACTTTTTGCAAGGGAAAAAATTCAACTCCGATGGGGCAGTCCAAATCGCCTTCAAAGATTTTATTGATTCCCGTCCGACTGGTTTTTTTAGTAAAGGGATCAATGAACTACCTATAAGATGGCAAAAGTGCATTGAAAACAATGGTTCATACTTTGATTAATTAAATATATTATATTAAAAAATATTCGACTTTTTGTTCCTTCCATACAAAACGCCAATTTCATATGTAAGGACCTAATATTACTAGGTGCGCCCCGCGGTTTCACCCGCATAAGTGTCGATCCCGTGGGAATATCGGGATAAAAACTATCCTATGTCCTTTTCCGGGACTCAAACTATCTCTATACCAAATTTCATCTTAATCGGTTCAGCGGTTTGTGCGTGAAGAAGTAACAAACATATAAACACACACACTCACAAACTTTCGCCTTTATAATATTAGTGTGATTATTAGTGTAGATAGTGTAGATGTAGATATTTCGTTTCCATGATTTGCCATAGTCCTACACCAACCGGCGGTTGTCCTTGGGTGTACTTGCATAGTGCATACAGGGATAATCGTCGGTTGGTGCCTCTTCATCATTTAAAATTGTCTAAGGGGCGTCTGCGAGTTGGCACGCCTTCCAAAGCTAACAAGATATATCAAAGACATTTATTAACATGACTACGTGATGTTTAGTGCAAAATTGGTTGCCAGGTTTCGAACCCAAATCCTCGAGCTTGAGAAGCGGGCCCCTTAACCTTTACACAATCTCGACATTTAGCTAAACACTAATTTAAAACATGAATGCATCTTACGACAGTTATAATAACAAAACAAAATATTCAAAAGCACAGTTGTAGTTGTCTTTCCTTTCAACTGCACTGACTTGTTTAACTCGCCAAGCTTCCGTCCAAGCTTTTAATGGACGCTCTACTTCTGCCTTTTCCAGTTATTATAAAACTTTTAAGCACGGAAGTCGTTCTGCACTCTACACGTGCCGACCAAGTTTAAATATTTAACTTCTGTCTGTTCGTGCACGTGGCGCATTATTTTTAAATTAAAATTGCAATGTTGGCACTTAAAGGCAGTTGCAAATTGAATATAGGTACATTGTTTTAAGATGAGTTTCTGTAATGGTTTTAACAAAACAGATGAGTACAAAACTGAGTTTTTTGACTCTTATCAAACATGAAACACCACGGAATTAAAAACATTAATGAGGAAACGTGCTTAAATAAGTTTAGGATGAAAGCACAACCTATTCAAAGACTTCCCAAGCCTGATATTGACGACAAGAACAATATCAGCAATAATGAAGGGAAAAGGAATAAACAGAGGTAGTCCAGTGGTAGCGGCCGCGATCGACTTACGAGAAGTAGGTAGCGGGTTCGAATCCGGACAGGCGCTTTACTTTGTGTAAATTATTCTATTACCACTACGGCGAAGGAAAACATCGTGAGGACATCGGCATGACCTAGAACCAAAAATTCGAAGACATGTGACATTACCAACCCGCACTAAGCCCGCGTGATGGAGGCCCGTGTCCCAGCAGTGGGAACGTTATAGGCTGATTATGCTTATAATGAAACAAGTAAAAAATAAAATTTATATACCACGACACACGCATCTAATAATGATCTGAAATGTCAATAGTTAAAGTTAGCAACATTATTTTCCTAACTCTGAAAACCACAAGAGCGCGAAAGGAAAATACAAATGATTCCAGTATATTATAGTGCAATATTTCATTTGAAACAGTTTGTCAGCAGTCGGATGGTTGAGTTCATCTCGTTAAAGTAAACTTACGCTCATCTATTAAGTATGCTGATAGCAATAGGAATGGGAAATAAAACAAAAATGAAGATTTATGCATGATATTTATTAGAACGGTTCGTTCAAGGGCAAATGTAAGTACCATTCTCTAAATATGACAAAACAATTGGAGTTACATAATTAGGTATATCTTTACCATAAATAAAATCTAGGTGACCAAAAGTTTTATCAGAAAGTACGCAAAGTGAGGCGTTTGGTAATTTAGATACAAGCGTTTTTATGTCTGTAACATTAGCGACATAATCGTTGTCGCTCCCTACAAACACCCATTTCATCGAGACACCAGACAAGTCGTATAACGGCGGGCTTTTCTGTCCATATTTAATAACATTTTTGATTAAACCATAATCATATTCAGAGAAGCCGTTATTATGCATTTGCCCCCATCTAATGAAGTTTTTAAGAGAAGTTCCAGAGGGAGTGTGACCAACTACTACAGGCAAAACCTCCTTGGTGATCTGGAATTTATTGTAACCTAAAACTGCGAATATGAATACAGAGCAAAAAGGATATGCTAGGTTATTGGTTCCGCACAAAAGTTCTCCAGAGTTTTGCAATAATCCATTTCGTTGTAATATTTCTTTATTAAGAAACGAGTCTGTAAGTGATAATCCTGGGGCAATAATACTTTGGATCTGTATCACAATAAACCTCGCATGTTCTAACCAAGCCGTCGGTGATAAGCCGAAACCAACCTTAATCTTAGCATTGTATTCAGGCTTCTTTGAGCAAAGAATTAATAACATACTAACTCCTTGTGAATGAGCGACATATGATAATTGAGTTTCATTTGTCTTAAGTAAGACGTAATCTATGGCTGCCGGGAGATCATAAATGGCCATTTCATCAACAGAAAAGTCCCAGAATGCTGAATCTTTGTCGGGATTACACGAAGTATGATTTCTGCTGTACACATTTCCTCTGGTGTTGGGAACCCAGATATCATAACAGTTGTCAGAGTAGACGTAGCAGTGAGCCTTCCCAGGTCCCGGTATGAGGCAGTCGTCACTGCAGAGGTAGAGGCCGTGCATGAACATTAGAACGCCCTTGGATGCTGTGCAGGATTCCTTGACAGGTATTCGGAAAAGTTCCAAGATGTATCCATCTTCTGTGGTTACGTAATGTGATTCAGCTGTGTAACCATCGTATTTAGCAAGTTCCACAAACGTTAAATCTTGTCTCGGTGATAGTCCAAATAGTGAAGCATCATCGCTGAAAACTGTGTGTATTGAGCAGAACAGGATCAGGGTGTAGAGAACACTCATGTTTGACGTACCGTTGCTGCAAAAGTAAAAATAAAAGATAAAATCGGCCTGGACAAATATTTTTTTATTTAATGTTTTATTATTTTACTGAAGCGCGCCTGCTAAGCGTGAGGCCCTGGGTTCGAGTCCCAGGTCGGTTAAAGGGTTAATGGGTTTTTCCATTAGAAATTTCACAGCCCGGAGTATACAAGTTAGCGGTTGATACCCCCGTGGCTCGGAAAGCACGTTAAGCCGTTGGTCCTGCGCCTGATCTCTCTCAGGTCGTGTCGGATTAGGTACGTGTCGTCCCATCGGACTATGAGAGTGAGGGAAGAGGGAGTGCACCTGTGTCTGCGCACACACTTGAGCACTATAACAATATCTCCCGCGCCGAAGGCTAGTCTCCGTTGAGATTGGCTGCCATGGCCGGAAAACGGTCTGGAGGACAATTAGTCGTAAAATGTTTAATGATTTTGTACCTCCACTATCTATGTTACAAGATATTTTGATATCAGTCAAACAAATTATTTGTTCTAAACTAACGTTGTAAAATAATTATTTTCTCTTGAATTGAACAGTTAGACAGTGTGTTTATCATGTGCCCATGTAAATAAACTGCTGTTTGGTTGCCGCAAACGTGCCTGATAAGACGCTGAATGATAATAAAGAAAGAACAATGCTCAAAAATGTATGGGCACCGTCCCCCCCCCTTGTAGCACTTTAAAACCTATGTTAATCGAAGGGCCATAGCCATCTCATAATTTTCTTGTATGACAGCGAAACTGAAATGTCCATCTGAAAAAGTTATATCGACATGAAGAAACTGGAATCAGTCACAATTATGCTGCCGTTTAATGTTCTTTTTCGACATGATGGGTATATAATAGACATTCTAGGACCCTACTCTGCCAGAAAATCAGACGCTCAGATTATGAAGGATATAATGACCGACATTCATTCTCCGTTTCACAACTTTTTTTTTAAATTTGAAATGGGCTTGCTCTTGACTCTAGCCTAGGTCAAAGGTAACAGAGACTTGATCCTATAGAATGAGACTTTTATTTTAGATAGAGGCTTCAGAGACGCAATTCCTGCAATCGAAGAATCTGGCTACGAGCCTCACATGCCACCTAAAAAAGACAGAAACTCTCTTGAAAACTCCGAACGAAGGTATTTTATCATCCCACATAAATATGTTTCTTGGTAAAAGAAGAAAAGAATCGTGAGCAACATCATCATCTCCTTAGCCTTTTCCCAACATGTTGGGGTCGGCTTCCAGTATAACTGGATGCAGCTGAATACCATGTATTTTACATGGAGCGACAACCTACTTGACCTCCCCAACCCAGTTACTAGGTAATACGATAACCTTGGTAAGACTGGTTGTCAGACTTTCGAGCTTTCGACAACCCGTAACGACTGTTGAAGATCCACGAATGACAGCCGAGACCAACGGCGTAACGTGCTTTCCGAGGCACGGAGAGGTCTTGGTATGTAAAGATGGTCACCCATCCACGGACCGACCGCGGCAAGCTTAGCTTTACCTATCGATCAACCTGTGCAGCTGTTATTACTTATGCAGCAACATATCTGCGATTATTTTGTGCCATATTTTTAATAACAAAGAACATTAAACGGCAACATGATTTTGACTGATTCCGGTTTCTTCATGTCGATATAACTATTTTCGGATGGACATTTCAGTTTCGCTGTCATACAATAAAATGATAAGATAGCTATGGCCCTTCGATTAACATAGGTTTTAAAGTGCTACAAGGGTGGGGACGTTTTGAGCATTGTTCTTTCCTTCAAAAACAAATTTTTCCACCTCCCCACCAGATTATTTTGTAAAAGTAAAAGTAGTCTTCTGTAAAAGCAATCTTCCTAATCCCCTGAAGAACGAGCAATGGGTCTAATGTTCTAACGATTAAATGGTCTAACGATTTGATGTCACGAGTCCGAATCGTACGAAAATGTGCAAGGATGTGCAGGATAGTTCAAGCCGGCTTTGTTCGCGTGACACGTCATTTGCGTCTCAAATAGATTTATACCCGCTTTAAGAGTGCTAGGTAACACCTCAGAATTATAAGTTACTAGCCTCTGCCCGCGACTTCGTCCGCGTGAATTTTTTTGTTCCCCCGATCCATCCCGTCGCATCGTATCACCTGCCCGGGCTGTTACTTCGTTTTTATTTAGCAGTTTTTCTTACTGTTTTCTTCTTGCTCTGCTCCTAAGAGTCTCCTAAGACTTTCTCAGAGATTAGCGCGATCAATAAAACAAACAAACTCGTCAGCTTTATTATTAGTATAGATAGATAGATTATAGGTTTCTGTAGGGAATCAAACTAGGAAGCCAAAGCCACACTTTCTATGTCCCTGCCTGCCTGCGTCGCATTTTTAACCGACTACGGCGAAGCAAAAAGGAGGGTTATGATTTTGACCGGTATGTATGTATATGTACTCGTATGTATGTATGTCATTTATTTATTTACATAATTTAAAAAGCTAACAATCTTAAAATAATAATATGTACAAGTATATAAAAAGGGAGGGAAAATAGTCAAAGGGCATCAAAAAATTCGTCCACATCACTGTCAACGGGAAACGTGCCCAAAAGGCTGGCAGCATTGCCACGTTGTATGGCAATGCTGATTCTTTGGCCAAAAATAGGCTAGCCCTCTGGTCACGTGACGAGTCGACCAACCGCTTGGCGATGTCTCGAAATACTAAGTGGGCACTCGGGCCCCATGGCCCTAGTGTTTCAACCCCAAACGGCTCAAATATGTTAGTTCCAAAGAGATTGGAGTGTTTGCGCCGTTTGAGGTTTTCCGCACCTGCAGCAGCCGCCCCAGCACAGCTTACCGTGCTTGGAAGATGGGATGGCGCAAGGGTGTCGACACACGTTGCATCCTACACCAAAGGCCTACCTACCTTCCAAGGTAATGTATGCAATTTCGTATGTATGTTCATCTGTTCCATCATCCAAACTAATATTATAAATGCGAAAGTAACTCTGTCTGTCTGTCTTTTCTTCACGCCTAAACTACTGAACCGATTTAGATGAAATTTGGTATAGAGATAGTTTGAGTCCCGGGGAAGGACATAGGATAGTTTTTATCCCGATATTCCCACGGGATCGACACATATGCGGGTGAAACCGCGGGGCGCAACTAGTAACTTATAAAGTCCTAGTCATAATAATTAGACAAATGAGGTATCGTTGGAAGCGTATATTGATCGTCCGCTGGTTATAGGCTATGTGACGTCACATTAAATTGAATATGGCGCCCTCTAGCGGACATAAAGTCATGGTATAATATTTTTTTTTAATCATGCTGCATGCGTGGGTATCAAATGAAAGGGCTTAATTAGCACATTTCAAAAATATAAATATTGATTAATGAAATAAGCCCCAAAATAGATAAATAAAAAATAAGTTTAAAAACTAAAACCCGACTGCTGAAAAGGATGAAACTAGAAAGTACCTTCCCGTGGTCGCATGCCGCTGTACTAACATAGTACATACATAACATACATATAAGCTATGGTACGGATTTCTACGGGGGCAGTTTTTTTTGGAAAAAAAACTACGCAAACCCCACATCGAATTCACCATATGTAATTAGCAAGTTCCGTATAATCAGTAAAAAGAAAAATAAATCAGAGTACTAACCTTTTTCCGTTACATGGGCGTGAAACCCAGTTGACTCCTCAGATGATGGACTTGCGGTATTTGAGTTTCAAGTTTTCCGTTATATATAGCACCCGAAATATTTATCATTACGTTGCTAGGCAGTGGTAATATGCATTAAAGGCATCTGCACACGAGTCATATTTTACACAAGCTGTTGCCCGCGATTTCGTCCGCGTGGACTTTAGTTTATAAACACCGACTTTACCTTCTTAGAGGTATTTATTGGTATTTTTAAAAACGATCACACACATTATTTCTGATAGCTGCTTTTTTATGGATGGGAAATCATCAAATGACCCCTCCCGCTCTGGGTGGAGCGGAAGGGAGTGTCAGACTCTTACTGACTAAAACCCATCCGTGTTCCTTCCTTAGCCCTTTATGGTCCGGGGTAGCGGGAACCCCTTTCGGACGATCCCGCACCCCCGGCAGGCTTCGGCCCTTGCAGGCCCCTTCCTTTTTGCTGACATCTCTTTGAGGTGCGCGTGGAACACGTACGCGCCGTCCGGCACGGTCCTGGTCCTGATCGGACGGTGAGCTACCCATTACTCTCCGTCCGCAGGCCCGCGCCTACGGTGGCCGGGAGTCGTCACGCGGCTCCCGACGCCCGGAGCGTCTCGCGCGGCGGCTGGGACGTGAGGGTCTCTCCCTCAGCCGTTCCGCCACCTCCTTCGCTAGCATGACTGCTTCGCAGAAGGAGGTGACTGCCTCCCACTCCCTCTCGCCCCGGATCATGGCTTGAACCAGGGCCGGACGCGAGAGGTCGCCGCCGCTGCCGATCGCCTCTACAAGGGCACGGCGGTGCTCCGCCCAAGCGGGGCAGACCTCCATCGTATGCTCCACCGTGTCCTATGGGTGATCCTCGCAATGGTGACACCTGGGCGTCTCCTCCCGCCTGATCTGATAGCTGCTGCCCGCGACTTCGGTCGCGTGGGCTTCAGTTTTTGGATTTTCAGGTTTTGGGTTCTATTGCGTTGATAAAGACCCCCAACCCCAATACTAGTTTTTCTCATACGAGTATACCTATCTACCATGTCCAGACAGCTATCAGTTTTATTTTTATTACAGTGAGATATACAGGGTTATTGGAAAAAGACAACAACCTCTTAACCGGTCAAGCGTCGCGGTTCGCCGATCGGCGACGCGCGCCGTTTGACCGGTTAAGAGGTCACTGTACACATTATTATGAACAACTTTTACTATGGGACGAAACATGAAATCGCGAAAAAAAAATCAGCTGTTCCCTACATTCATGTTCGTATATTCTCGTCAAAATGTAGGGAACAGCTGATTTTTTTTTAAAGTAAAAGTTGTTCATAATGACGAGTACAATTGAGGTCATTATGCTCGTCATTGTGAACAACTTTTACTTATGAACAACTTAAGAGGTTGTTGGTGTTTTTCCAATAATCCTGATATTTTTTTACCATCGTCCTTATTTTGGTGGTCTGAATGTGGTTACTAAAAGTTTGTCCACCTATTTTAATGGGACTTTATATATATGTACATAGGTAGATAAGGCAGTTCCCCAAAACGCCGCCCTTCACCACTTCCTAGTGCTTTAGCCGGGAAGAATAAGTAGCTCAACAAACTCCCCAGCAGCACAGATAGACATCTGTCATTCATGGTAGACATCTGTCATTCATGGTAGACATCTGTCATTCATGGTAGACATCTGTCATTCATTCATCTAACTGAACAGACGTTCAGTTAGATGAATTTGGTTCTATACAACAATAAGTAATTAACGTTACGTAACACCAAACATTAAAATAAATTATATTATGTCAGCTAGCATACGCCATCAGAGTACCTATTGGATAGGTTCCCAAGATTAAGAGAGAGAAAATTCTGAATGTCGTTCGTATCGTTAGATAGATATATTTATTTCTGAGTAAGTATATGGTACATTAAGATCTTAATATTAAACAGTTTCACATACACTACCGTTGCCGGTGTAGAAATATTAAAATTACTTACAAATTCAAAGTGGCCAAGTTTTAGGCCGCAACAATATAATCATAGGACCTAGTTAGTTTGTCATCGAAACCCTAAGATGAAAATTGGTCATTTTTATACAATGTCAAGTTTTATATGCACAATTTTATATTCATTAATGTCCAAAAAAAAAAAAAGAAACAGTACAAGTCAATAGGTATACATACACACACAAAGTAAGTATTGATAAAATGTAAGTAATGTCAAAATTTATAATTTAAAAATTCATTAACTGAATAGAAACAGTTGTCTAAAAGCCAAGCAAATATTTGTGGGCAACACTGATGTGTGGGGGTAAATTGTTAAATATTTTGATTGCCATGCAATTGGAATTCCTGCTGTAAAGATGTAGTCTCTGGCTAGGTGCAAGTAATATATTTGGGCTTCTGCTTTTCACTCTTCTAGAAATGTGCTCATACAATGGGAACATGTGCGAATACCTTTTTACAAACATGCAAATTTCAAAAATATATAGGCAAGGAAGTGGAAGAATTTTATAGTGCTTTAAATAACGGCTTACAATGCTCCAAATATTCTGCTCCATACACAGCTCTGACACATTTTTTTTTGTGCAATAAATGCTCT
The DNA here is from genome assembly GCA_947508005.1 of Amphipoea lucens. NCBI lineage: Eukaryota > Metazoa > Arthropoda > Insecta > Lepidoptera > Noctuidae > Amphipoea > Amphipoea lucens. The sequence continues at coordinate 1,224,577 of OX382356.1, read as the reverse complement.
GTTCACATCTACTGAATTTCCCCAAATCACGAGGCCATAACGCAGCACTGATGCAACATAGCCGTTTGTACGTATATTAATCTTTTCATTGTTTAGAGGCGTGGAAAATTGTTTCAAAGATCGTGTAGACTTTAAAAAAAGTGAATTGCACTGCAATCCGTTTTTATACTCGTAGAACTTCAAAGGAGATTTTGGTCTAATAGTAAGCATAGGATATAATACTCTTCCTTTTTTCCTTTCTTCTCTACTCTTTCTCTCTTTATATTGTAAACGACAGCAGCCTCAGCGGTCACCACTCTCAAAGGGATACTATTCTAGTTGGGAAGACTGTATGAATACAAACGCAAACTGTTCACTTAGTTTTAAGGGGTTTCGAACAAAACAACTATGTTATACTTATTATTACATTTTTTTTAAAACCGATTCTAATCGAATGTCGCAATCGATGGTCCTGCGAATGTCGTCCGCGCACCCGCTCCTAGCCAACGAACGCCCAACATTCCCGCGGCAAATCCCGCTTGCCAATATTATTTGAAAAAAAAAATTGTTGTTGGAGCCAAGTGTTTCCTGGGATCCCTGGCAGAAGAAGAAAGGAGGAACGTCACGTTGTGGTGTGGTTCCCGCAGATAGTCCACTGATTAAAAAAGAGTAGAATAGTAGATGATGATTTAAGTACGATATGACGTACGAAAGATTTTTTTTTTTCATTTTGTCGCTTCTCAAGTTTGTAGGCCGCTTAATTGTTTAAATATACATGTAGCTAATTCACATGTATACACACTGTGTATACACACTGTGTATACATAGTGTATATCAATTTTTTTGTAATGGTAATTACGTTGGTTTCAGAGTGACTAGTACTAGCAAAAGTTGTAAAAATGTTTGAAGTTGTAACGTAAACTGCACTTTATTGTGTAGGATTAAAGTTATTTTTCCATAGTTGTATTTGTTTTTTGTTTCCATTTTTGGCAAATAAGTCGCGAATGTAGCAGTCTGTTTCAATATCGGCTTTGTCAGGAATAATTGTTCAAATAAATGACAGACAAAAATTATAATTTTATCTGACATCTTTTGTTATCTTTTGAATTACAGAATATATCTTGTAACAATCTTACGTTTATGCAGGTGTACGTATTGCAAACAGTAAGAAAAACAAAAGGAATAACATAATAAAATGGTTGCTGGCTCATGTGTTGGATCATTTGGCTCCCTTCAAAATGGTTGAGCTGAATGGTGCTAATACATGCGTCATGTTCGTGAACGGGCGCCGTCAGTAGGGACTGGTCATCTCTTTGCTTTTTTGGTTTTCTCTTTGTTTTGACTTTGTAACCATATTATTTTGATTTAAAAGAGTGTCCATGGAGTTTCTTGCCCGTTCTTCTCCATAGGTACCTACGCTTTAGAATGGGCAACTAGCTTCATCTTTCTGACTGACCGACACCTTGACAATTCAAAAGTGCCTGTAACAGGTTTAATTGAAATAGATGCTTTGAGTTTGAGTTTGGTTATTTTATAGTTAAAGGTTATCACAGTACCTACGGCTTTTCAAATTATGTTGAAGTTTGATAGTGAGGTAGATACATTTTACAACTATAACTTGAAAATAACTCTTGAAATTTACTCTGTTGATAGTTTTGCACTCTGTTGATGGTTTCATCATCATAATAACTACTAACTGCCGGTATCTCACAGTCTCACACCAGGATATTATGATTTTTAACCGTTTTTAGGGTTTTGTAGTCAACAAGAAACCCTTATAGCTTCGCCATGTCCGTTTGTCTGTCTGTCCGCGGTTTAGCTCAAAAACTATTGGTACTAGAAAGTTGTAATTTGGCATGAGTATACACGTTAATGACGCCGAAAAAGTGGTAAAATAAAATTATGAAAAAAAAACAATTATTTAGGGTAGGTACCTCCCCTACATGTAAAGTGGGGATCATAATTTTTTTTTCGTCCAACCCATAGTGTGGGATATCGTTGGACAGGTCTTTCAAAAATATTAAGGGTTTGGGAAGACCGTTTTTGATTAACACTCCCTGCCGACAATATATAAAAGTTTTTAAGTTCAGGAGGCCATGGTGGCCGTCGGCGGGTCCCAAAGTTTCTGCTTGTGAACACCGTGAGTCAAAAGTCAAAATTATTACAAGAGGCCGTGGGATACGCCGACGGGTCCAAAAAAAATCTTTCAAGACACCGTAGGATCCGCCCTGACCTCCCGAATTCAAATAGTTTTTACAACTACTGGCGTGCTGTTATGGGAAATGTGATAAAAGTATTAAAAAATGTGCTTCGGCCTGCTGAACAACATTTTTTGGGACCGCCGGCGGTTCCCATGGCAGGTCGAGTGTTAAGTAAACCGTTCGTGACTTATCAAGCTTTAAAGTACCAATTTTCGTTAGAGTCAAGTGTCCCCCCTCTACCAACTAAACGGTTGTAGTTAGAAATTCAAATGTCACGGCAGTAGTACCTATATATAACGAAATTTAAAGGAAAACTATCACTTACAAGTTTACGAGTAATAGTCGACCAACTTAAATTTGCAGTTGCAATGTATGGGAGAACATGATTTGGGATAAATTCATTCCAACTACGGAACCCTTCATTGTGCGTGGTCCGACACGCACTGGGCCGGTTTTTTCTTATTAGGAAAATTCAACGAACAGTGAATTACTGTAGCTGAATCCACAATCTGCGGTGCTATTCTGTAAAAATCTCAACGCGAAAACTTAAGTGAAGTGAGCGTATAGTCACAGTATAATATAGTATAGTAATGTGTCATTCATTTCACTACTCGGTCTATTCTGTAAAAATCTTACTGTGAAGACTGAAGTGAGCTGTCACTTCACCTGACGCTAAGGATTGACACTATTGACAGTTCGCTTCACTTAAGTTATCACGGTGATATTTCTACAGTAGATCAGCAGATCAGCAGTATAATTTTATAAAAGTGTTTAATTATTCTACGTCAGCAAATATAATTTCTAGACGTATATGTAATACGAGTAGAAGCTAAATTGATCGGTAACAAGAACTCGCGAAACATTAGGGGAACGCAATGGCGCGGCTGATCTGCTGGACTTTGCTCTACTACAGGAATATCTAAGAGTTTAACTTATAATACACGTTGTTGATAGAATGTTGGATTGATATAACTAATGTTGGCAAATTGATACCAGTGTTGATTGATGGTATAGGAAAAACAAACTCTTTTAATAAATCTGTGTCGCCCACTTGCCACTCGATGAAGAGCGGTGGGTAGACGTGATCTCGCTGCTCGAAGTCACCTAGGATCCCCTATACATACATACATAACATAATCAGCCTATAATGTTCCCACTGCTGGGACACAGGCTTCCTCTCGGTGAGAGGGAGTGGGCCGTAATCCACCATCCACCACGCGGGCCCAGTGCGGGTTGGCAGACGTCAAATGTCTTCGAATTTTTGGTTCTAGGACATGCCGGTTTCCTCACGATGCTTTCCTTCGCCGTTTTGAGAGCAGTGGTGATAATTAACACAAAGTAAAGCGCTTGTCTGGGCTCAAACCTACGACCTATACCTCGTAAGTTGCGGCCGTTACCACTTGGCCACCACTGCTCAGGGGCGTGCATTGCATATAGGCATATAAGCAGTGCCTACCTCGATATATCAACATAAGACTGTCAATTACATTTTAGTGTGTTTGCCCACTAAATTATCATACCTAACAAAAAACAAAATCTTCATACAAACACGCGCGGCAGTAGGCTGTCGCCGGACGGCCTACTCGGCTCCCATACTATTCGCACATTGTCATTGGTCTTTACTCGTTCAAGTTAATACGACAAAATTAAAAATACGTACGTCTCATGCGTAATACCATGACGTTCGACCTTCGCAATTTATCACCGTTAAGCCTATTCAAATAACCACACTTTTGACCTTACTTTTTTTTTCTAATTAGTGACCGCGTTTGTCTAGACTAGACCCGGCCTAGTGCCTACTTATTCTGAAAACCAATGCACGCCACCCACTGCTCAACCTCCCCCTTGTGTCAAAAGATCCCTTTTGTGTCATAGCATCCCCTTTGAGTCATTGTATTTATGATGTTACTCCTAAATACTGGAATTCTCTGTTACGTTGTATTACTACTATGTTTTCTTCCTATGTTGGTAAAAACAATGGCTAGGTATCACAATTCACAAGCAAACATCCATCAGTTCCCGTAAAAGGCGACAATTTTCTAGTAAAGCTTACAAAAATTTTATCGAACCTCAGCATCGGTCCTAACTTATGTAGTAATATCTTCCGGCTATAAGGACCACGATTCTGCATTGGTTTGCAAATGCAGAGGATGCGAGGATGCAAAGCCAGCTTAACGGCAAATAATTTATAGGTAACATGCTGTGCGGCTGCAGCGACGCAATGGCGTGGAAGATACGCCGCCGTAACTGGGGTAATGGAAAACTAACACTAGTATACTGTTAACTGGGTAGAAAATTGAGCTTTATTAAGTAAGATGTAGGAGAAACCTGGGGATGACCTGAAAATCTTATCATTTAGTTCTAGTTTAAAAATCATCATTCCTGCCCTTATCCCAATTTATTTGCGATCGGTGCAACATATCTTCTTCTTCTATACCCTTCTATCAGTCGACATAATTATCTATTCTTAAAAAAACTTATTAAATAGATATATATAATTTTATAAATATATTTCTTACCTTTAGTCTATATCTTGTGTGTAACTATCTGAGTCTGCTAGTACGCTCATAATTCGCTCGTCCACTATTTATGCGAAGACACTGCCTCCTAAGATACAGGATCTTCCTAGTTTAGGAGTCAGGGCTCAATTTCTGTATTGACTGTACTTTACCCATCTCTTGTACACTATTTGTTAATTTCTCAGTCCCTTAGTGACTACTATGTGTATTGATATGTGTCAAACTTGTATCGTGCTAATAAAATACTTATTATTATTATTATATCGGTAGTTACCCCCTTTCTAACCATGTCATCATTCACTCAGTCCATCCATCGTTTCTTTGGTTTTCCCCTACTGTTATAAGTTATAACCATCGACATTCATACTCGAAGTTTCCTCACGACATTTTCCTCATTCCTCCGTAGTACATGCATGCCTTCACAACCGATTTCCACACAACTTTTCAGTTACCGGTGCCACTTTCAGTTACCTCTTACTCATTTCTTATTCTACCCATTCGTGTAACATCACACATCCCATCCATTCTTGTTTAAAGATGAAGCTCCAGTAAGCGATGCATGGTCAGATCAGAAGCCTTATTTATTATCGTCACATCTCTGCGGGGTAATTGCGTAATACATTATTAGTAGCAATGGCTTTCATTTTGACAGTTCAACAACATTCATTGCGTTATTTACGTTGTAGAGCGGGCAAATTTTTCAAACATATGAAGCAATGGATTAGCAATATCCTTCAAAATGATTCAAATTGGGATTGATAGTGTGTTACGCAATTAGAGTGATGTAGGTATTGCGGTCCTAGTTGTAGCAAAGATATATTATGTTCATTACAATATTTTTTTTACTACGCTAAGACACGTCTGGCGAAATTAATCAAATCACACCACAAAACATTCCCCCTCAAATAAAATATTCATGAGCGATTTCAAAACAAACCCGTAGCACATAGTTGTAGTATATATTAGAAACGGTAGTGTAGTGCTAGACAAACAGGAATGTTTGGAGGCATCGCCACGATATTGGTTGACCCCCCGTGCGAAAGTGCGATGTGGTATATTGAGCAAATCCACTCTTTCAGGAAATTCATGAAAGAAAAGAAAGAAAATATTATATTGCTGTTGTTGTTGTAGGTGTGTTGTTGTTGTGTGTTGTTAGGAAATAGGAAAATGCTGTGAGAAAAGATGTGTATGATTTGTTTCGCTTGAAGTTCGTGACGAGATTTCTCTTATATTGTCGTGGTTCTTGTCATGCTATATTTGTGTTCTCGCTACTGACTCTTTAATCACTGTGCTTGTGTGCTTGCACGACTGTGCTTAGGTACTAACTTTTTGTAAACTTAATAACTAACCCATTGCACCTTATAAACCAAACCGTGTGTGTAACCGTGATTCTGCCGAGGTATTCTGTAAAAATAACACTGTAAAAACTTAGGTGAAGTGTGCTGTCAATAGTGTCAGTCTTTAGCATTAGATGGAGCTCACTTCACATAGGTTTTTACGGTGTTTTTTTTTTACAGAATTGACCAGCTGGACAGGAGAAATTATCTTGTAAGTTTGTAACCTTCTCGGTAGATACCCATATTCGAATTCTTAGAGATGTAGCAAAAATTCAGCTTGACAATATGAATGGGTTTGATTGTAAGTACCTAGGCGTAGTTCGTAGAAAGACCTGGTTCGTGGAAATACTACTTAGTATTTCCACGAACCATGTCTTTCCCAAGAAACTCTACATTTTCCTTTGTTACTACAAACAAAGTAATTGAAACATACATATTATATCTTTTTATCAAGAGTTTCCTTTTCTCTGAAGAAAGGCACGAATTTCAATGCCCCCTCCAAATATTAGTACATTCAGGTTTGAACTTGGAATCAATAGTATGCGCAGAATGTTGTAAATGAAAGCGTTCAGTGTTATTGGGTAAATTAACCGCTGCTTCGGCTGCGTCCGACTACTTCGGACCAAGTTTGTGTGAATGTTTCTTTGTTTATCTATTTATGATATTCCAGCTATGTAGAATGTTGGTGGATTTCTAGACGTTTGTACAAGCTTACTGTGTTGCAAAAATCATACGATAATTGTTCGAATTATGTTAGGTAAGTATTCTTATATCTTACTAGCGACCCGCCCTTGCTGCGCACGGGGGCAATGGTGACTTGTCAGAACATCGAGAATTCTGTGCTGTATCTAAGTAAAATAGTGTGTACTAGCTTCTGCCCGCGACTTCGTCCGCGTGAAACTTCACCCTCCCCCCATTCACCCTCTTAGGGGTGGAATTTCGAAAAACCCTTTCGTAGTGGATACCTACTCTTCACAAAGAACACACCCTCCAAATTTCATGTCTCTTGGACCAGCGGTTTAAGCTGTGTGTTGATATATTAGTCAGTCAGGACTTTGAATTTTATATACAAAGTGTTAAAAAATTAACCCTACAAATTTTAAGAGGTGCTTTAGACCATCGAACTGAACACATGTGTTTTTGCCCGTCCGAACAGTTGACCATGACACTGGTTTTGACGGATAGTTATAGTCAGTTGATACGACATCAACATAATTCTCGTGCTACCGACGAAAGTTACTAAAATAAAAGAATTTCAAACTATGGCTGCTTTTTTAATTATTGAAGAAGCTTTACAGGAGGAGCGGAGGCAACGTTGATTTTATTTACGCCAAAACTTTAGGTTTGCGAGTATTCCCGACTTTGAGTTCATAGGGAACTACTCTCTCGGGAATTATTCGGGGACTTATGTGCGGATTTAATACCTCTTTTGCCTCGACACATACCCCGAAGTGGTGTTGATCCAAGAATGAAGGTAAGGACATATTAAAGATTCTGCAACTTATTGAGATGTATTACCAATTTGTCCCACCCATTTTTTGTTTACTTTTAGATCCTCACCATTTACCGCTCCTCGACGGACTTAGTGAAACTTCCCATTGAGTTATGGGAGTTGCACAGGTTTTCCCATAGCCGTTTTGAGCGAACTCTCCCGTCGGCACCCTTCAATAATCCGCGAGACAATTCTTGGTTCTCACCCATAAAATCAAGAAGAGCATCAATTTGCTCGTGAGTTGCTGCAGCGGTTGGGGCCATTTTACACAATTAACCATGGAATGAAAAGCTAATTAGAATACAGAAAACTTCCACGCTAACGAAGTTTATGAACTTTTTTTAAAGTCACTTCTTTAAATAATCATTTAATGGGCTTTTTAACATACAATGAATAAAGCACACTGTGTACAAAATATATTAATGGCTTTGCGACGTTCGCGATCGGGGTTCTCTCTCTCTGTCGCCCGCGTCGCTTTTGCTGCGCTACTCGCTAGCAGCTAGGTGCGCTACTCGCTAGGTGCACGGGCGGCGGAATGGCACTGCGTAGCAGCCTGTTTTTTTATATTCCGTGGTAGCAACAACATCGTACTTACTATAGCCATAGAAAAATCCGTGCTATACTTTGACGTTTCATTTGAAAATTTTCTTCAAAAAGTAAACAGGCAAAGTTATCAACAGGATGATGCTGGTTTCCGGACAAAATGGCAAAAATAATTAAAATCTATATTTAAAGACATAATAAAAATTATATTTTAAAAAATGTAGTAATTTTCTAACGACAAAAGTATTAGGTAATTTTTGTTTAATAAGCTAGAAAACTACAAAATAAGTAAATCGGTAATCGACCGGTAAAATAGCACAACTCTATTGCTATTCGTCTTTCGTTCACGAATATTGTCTATGATTCCGTTTGAAACTGATGAATCCGAAATCGTTAGGGAGTATGGTTCAGTCCGACGTATCGGACCACTGTCGGACGGGCTCGTTACTTCGTTGACGGACTTAGGGAGTAGACCCCCTGCACTGGCGCGCGGGGCGGCGTGATGTGCGTGTACTATGCGCACAGACACACTACAGATAATAGATAATGACCCACGTAGTGCGGTGACACGTTTGTTATGATTTCAATTTAATAAACTATTGAAATAAAAAAATATTAAGCATTTTCAAAGTTACTGCTTTTGAGCTGAAATTTTGTACAGAGATTCTAGACCAGATACACTCTTCAACCCGTTTGTATTGATATACCCTTTCCGTAACACCCTGTATACATATAGATTATACACATAAACCTTCCTGAATAAATTCTCCAAAAAATCTCACGAAATCCGCAAAATCCATTGTGTAGTTTAAAATAGTTAAGTGGTCACACAGACAGACACGAAAAGCGATTTGTTTAATGCTATTAATAAATACGTTAAATTTTCGCGTACTGTTTGTTCAGTATCGCCATATGATTTCAATTACTATTGCATTGGCTGCCAAAACACATGCTGAGGTGTGCAACCGTGGATTCAGTGCAATATTTATTTTCATCTAACAAGTCGTTACAATTCACACTGTGTTCAGGCACCCATAGCAATGTCGCATAACCTCCGATTAAGTAAGAGGAAACCCCTTCAAACAAAACAATCTACCTAGCCTCTCTTACCTATTAAATTGTTGGAATTTAATAAATGTATATTAACATCAGAGTTATTACGCAATTAAGTATGAATATTTTGTAAAACAACACTGATGTTACCTAGACTAAGTCTTTTCGTAAATAAATGATTACTTACTATTTTGGGGTTGGCTTCCAGTCTAACCAGATGCTGCTTTATTTTACATGGAGCATCCCCTCCAATCTCAAGTAAAAATGACACTCAATTTACAAAACTAAATTTGATATTCCCCACAATATAAAGCTCATATAGGTAAGCTATTAGCTCCGTGGCATGATGGATGATAGTCCCGCGCGTCTCACATATTGGAGGAGGAAATTGTGTTGCACTGCAGTGAGCTACCTACTAAATTATATTATGTACAACAGGCTATAATAACATTATAGCCTGACAAGCGCGATGACACAACATTGGTAGCGTTGTGTTATCGCGCTTCTCTTTCTTTTCGATGCAGTCTGACAGTGAACGCGCTTTAGATCATGTTGTCCCCTTAAAACGGTTTACAACGAAAATCGGGGTAGTTACCGCTTACACGTGCAAACCACGCTGCCTGGCACTTGGCCAAGGAAATAAATATCAAATTGTTCTCGACTTCTCTCCAAACTCAAGGACAAGCAATCAATTGTACACGTGCGAAAATATAAAGAAAGTAACACTAAATTTTATGACCAACACGCTTTTTCCAATGCTCAGCTGGATACAGAAGGGTCGCGGTTTACAAAGTATCTTCTGCTTTTGTTTCTGGCCTGGCTGGTAAACAACTACTTTCATTTGTTTTCTCTGTAATCCCTGTTGCAAGACGCGTGTCGCTTGACCGTGTAGCTGTGGTGACGTGGTGAGTGTTTCCTTATTTTCTGCCTAGATTCGAAGCTTCGCATGTTACCCAGAATTATTTGTATTTGAGTTGTATCGCATAACTTAGATGCATGTATGTAGATGTAATACATCAACCACTACGAAGTGACAAATGGTCTACATGTAAAAGTGTAGTAGCGATTCACGATCGCTTTGGTATGGACAGTTCTTTGACAGTCGTTAGGAGTAGTTAGAAGTCCGAAATTCTGACAACCAGTCTTACCAAGGGGTATCGTGTTACCCAGTAACTGGGTTCTGGAGCTCAGATAGGCAGTCGTTCCAAGTTAAATCCGGTACAGTTAGCTGCATCAATGAAAAGGCTAGGCAGATGGTGGTAGTACGAACAGCTGCACAGAGAATTTGGTTCTTACACCCAGTTAATTTATCCAATACACCTGTCCCATTAATGCTGAAATTAACCTTTTTGGCGGAGCCGTGAGGTATTGCTATTGCAGTTAAAACATTTTTTTGTTAAACCTGATTTTCAATACCCTAAAAGCTAATTATATCTTTAATGTAAAAAAAAAACATATTCCATACTATTCCATACTCCATACTTAATATTATAAATTCGAAAGTAACTCTGTCTGTCTGTCTGTATGTTACCTTTTCACGCCTAACCCACTGAATCGATTTAGATGAAATTTGGTATAGAGATAGTTTGAGTCCCGGGAAAGGACATAGGATAGTTTTTATCCCGATATTCCCACGGGATCAAAACTTATGCGGGTGAAACCGCGGGGCGCAGCTAGTGTATATACCTATATTTTCACTTTTAATTTGTATTTTGTGTTTCACGACCTCTGTCCAAAAGAGCGTTATTCTTTCTTTCTGTCTTCTCTTACAAAGTGCTCCTTCTGCTATTTTCCTGTATGGCATAACATTGTTGTTATGATTTTAGCGACACGATTATTATTTCCCTTTTATACTCTACCCCGGAGTAGAATGTCCCATGTCGTAAACTGACATTTACGTTTCTTATGACGAACTAGACTTGTATGCTCGTGCTGGCACTTCTTTCTTTTTGTCTTTATGCTTGAGTTGTATCCCGGTTTTATATTTATTAGTGCAGAAACAGAGACAGAGACAGAGTATGTATACCTAATGGGTGCAGAAAGCGGGAGATATTTAGACTTGTGCAGCAGTAGGTTGCAATGAGCTACAGCTAGCTATTGCTTTATGGCCGATTCCTATAATTTACGGGCCATTATTAGTTAAAATTAAGACTTTTGTAAAAACAAAACACCTACCTACAGTATATTTACATAATTTATAAAAAGCTAACAATCTTAAAATAATAATATATACAAGTATGTCGGATCAGGAGAAGGTTACAGGCGTCTAGTTATTATCAGGCATATTTGATTAACTACTGTGGGCGTACTGTGGGTAGTGTTGGTTATTGCGCAATAGAAAAAAACCGTTTGCAGTTCAAATCAAATTATAATATCACGAACAAATTAATCACACTAGCAAATCACACACTGTAGGTACACGACACAACTAGATACACAGTAAAATAATTATGTACAGTAACAAAGTAATTGCGAACAAATCGTAGGATCGATTACTGTTCGTATAGTGACAGAGCCACCCAAGAAAACCGACAGGTTTGTCAGGAGCTAGTGCTCTGTCAGGAGTCGAGTCCGAACACCGACTGACTCTCACTAACTGTGACTGTCTGTTACTGACTGTCCGGCACACTCGTAGAGATCGCGACGCCCCCGTAAGGGGGCGTGGCGAGCGGTACCAGGGCTGAGCCCCCCGGCCGCGAAAAGCAACACGGTGGCCTGTAAAAACAGGCCCCTCGTTGGGTTGGCGACATTGGCCTAACAGAATTTGAACGCACGTAACATTTTACGTGCGTCCATGTGAGTGATTGCATGTTGTGTCTCTGCAGGCGCGCCGCGACGCTGTTATAATACAGCGCCGCTTTCTTCACGACACCTCGGCGGTCTGTCCCCGCCAGGTGAGACCCCCAGTTGCCTGGGGGAGGCCCGGCGGAGGACGACCAGCGACGGAGGTGTCCGGCACAAACGAGTGCGCTCAGTTATAAAGGTTTGTCCCCACTACGCACTCGCCCCACAACAACTCTGTCCAATGGCGTACGGAAATACGTCATCGTGTTTACTTGATATAAAATATTAAAATGGGCTAAATCAAATAGATTCACATTATAACTCACATTATAAATCGAATAATACAACAAGAATGATTGTCTTAAATAAACAATAGTGATTTCACAAAGTAAATCGTTTTAAAATCAAAGTAACATGTCATCAATTGGTTTGAACAAAACCATCGGTTACAATTATCAAAATAAGCTGCTAAAATCAATTAGCGTGTACACTGAGTAATCAATAAATTATGTTCCAATTTATTACACAATAATGGATAGAAATCTCTTAAATTAATAATAAGAAAACAAATCATAACAAATTATGTTGACTACCCACAAATGTAGTCGACAACCGTCTCCGATAAAATGGGAGGGGAAATAGTCAAAGGGCATCAAAAAATTCGTCCGCATCACTGTCAACAGGAAACGTGCCCAAAAGGCTGGCAGCATTGCCACGTTGTATGGCAATGCTAAGACTAAGACTCTTGTATATTTACCAATAAGCACCTTATATTTTACATGGAGCGACTGTTCGTCTGACCTCCACAACCCAGTTATTGCGTAATTCGATACCCCTTCGTAAGACTGGTTATTATCAACTATTCGGTAGAATTCCAGAAATTCCGCCATCCCTCCTTTTTCCTCAAACAACGGGTGTAGCCGAAGGCTAATATAATAAAAGGGATGTGAACAATATCCCTCATCAACTTGAATATGATTTGAATACTATGATCCAATAACCATGTTATTATTATAAACTGTATTAATTTGTCTGCGCAACAGATTTTAATAAAACTGAAGTTTTTATTACATTTTACGAGTAGTTTCGGACGGGCTATATAATAAGTAAGCATTTTGTCGTAATAGAAGAACAATAGAAAATTTAATCACATCACATCACACTAATAAAGGCGAAAGTTTGTGAGTGTGTGAGTGTGTGTGTGTGTGTTTATATGTTTGTTACTTCTTCACGCTCAAACGGCTGAACCAATTTTGATAAAATTTTGTATAGAGGTAGCTGACACTCTGGAATAACCTCAAGGCTACTTTTTATCCCGATATTCTCATGGGATCGACATTTACGCGGGTGAAGCCGCGGGGCGCAGCTAGTATTACATAAGATTGACATGGTTCAATAGACTAGAACCTAACAAAATAAAAATCCGCCTAGTCTTTCCCAGCTAGATACTATCTACTAGAGCTATTTCAATATAAATATTTACATAGCTTCTGCCCTCGATTTCGTCCGCGTGAAATTTCTTGTTCGGGGCGACCGATCCCGTAGAATCGCATCGCCTGTCTGCGCTATCACTCCGTTTCGTTTAGCGTTCTTTCTGATTTTTTTCTTTTTGCTTTGGACCTAGGGACCTAGCATTACGCTAAATAGCCATCCTCTAGTCTTGGGCAATTAAGAGACAAATATATTTTTTCAAATCCGACGGTAGTTCCAGAGATTACCCCAACATAAAAACTTACAAACAGACAAACAAATTTTAACTCTTCATAGTATACATGAAGCGGACGTCGTTTGATCTTGGCAAACCAATTAAATGAAGTGATTCCGTGGTGAGCATTCTGAATAATTTTTATATATGTCTGTCATAGATAGGTATATGTTTCGAGACACGAAGAAGTATCGAAATGGTCATTAATCTATAGACTGATTTCAGCAAGTGCAACTTGAACCAGCAGATGAATCTATCGATTATTATTTATCTAGTAGCTAGTAGACTCATACAATTTTCTATTTACCACATAACAAGACATAAAACAGATAGATGAAAGAAGTTTCATTTTATGTGAGTTTTACGTTCCGATATAAAACCGTCAGCCGGACCGTCAGTGTTCGCGGTTCGTTATCTTGAGGAAAGTGCCTTAATAATAACCGTGGACGAGGAAAACACGATCATAGTTAAGGAACTCTTATTATTTGAAAGGAAATGGATCAACTTTATTGAAAAACTTGATAAAAATCAATTTAAAAAACCGGCCAAGTGCGAGTCGGACTCGCCCATGAAGGGTTCTGTAGCAGCAAACTAAGTAACATAATATAAAAGTTCTTGTAGTTCGTTGTAACTTTGTGAAAGGTAAATTGCGGTTTTCGATTTATGACGTATTAAAAAAAAACTACTTACTAGATCTCGTTCAAACCAATTTTCGGTGGAAGTTTACATGGTAATGTACATTATATATATTTTTTTAATTTTATCATTCTCTTATTTTAGAAGTTAGAGGGGGGGGGGGGACACACATTTTACCACTTTGGAAGTGTCTCTCGCGCAAACTATTCAGTTCAGAAAAAAATGATATTAGAAACCTCAATATCATTTTTGAAGACCTATCCATAGATACCCCACACGTACAGGTTTGATGAAAAAAAATTTTTGGAGTTTCAGTTGTAAGTATGGGGAACCCCAAAATTTATTGTTTTTTTTTTCTATTTTTGTGTGAAAATCTTACTGCGGTTCACAGAATACATCTACTTACCAAGTTTCAACAGTATAGTTCTTATAGTTTCGGAAAAAAGTGGCTGTGACATACGGACGGACGGACAGACAGACATGACGAATCCATAAGGGTTCCGTTTTTTGCCATTTGGCTACGGAACCCTAAAAATGATAAAGCCATTTCTTGAATTATATTTAGGGTTTTTGGTACAGCATCAATCATTAATCAACATAGCGATAGCCTGTGTATTCTGGTGGACTTAGGTCTTTCTCAAGGAATTTGTCTTAAATGATAGAACAGTTTTAAATATCTTAATAAGGAAAAGACACTGATAATTTATCTGAACAGTGTCTTTTTCTCTGATACTAGAACAAATTATCTTCAATACATCGGTCAAGAGTCAAGATCGTATATTGTAAGTAGTGGTAAACAGTACAGAGCTGCAGAGTTAGGTTCAACATAGACGATACATGATAACCTGATCCTGACCATAATTTTGCTGTTCAAATAAACTCATTATCTGTCGAATTAAACGTATGTATGTTTATAGGAAAAGTTCTTCAAATTTCGACGCAAAAAGTTCACGGTACTAAAATCTCAATAAACTTTAAAATTCATACTCAAACTCCAAAGCCGAAGGACCCATAAAATCAACATCTTTTATTATACTTTTACGCGTACTAAAACCTTCGTAGCACGTTCCTTGTTGGAGCCGCACGCAGTCGAGTGTGGTATCGAAAACCTGCGAGTGTGGTGGAAAATCGTTTGTTCTAGTGAGGGGCGCCGGGCGACGCTTTTTGTGACCCGCCTCTGTGAGGAACATTAAAAGGTACAACTTGTAGGGACGGTATACTGGCTGGAGAAAGTAAGTAATTTGGATTTGGTTTCGTTGGTAATCGATGGTTGCTTAGAGAAGACTTTGTAATAAATAAAAGGAGAACAAAGGCTAGCGCGTGCAAAAATCCTCCTGTATCATTATCACTTTCGTACATTTCCTTTGAACCGACGCGGACGCTCACAACAGCCGGGTCACATTGTACCTTTTTGAATAAAAATGCGTAGTGCTGCGGCTCATTGCGGCTGTAATGAGCACTTGGCTTAAAAGGGTTATGATTTTATTTTTTTGCCTTACAAAAAAAATATAGGTTGACTTTTTCATTTACAAGCATGAAAAGGTCTGCCTATAATTTTTTTCACTAGCCTTAGGCACTTGTCCCACCTACGGCGATCAAGAACTAAGTAGAGCTAGCAACTAAAAGCGAGTTAGCGAGCAACGAGCGGCGAGTGCGTGACGGCGACGAGCGATTACACTCTGGCACGCGTATGTACCAAGCGTGAGTCTCTGCCAGTCACAGATATAGATATAACTAGATAACGCAAGAGCACCTACTTCGAGTGCCAAAAATCGCACCAGTTTACGATCGAAAATCATAAGCCGCCACTTTCGCGCTCAGTCCTGCGTACTGCTGGCTGGCTGAGCGTGAGCGAGAGGGCGCGAGCTTGTGATGTCATAGTAGAGGTAGTCAAAAAGTGGCACGCTTAGTTTTCATACAGTTCGTGATACTTGCGTTATCGAGGTATATCTATATCTGTGCTGCCAGTGTTCTGCCCGCCAAGCGAGCGTCGCTAAACGAGTATTCTCTGTGATAGCTCTTGTCGCTGCGACAAACGAGTACTCGGCGGTGTTAACAGTCAGCGAACAACTATTAAGGTATTAACTACTAAGGCTACTAGGCAACTATTAAGGCTGCGCGACATTGCTGCGTCACATTGCTGCTGTGCTCGGAATGTAATCTCATATAAACCCATAGAAAATGTATGAGGACCAGTAGTGCTGCGACCGCACTGCCGCGGCAGCACTGCTGCGTGCTGCCGAGATCGGAATCATACCTTTAATACATGTGATGGGTCACAGGCCTCCTCTCTTTGAGAGGGAGTGGGCCGTAATCCAGCACGCGGGCCCAGTGCGGGTAGGTTGACGTCACACGTCTTCGATTTTTTTTTATAATATTCATGTATCATTTACTGACACGGGACTTACAATTTTTCGGAAGTTTTTTAATCGAGAAAATTGTTGATATCTAGTCGCTTCCTCGCCGGCGGTAGGTCACGTGCCTGCTGGTCTCTTAACCATTTTACAGTTCTCAGAAAGTTAAAGCAGATGTTTGGATTTCTGAGGAGGTTACTCGTAAGTTCTAGAGTTTATGTTTAAATCTCGATACGTTAAATGGGTTTAAAATTATTTTACGTTCACGCTTCTTTCTGAAAAATCTCCTTTATAATGGGCACGACTTACGGAAGTATGTAAACGAGTGTAAAAGCCTCCTAGTTTCCACAGCCCCTCATGAATGTGTCATTTCACACCGAGCGCCCGCGTCTGTGAAGGACATTCTTTATTTTTTCTGAGCGATTATTATGAGGGCTATGTGCCCCGCGTCATGTTAAGAGCCGCGACATTGTGATGACGTCATGGTGGTTAGCTTTCATAATGCGTACAAAGAGGTTGGGTAACGTTCTATATGAGGTACAAGGCAGAAAATGTAGCTACTGTGTAGATACAATATAGTTCTATGACTAGCAACAGGCGTAAAAAAGTCGTTATCATAAAAACTCTCGTTTTGACGGTTAAACAATAGTCATCCAAGATATCTGGAAGACGAATTTGTAAAAACGTACGAGGCAATGAACATTGTTCTATTGTAAGGAGGAGAGAAACGTTTTTACTATCGATATTTTGTCTTTTTTGTGTTTTTTTTTCAAGGTTGTATTAAAAAGATCGCTCTTAGCGATAAGACCGCCCATTGTGTCACCTATTGTAAAGTTTCTATATTTATGTCTGTAATTTATATGGTGTACATAATAAAGAGTATTCTATTCTATTCTATTTTCTAAATTGTTGTTTTTCTCTAACTTTTCTCAGAACACTCACACTCTCACTAATCATAATAGACAAACAATTAAAATTCCATGGATAATACACTTTTAAATTACAATTTCTGTTGGCAACATAATAATTCCTAAAACTTGAATTGGTATAAAATGAAATATTACGTTCGCGGCGAATCCCCTTGCCTAATGGACAGACCTTTTTGTGGCCATTAAAACTGTTATATAAAAGCCTTTTATTTTTTTGTAATTTTAATATTATTCTATTCTATTCTATTTTCTAAATTGTTGTTTTTCTCTAACTTTTCTCAGAACACTCACACTCTCACTAATCATAATAGACAAACAATTAAAATTCCATGGATAATACACTTTTAAATTACAATTTCTGTTGGCAACATAATAATTCCTAAAACTTGAATTGGTATAAAATGAAATATTACGTCGCGGCGAATCCCCTTGCCTAATGGACAGACCTTTTTGTGGCCATTAAAACTGTTATATAAAAGCCTTTTATTTTTTTGTAATTTTAATATTTGTGTGTTTAAAGGATAGCACCCTCATTACGCAACACACTTTCAATCACAATCTGAATGATTTTAAAATTTGTCTGCTCTACAACGTAAATAACGCAATGAATGTTGTTGAACTCTCAAAACGAAAGTCGCTAAAAAATTGCTACTGATACTGTGTTATGCAAGTCTGTAATTTTTATGATGCATACCATTGATATATATTATGTATTATTTACGTAAATAGACGGTGTATACATAATATAGATGAGAGTATTCTATCGATACGCAGTGAATTTACATCTATTATTCATAAGTGACTACAGAAAAACAATTTAGTTTGAAATTTGAATATTATAAAAGGACTAACTCTGCAGAAATCCATACTAGGTACATTCTATTTCATTCCGAGAGCATGGCCACAGTAGCTCAGTGTGGGTTCTAAATCTCCAATTTTGGAACCGTGATAGTCGATAAAAAGGACATTTATTAATGTTCTTGTTGGGAAAGTAAGGTGACGCAAAACACGACGCAAAGTATCTGCGAGCAGACTGCCACAGTTTATATACTAGGGAGGCTGGAAAGTTTTGAGCCTAAGTACCTTTAAGTGTCACTAATGACTCGCGCTGCACAGCACTAATTGCGAATATCCTAAGTAGTATAAATACCAAGTTTCATGTCATTAGCATCATTACGCTTTCAGTAATTGAATCGTAAACATCACCATGTCCGAGAAATTGGAGTACAAAGCTGTCATAAAATTCCTCTCAAAGAAGAACAAAACGCCAACGGAAATATTTGAAGATATGTCTGCAGTTTGTGCGAAGTCTGCTCCTTCATTTGCCACAGTAAAAAGTTGGAGACGAAAATTCAAACATGGCAGGGAGTCGTTTGAAGATGATCCCAGGTCGGGACGTCCAAACACCGCCGTTACCGAAGAAAACATTGAAAAAGTGAAAAAAATATAATACTACATTGAACGGAGACTACGCCGCATTGTTGACAAAAGTGCGTCAAGTGGTTGTCGAGAAAAGGAGAGGCAAACTGGCGAAAGGAGTTCTGTTTTTGCAGGACAATGCGCCCGTGCACACTGCGCGAGTTGCAAGACGTGTTCTCGCCGAGACAGGATTTGAAGAAATCAACCACCCACCCTACAGTCCAGACCTGGCCCCTAGCGATTATTTCCTTTTTTTGAATTTGAAAAAGGACCTTCGTGCACGAAGATTTTTCAGTGACGAGGAAATGAAGGCGGCCGTAAACGAACATTTCGAAGGCAGAGACGGCGAATATTTTTTGACCGGTTTAAAAGCTCTTTTAAAAAAAAATAAGAATGTTATTGTAATAGAGGGAGATAACATTGAAAAAAAAATTTTTTATACATTTTTATCACCATTTTTAATACCCTAGGCTCAAAACTTTTCAGCCTCTCCTCGTACAGTGTCGCAACACTCACAACCACAAAGTTTTAAGAACGGTCTAGTTTGTTGTATTTTAACTAGAATGTTGTTCTCTGGACGCTTGTTCGCATGTACAGACGCCAGCACATCAAGCTACCCAAAACTGTCAAATTTTCCCAATCTACTTGAACCTTATGCTTAAGGCGAATGGGTAGTTGTAGCCCGCGAAATTCAATTTTTCTTACGTTTTTTGCAATTTTCAGGTCAGTGTCAGGTTGTATCTTGATCAAAATATGATTCGCGACAATAACAGGTACGTATTTACAGAATTATAATAATTAGAATCATTAATACATCTTTCTAAGTTAGATTTCTACCGCTAAGAACAAATCTCGTATGGAAAAGTGTTGGTGGTAGAAATCTAACTTAAACAGATGTATTAATGATTCTGATGATTATAATTCTGTAAATACGTACCTGTTATAGTCGCGAATCAAATTTTCATCAAGATACAACCTGACACTGACCTGAAAATTGCAAAAAACGCAAGAAAAATTGAATTTCGCGGGCTACAACTACCCATTCACCTTAAGTGATAAAGTTGAAATTTGACAGAATGTAGTAGCTTGATGTGCTGGTGTACGTCTTTTTTACATCGATCTCACACATAATTATAAATTTAACCACAGATATAGATATACCTAGATAACGCAAGAGCACCTACTTCGCGTGCCAAAAATCGCACCAGTTTACGATCGAGAATCATAAGCCGCCACTTTCGCGCTCAGTCCTGCGTACTGCTGGCTGGGTGAGCGTGAGCGAGAGAGCGCGAGCTTATGACGTCATAGTAGGTAGTCAAAAAGTGGCACGTTTAGTTTTCATACAGTTCGTGATACTTGCGTTATCTAGGTATATCTATATCTGTGAATTCAACATTAATGATGTAACTAATATGTTTATAAATTATATTATTTAAAAGAGTGTACGTGGAATTTCTTGCCAGTTTTTCTCCATAGGTATCTACTACGCTTTGGAATGAGCAACTAGCTTCATATTTCTGACTGAGCGACTCCTTGACAATTCAAAAGTGCCTGTTTGATAGAATATGCTTTATTGTAAAAATTTACATTTGAAACATAATGATTATGCGTACAATAGGCGAGCAAACAAGGTAGATCGCTCAAGTGTTAGGTATCGCAAAATAGATTCTCAATGCCCATTATTCAAGGCAAATCCTATACTTGGTGTTAGTAGGTACTAGGTATAATCATAAATAATAACTTACTGATCCAATGATTATCTGGCAGAAATGCTTTTGTTTTCAGTAAACCCTTATAATTTAAAATTAAGGAATGAATAATAATATGTGTTGCGTACCGATAGTGAACCGATGACCTTGTGAAGGCCGCAGGAATTCACTGAATGCGGGAAGCACAGAACTGGTCGTCGTCGAAGTGGAGGTGCTTGGAGGAGGCCTATATCCAGCAGTCTTTCGGCTGAAATGATGAATAGGTAATATGTTAAGCACCTTACGGTCAACTTTTGCACTTTAGTATTTTCCCGAATTGCCAACATTTTGAATGAAAATGACAAACTCAAAACTCAACTCAAACTCAAAGCATTTATTCTTCATTCAATTAAACCATGTACAGGCACTTTTGAATTATCAAAATTAAATAGTCGGTCAGTTAGTCAGAAAGTTGAAGCTAGTTGCCCATTCCAAAGCGTAGATCTCTATGGAGAAGAACGGACAAGAAACTCCATGGACACTCTTTTAAATCAAGATATTACAAAATCCTGGGTACATTATTCTTGTTGCTTCTATATGTGAGAACAATGTAAAAAAAAACACACTAATGAAGAAACAATTCAAAAAAATAAGTTTAAAAATAAGCCTTGGCAGTTAAGAGATGACCAGTCTCAACCGACGGCGCCCGTTCACGAACATGACGCGTGTCACAGTTCAAAAAGTTGAGATGAGCGTGCTATATAGGATAGAAATTTGTTTGAAAATTGCTAATATATATCGCTCCTTGATCGTGCGTACTTAATTCCCCGCTCCTCCTATAGCCTCGGCCGAAACGTTTTATTCGAGTCACGTACCGTCCCTCTCATATTTTTATTGTCCGCAACAGCTTAAGAAAATGCCCCTCACTGAAAAACAAGGGCTTTTAATGGTTTTCTGTGAAAACAATATGAATTCTTGAAAAACTCGTGTTTTTCCATTGTGACCCCATTGTTCGTCGGAATCTTTTATGTAAAGTACATAACATGTGACTATTATTACACAAATATGTTACTTTGGGGTAAATGGATCTATTCATATTGAAGTGGAATGAATATAGTCAATATTCGATATATTTATTACATTACATAATGTGTCCCCTGTCAGGCACAGCTAAGTAGGAGAGAGGGAGAGGGGAGCAGGGAGGCGGGAGGGGGAGGGATCTCCTAAGATAGATAGATAGAATATTCTTTATTATGTACACTATAAATTATGCAAATAAAAATGTAGAAATTTTACACAAAGGGCGGTCTTATAGCTAAAAGCGATATTTTAAAGACAACCTTTGGATGGATTAAGGCAGAAGGAGAGGCAATGCTGAAGGTAGTCTGTGGTGTACCATTTACATATCTATACATAGGTATATATAAAATTCAAAGTCCTGACTGACTGATATGTCAACGCACAGCCTAATACACTGGTTCTAGAGACATGAGATTTGGAGGGTGTGTTCTTTGTGACGAGTGGGTATCCAGGTGAAATTTCACGCGGAATAAGTCGCGGGCAGAAGCTAGTACACAATAAATACATACATACCTAAAACATATTATACTTATCTATAACAATCTATACATATAATATTTTTTTAAAAGAATATTTGGGGCGTGATCTACAATCGATATCGAAGCCAAAAATATAGTTTTTAGAATTTTTGTCTGTTTGTCTGTATGTATGTCCGGGATAAACTCAAAAAGTACTGCATGGATTTACTTCAAATTTTGCATGAATATTACTAAGAGGTCGGGTCAACATATAGGCTACATATTATCACGCTATCACCTATGGGGGAGGAGCTGTGAATCTTTATTTTTCTTACGCATTCTGTGACAGCGTGTAATCTAACGACGCATATTTAAATGTTGTTTTTCAGTAAGCCATGCTATTATCTAGCTTTACACTATAAAAACTACGCCATTTAAGTAACTTGGGCAGAAAAAACATAGTTTAATGAATTTTAGTAGTATAAAGAAAATTTTGAAGCAGCGCCATCTATGAGATTTCATAAAAATCAAATCAAGTTACATGTTGACACTTTTTGGAAATTAATAATTTAAATTTGATCATGTTGGCGAGGTTAGTAGTTAGTTATTCTTAAAATTCATAGATGGCAAAGTTCATTTTCTTCATAAAAGTTGTATCGTATAGTTCGTTTTGACAAATTCAAGTTCCAACAAAACCCTTAAAATCTTGAGCAGAGTTGAGGACGACAATTAAAAAAAATGCGGTGTTAAGTATTACAAAAAAGTTATGTTTCTACTGGAGACGAAGTCGGAGTAACTGATGAACGTGTGCTGAACACCTGTCTCAGTTCACTTCAAGATGTGGTCATTTCTATCGGCGGCAATCCACTGATCGAATGTGGGTTACCAGCTCCCCAATCATCACCGCATCAAGACCGTGTAAATCGGGAGTATAACGCTGAGACAAATTACGATCCGGGCGAAATGACCATGTCGCTTTGTTCTCTTCAGAGCAAAAACAAATTTATGACACCGTCCTTGAAAGCGTTGGGAAAAAACCAGGGTCAAATGTTTTTCTTGGAATGCGTCTGGTGGAACAGGAAAAACATTTGTTACCACTTGCATACTTGCAGAGGTCAGCAGGCAAGGCAAAATTGCTATTGCTGTAGCGTCGTCGGGAATCGCTGCCACACTGCTTCCGAGTGGCAAGACAGCACATGCCATGTTTAAAATTCCTATCGATTTAGAGAGCGCCGAAACGCCTGTTTGTGGTGTGTCACGTAACAGCGATAAGGGACACGTGCTCAAGGATTGCTCTTTGATCGTATGGGATGAGTGTACGATGGCCAATAGGAAGGCAGTTGAGGCCGTGGACGGAACCCTGCAGGACATCCGCTAGAACGAACATTTGATGCGTCGTATCATAGCTGTTCTGTTCAGTGGCGATTTCCGGCAAACGCTTCCCGTGGTGACACGGGGATCGAGGGCTGACGAGGTGAATGCTTCGTTGAAACTATCTTCGTTGTGGTCACGAGTTTGTACGCTGCGCTTGACCATTAATATGAGAGCTCGGCTCGGCGGCAATGCACGTGCTCAAGAATTCTCCAATGTCCTTCTAAATCTTGGCGAAGGCACTCTACCAGAAGAGAGAGGTGGACAGGTGGTGCTTCCAGAGTCTCTCGGTAGAGTGGTATCCAGCTTAGAAGAACTCATTTGCTGTGTGTACGGGGACATCAGTCGTATACCGCACCAGCAGAATTCTTGGGTGTGTGAGCGGACCATTTTGACGCCGAAAAATGATCAGGCTGCAGCAATTAACGAATGCATTCTCTCGGAAATTGAGGTGAATGAAGTGGTCTACACCTCGATAAACACTGTTGTCGAGCAAGATGACGCCACACATTATCCCGTGGAATTTCTGAACTCCCTGTCAGCAAGTGGACTTCCAGTGCATACCATCAAGCTGAAGGTCGGTGTCCCGATTATGCTTCTTCGGAACCTATCTCCTCCGAAGTTGTGTAACGGGACCCGCCTTAAAGTCATCTCGCTCTACAGACACACCATTGAGGCGGAAATTCTTACGGGTTGTGGCGTTGGCGAGGCAGTATTTATACCACGCATTCCCCTCATACCTCATATCTTCCCGTTCCAGTTCAAGCGCGTACAGTTCCCCGTGAGTGTTTGCTTCGCGATAACCATCAATAGAGGCAGACACTGAGGGCAGCGGGTGTCGACCTCAGGACGAGTTGCTTCTCACACGGACAACTGTACGTCGCTTGCTCCCGCGTCACCAGTCCTGACTCTCTTTACATTTTGGCTCCTGGCAGCATAACTACTAACGTTGTTTATAGGGAAGTGTTTTAAGGTATGATGCCTTTGTACGTATTTTTACTCTTTTGTGTCCTGGAATGTATTCCTGCA